>PVLA01003821.1:122500-197781 GCA_004027455.1 Hydrochoerus hydrochaeris | reverse complement strand
TTTTTTGGTTTTGAGACAGACTGTCTATGTAGCACCCAGGCTGGCCTGGAATGCACAGCGATCCTCCTGTCCCGAGTGCTGGGATTCCAGGCATGGTTTGCAGAACTCCAAAGAGGGCCAAGTAGGAAGTGTGCGGTGGTGGGCTAGCGTAAGAATCATTCTGCATTTACTTCCTAACAGACTCAGGTAATTTCAAATGGCCTAAAGCTCCAGAAATGTGTTGCTCAGTTGCAGTAGTCACTTGCCACTTGCAGCTATGTGTGTTTCCATTTTTATAGTTAAATCTGAATTCCTCTGAAAGGCAAAGTTCACTTTCTCAGTAGCACTCTGCGTTCCGAGTGGCCCACAGCTCCCCCTGGCTCGTGGCTTCCAGGGAACATTCCATGAACCATTTCCACAGCGCAGCCCTGGTCTGGAATGTCCTGTGACCCTGAAATCCTGACAGACCCGTGCTCCCGCGCTGACGGGTCTGTGTGAGTGTATCCGTACGGTGCTGGGGATTGGAACAGCGGCCTCCTGCATATGAGTCGCGGCGCTGTCTGTACGTAAAATCACCCAGAACTGTAAAAACCAAATGTCTGCTCATCCCCGCCATAGGTGTGGAGCTGAGGCTAAGAATTACTGCGTTACACAGAGGGGCTAATGGCCGTTGAATCAGGCCCTGGAACCAGGAGTGTGAGGAGAAGGTTCCAGTGTCCTCCTGCTGCTTCTGCACATCTTCACCTTTCAAAAGCACTGGCCCATCTCCTAAGAAGGAAGGGAGGGCCCAGCCTAAACAAAGAGTAACCCATCAGTCCAGTTCTGCGGAATGGGAATGCAGCCTAGGTGACCTGCCCGGAAGCCACAGACCCCAGCTGGAGGAAAAGCAGCTGAGGTTTTCCAGTTTAAATCTGTAACGTCTCTTTCTTTGTAAGCTATTTATTCCCTTAAGAGTGAGTGTGTATAGGGAGGGCCTACTCTGAAGTTATATGCGTTTTTAGAATTATAATATAAAGCGAGTTAAACTTACATATTCAAAGGTAGTTCTTTAAGTTTTTAAAGCTAGTTTCCAAATCTTAGCATATATATAAATCTGTAAAATTTTAGACATTGGGCTGGGGATATAGCTCAGCAGTACAGCACCTACCTGATAAGCCTGAGTCCCTAAGTTCAATTCCTGGGACAAAAAAATAAAATAAAATGTTAGCGTGATCTTTTAAATAATGCATAGTCTCATTTATAGCATTACTTAATTTGAACACCTCCCAACTTCTTATAGTGAATTTACAAATTTTCTAGAGGTAATTCCATCTTCAGTACTTAGGAAGTTTTTTCAAGACGTTAAGAAAAATCTTACCTGTGTAGGACATTTAACTTGTACGTATGGTGATTCTTAAATTCTCTTTGATATTTCAAAACCATACACTTGTAGGAATTCTACTTCCAAGCAGGGTAAGTTGATCTTTTACTCTGGTGGGTCAGGTGTTCTTAAATAGATACAATTACATTTTTAAAAACTTGTGGTGCTTCCTACTGTGCATTCTTAAGTCTTTCTGTGTTAAAATATGCCTACTTGTTAAGGGAACAATTACGCCCTCCCAGACAATGCTGGGTGTTGCTTCCAACATCAGTGTTTCGGTTTGTCTTCTTAGGTTGTTGAGGTCTCGTCCTGAGTAGAGGACTGGTTTGGAACACAGCTCCATCCAGTGATCTGGCTCTCCTGGCAGACAACGTAGGTGGAATACAGAGAGGTGGAAAGGTTGGAAGTCGTGGACAGCGGTCACTAAGCCTACTCCGGGCAGCAGGGGGCAGCAGGAGGCACCAAAAGAGTGAACGCCTGGAGGTTTGCTTCTGCAACATTTTTCCACAGTTAGGTGATCACACTGAGAAAATGACACATGAACAGCGATATTCTTTTCCCAAAAAGAAAGAGGAAGGGACAGAGGAAAGGAGGCTAATAGCAGCTGCTCTGTGTTCGGGTGGCTAGTGGAGGAGGGCCGAGCTGCTTAACTGCTAGTACAGAAGCAGACAGTTGTCCGAGCATAGCTTCATCTCAGATGATGGAGCTCAGGACACAAATAAGCAAGTTTTAATTGGAAAGCACACCTTTATACGGTTCTAAGATTTCGCTTCCCCCAGCCCCCCTTTTCTGCAGTACTTCCTGGGAACAGAACCCAGGGAGCGCTGGCCCGCACGCATCCTTAACCCCCCTTTTAACCGCTCTGAGACACTGTCCCATGAAGTTGTCCAGGCTGGACTTGAATTCACTGTCCTGCTTCAGTCTCCCAGAGTGTGTGAGTTTTGGGTGCCACTGTGCCAAAGGAACTACTAATAAGAAAGGAGACTGGCAAATAAAAGAGTGGTTAAGTAATAAGTTAAAAGTTTACTATACGCTCTATTTAACACACCCGACATAGAATTTTAAATGAGGGGGGTGCTGTGGTAACGTAATTGGACATTCAATCTTTGTGATTTCTAATTCAGAATGATACTAAATTTAATAAAACAGTTTTTTTTCTGGCGAAATGTACCTCTCCACCTTTTCCTAGGGTTGAATGGTTACTGATATGCCAAGTGGGAAATTGGATGTTTCCACGCAGTATTTTTTTTTTAAGCTGTGGAATTTGCCATTGCAAACTGCTAATCCCACTTGAAGCACTAAACCCCCTTTCTCTTTCTCTGGTCACCCTCTCTCCCTCTTAAGATGACCCCATACTGCTTCCTACACTGCACGTTTAGGGAAAAACCTCTCTGTTTTCCTGCATGATTCTCTGCGGTGACCATTACACATATTTCGGAGGTTGTGGCCACTGTGGACTGTCCTTTGCGTTCTTCTTTCTGTCCCCATATGTCACCTTACCAGAGAGGCTTGCTTTGATGTATATTGATACACTTCATACTTGTCACCTTGTACGGGCAAATAAATTGATAGCTGACTATTCCATGCTTATTAAATACTGATTTCCAATTTTCTTCAGAAAGTCTGCAATGGTAAGCTGTAGGGTTACGCTAGTTAACATAAAATTGAGCCAGTTTTCATCAACGTCATGAAAAGAGATGAAAGTAAGTTAGTTTGCAGACTTATGAGACATTATCAATATATTTTATTTCAATAAGTAACTTCAATTGTGGGAGTACAAAGATACTAAACTTCAAATCAGGGTGTAAACACAGGGTATATGTATATATTTTTACAGAAACTAATATGTTCATTAAGGGCAAAAACATCTTTTATTTTATGTCTCCTATGATTCATAATACAATGCTTACACAGAGGTGGGGCCCAATAGGCAAAGCAAGATTAGGAAAACTTATTAAAGTATATAAAACATAATCAAATCTTTTGATGTCAGTTTTTTAAACATGCTTCTTCTGTTCATTACACTTCTTGAAATGTTGAGCTGGTTAAAGTGTGGTTATTATCATTGTTGTCTGGTATTTTTCTGAGTGCCTACCAAATAATACTGTGTTAATTGCGTAGACATTCCCTGCACTTTTCCAGGGAGAATATCTACTACTTGCAGCTTGTTTATTTCTAGACAGTTGTCTTGATCCTTTTGGCTTCAGCCTTTATTTTGAAATTTTCATCTTTTCATAGGATTGAAATAATAAATAAAATCTTTATTTTACACTTTTAATGATATATTTGCAGGCTGTCTGAATCCCTCAAAATCACAGTTGCCCCCACCTAAGGCAAAGCTATTTACTAAGCATCCTATAAAAACCTTTTAGAGCGACATGTGGGTACAGCTTAATGGTAGGTCTTAACAATGCCGTACCCTTGGGTTCCATCTCCAGCACCTAAACAAAACCAAACCAGCCATTGTTTAATGAAGCAGTCGAGTGTTAACTAATCACTGATAGACTTTGGCTCAGTCATTGACATTACTCTCCCTAGCAGAACTCTCAGGCCTGTGTTTGCTCCTAAGACTCCTCCTAAGTGTTGCTGTGTTATATAAACATACTCTATCAAAAAAATAGTAGAAGCATAATTTCTTTAGAAATCACATATCTCAGAATAAATGATCTTTTTGTAAATTTTTACAGTAAAGGCCTTCAGGTGGCTGTTAAAAGAACGTGCCTGTAATACCAGCTACTGGTGGAGGTGAGGCAAGAAGATCTACCTTCCAGGCCAGCGCGGGCAACGTAGCAAGACCCTATCCCCCAAAAAGAAAAAATAAATACATTTTAAAAAGGGCTGAGGCTATAGCTTAGTGCTCTCTGGATTAAAATTCCTGCTACAAAAAATCAATACAAAATCTTAATGTGTTCCCATTTTTTCCTATCAACTAGAGGAAAGTGGAGACAAACATGAAATTGGAGAGTTGAAAGAGCCGGGACACATGGTTGAGTCTTGGTCCTTTTTTTCAGAATTGGGGAAGGTGGGCTCTGAAGGGTTCAGGTGAGGCTCATGCCGTTGGCTGATGTGGAGCCAGAATTGAAAGATAGGTTTTCCAAAATAAGATGCTTGTGAATAAACATAGATTAGGTAGCCCAGCATGGATCAATTCTTCACTTACTGATAACTCAATTAAAAAATTCTCACATGGCTTAGAAAAAAGCTTTTACTTGGGACTCAGTTCGACTTCTAGTACCAAAAAAAAAAGTCTTTTGCTTCTTAAAAATAGTCTTTAAAACCAACCTGAAGAAGAAACACTAATTGTAAAATTAGATACTTTTCTTTACACTTAAATTTTTTTGTCTTTTATCCACACTGAAAATTAAGGAAATAGAATTTTAAGAAAGACGATTATATAGAGTCTAGTTCAAAATTAATACCAAAAAGCCACTGCTTTTCAACTAAAGGGTGAACATCTGATTATTTGAAAAAAACACAGATATTGGAACATCTCAAGAAGAAAAAGGGAAAGAGAATTCTGTTAAGACAGAAGGTGGGGAAATAGATACAGGAAAGCCACACACTCGTGACCACCCAAAGCTTGGTGTAGAGAAGTGTGTGTGGATAGGTGTGTGTGTGTGTGTACTAGTATTTTTGTGACTGGGAGGAGAAAGGATGAGATTTGAAAAAGCATTCAAGAAGGAACACTTTTGCTGGTGGCAGAGTGTTTCATAGCACTCACGGGCCCTGGGTTCAATCCCCAGAAAGTGGAGGTGCTGTTTTGTTCTTTGTATTTGTAAGGTCTTGGTTTTGAGTGTTTTGTTTTTTTCCAGGAGGGCTAAACAGCCAGTGCATACCTGAGGCTGCAGTTAGGGTCACCTGATGGAAGTGGCTAGAACCTGGCCAAGTCCTCTCTAGGGCAGCTGCCTTTCTAGTAGTTACACTCAAAAGTACTCAGTCTTTAAGAAAAATACTCAGCTCTGTGTGAACTACTACTACTACTAACTAATACTTACTGAAATCTTACTATAATGACAGGCACTTAAGGTCTCTTAAAAGATTTTATAGGGATCAAATAATACATAGAAAGCCTCCAGCTCATGTGGTTACATAGATGATTTCCTTTCCAAACAAATGTTTGGAGGACGCATTCACAGGAGAAGGCTAAAGCTTATAGAAGTTGAGAATTTTACTGGAATTTTCAGTACTAGAAGAGTTGAAATTCTTATCAAATCATAGCTGACTCTAAGGTCAGAATTTTAAACAACTACTGTACATTGTATATTTTAGCAATGGAATTTCTTAGGACACCTACATGTTATTTGCTAGCAACCTTTATACTGCTTTAAAAATAGGGAAAATCAACCAAGTGTGGTGGCACATGCCTGTAATTCCCGCACTTAAGAGGCTGAGGTAGGATCACCACAGTTACGAGCCTATGTTTCATAGTCAGACTGTCTCAAAGAAAGAAGAAAGGGGATTAGTGAGCAAAGTTAGGAAGAAAACTTAAAAAAATTTTTTTTCCTGTCCTAGATTAGGTGATAAGGAAGAGACTTCAATTTTTCATAAAAAATTTTATTAGTAAAAATTATAATACTGGTGAGTTTACCACAAAATAAAGGCACATTTATCACAGACTTCCTAAACTTTACGTTGGACTAGACATTTCAAAAGTGCGTTGAAGAAATATGACAAAATAAGTTAGGAGGTGTGGAGAAAACAAGGACTACTAAAAAATAAAGCTGAGTGTGGTGGCACATGCCTGTAATCCCAGCACACCGGGAGGCTGAGGCAGGAAGACTGCGTATGAGCTCATAGTAGGCAACTTAGTGATTTAGCAAGACGTTGTCCAAAAAGGAAAAAATTCTAAGAGGGCTGGAGTGCAGCATACTGGGAAGGCCCTGGGATTCAACTCCCCAGTAATGAAAAACAAGAACAAAAACAAAAGGCTGAATTAGTCTTGTTTTAAAGGTGTCCTAAGTTGGTGCAGAGAGCCCTACTCTAGCAATCAGATCTGTGTTAACTGCGTGAGTTGAACAGATCATACATTTACATTCTGGAGTGGTGTTTGGGGGCATAGGTGTCCTTTCCTGTCCCCAGGCATTCTTTAGACAATGCACAGGATACGCTTGAGGTCACTCCTCTAGCATCATACACTGGGTGCATGGTTGATAATGGATCAGGATCCAGATCTTTCCACAGCCAGTGTTCCTCAATAGCCACCTGTGTGGAGAGGCCTGCCGCAGCTGTCTGAGCAGATTTGGAGAGCACTGTCACTGGATGGCCCTTTGGTTGATGGTGACTCCCTCGCCAAGGGAGTGAAAAGAGGCACAGAGCTGTTTGTTTCTGTTTTGTGAGGAGGTCTCGCCATGTTTTCCAGGCTGCCCTTGAATTTACTAGACAGCCAGCCTTGAACTCAGGTGGCTGTCTTCCTGCCTCAACCTCCTGAGTGCTGGGAGTACACACCTGGCTTCCTTAGTTGTTTTGAAGCCTTGACAAATTTTATCCTGCACCTAAAAAGAGTTGAAGCTCAGGGCTGGGATGGTGGGTAGGTGGTAGAGCATTTGCCTAGCACTATCGAGGCCCTGATTCCATCCTCAGCACAAGAAAAATCAGAAAAATAAAATGAGTGCCATCCTCAGAACTGAAATCAGAGTAAGAATATTCGAGCCAGAGTTCACCACGTTCTTTTCTGTACAGAAATTTTTCGAATGAACTATGGTGGCGTGAAATGCCAAATATATATTGTCCTTCAGGATTCTGTCCAATTTTATGTTTACGTATCTTATTTCACATTTTTTAAAAGCAGGATAAAAATCTTAATGGTAATAAAGACACTACTTTTAAAAGAAATTTAAGCTTTTTTCAAGTTTTCATGTCAGACTTAAGTAATTAAAGGGTTGACAAGAAAAAAGCGTTATTTCCTTGAATTATTTTGACTAGGTTTTCCCAAACTGGGAATAAAAGGTAATAATGATGGATAGAAAGGGGTTCCCTGCTCAGCTGAATTTAAAAAATACAGTGCTAAACATCAGTAAAGGAGTTTTTCTGAGCCTGCCCACCATGAGCCTCCCCCTCCCTTTAAGAGGAAGATGGAAAGTGCACTATTTCCCTGACTTACTACTTGCATATTTATTAATTTTTGCAGTTCTGGGGAGTGAACCCCACGCTCTGTGCATGCCTGGGAGGGAGACACTCTGCCTCTTGAGTCTGCACCCTCCTGCTGTGTGTGTTTTCTGTGACCCTCTCTATGGAGTTGTCATCTGACAACATTTGGAATTAGTGTTTTATGGAATTTACTTTTGGAAAATGATAAACAAATAGCTAGGGAAAATTCTGCTGTTTAAGATCCAAGTATTTGGCAGCTAGTCGGATGGATAATAAAATGATCAACTTCATTTGTGCAGACTTGGCACCATTATTATTAGAAGAATAGCTGACATTTGTTGTGTGCCATAAACCGTGAAATTTAAAATGATTTTTAAATTTTAAACGTTCTATTAGGAATATATGGTTTTCTCTATAATAAAGGAAAATCAGTATGCACTAAATACCATGTCAAAAATATTCTTAGAAAAATATTTAATGAAATAGGGACATTCCCAAATCATATTGAGAAGTAAAGGTCACAAAATAGGGTATCTGGTATTCGCCTAGCATATAAAACAGGCAAATGAAAAAGCAAAAATGAGCCAGCAAAGCCAGAAAAGACTGGCAGAATTGCAAACACAAAAAAAGTTTAACTTTTGAATACATCAATTAAAACCAAAATATATTGTTAAATCCAAGCATATGCCTCCCATAGTATTGTCTTGGTATTTGACCAGTGAACCTCATGTTTGGGAAACTTAATTCAGAATAAGTCTTAAGATCTGGTGTGGCTTGCACATTTGTCAGTAATTGGTGTAGTTCTTGCCATGCTAGCTCCTGAGCCTTGGGATTCAGGGGATCGGTTTTGTTTCTTCTATCTTTTGGCAGCTTGATGGACTGGATTCTCTCCTCCTGTGGGAAGTGCTCCTGAGGGGAGACATTGCTACTGATTTTTAGTCTCATGGTGGTCTTACTCTTCTGAGCAAGGACTTAAAAAATTACTATAGGAGGGTGCTGGAAATCACTTCAGAATTTCAGCTGGATTTGGCCTGCTGGAAAAATGATCATTAACATGGCTGGGGTACCACACAGTTGATGTTGGTGGCAGTTCTCCCTGGGCTCACTCCTGGCCTCCCTGCTGGTAGCATCGTGCAGCAGTCAGGTGACCTCCAGTGACCTCGCTACCCCTCTCCTCATTAATCTCCAAGTCACTTGGCTGCCTCCCGCCTCTCCCTCACCAGCCCCTGGCTCTTGGTCTTCCCCAGGGCTCCGATCTCCATGCCCGTCTGCTCTCATTCCCTGACTCGTTTGTCACACCTATAATTTCACTCCCCGGGCCTGAAATCATCACTTTCTCTTCCCTCCTCTGGAAGGAAGGAGGAACTGGATTCGGGTGTTTATGAGCTAAGCAGTTGGCACCGTGCTCCTCAAAGTATTGATGAAAAGAAACACTTTGTTTCAGTAACATTAACTTACTTGATGATCAGAAAGATAATTTTGGGTCCCGAGTGTCAGCAGACACTAGAAGTAATTTCCTTCCTCAGGTCAGAGAAGCAGTGGCTATTCATCACTGTCCCTTTCTCTCCAGTGCCCTCCTGCCCTTCAGTCTTCCTTTGCCAGCCACCCACAAATCAGTCAGACTCAAACCTTCCAACCTAAGTTCCCGTTTTATTAACAGCTTTTCCCCTTGTTCTTTTAAATTTCACTCTTCAGTCTTTTAGATCATATTGATTTGTGAATATAGTAATTAGTAGAACAAAAGCTCAAGTAGTAAATTCTATCTGTTCAGGATGGTAAGACACCGACAGGTTGTTACTGGGTCTCTTGGTCTGTCTCTCTGTCTCTCCATCTGTCTCTCTCTGTCTCTCACATTTTTAATCCTTCTGGGCTTTAAAAACAACAGCCTTGTCAATAAGTGCCAGTCAGTGGGCTTCATGAGTTAACAGTAATTTAACATAATTTAAACTAGATTAAATACAACCAAATATTTTAAAAATATGGTTTAATTCTTAAATTTTCCTTGTTTTTCTAAGATGAACTTTTATTCTTCTGAAATACTTATCATTGGGATGTATAATGTGCAGGAAACTACTATATAGTTCCTCTATTAAATACGAAGTTTCAAATTCAAGTTCCAAATGTTTTTGTATTTATGCGTCACTTCTCCAACTGGTAGTGTCCCCGTTAAAATGTTGTCAATAGAGTTTGCAACTGCTTGCCTGCATAAAAGAAAATGATCAGATGATTTTTAGGAATTAAAGGAAGCAAGTCTCACAAATGGTCAAACTTAGTCACCCTTTTGGGGCGTCTGAAGTTGTTCTAAATTTTGACAAAATTTTGCTGTGCTTAAAGTAGATTTTCTGTAACTTAAGATTTACATTATAAAATAAGATGTACTGTGTGTTATCTTTTTCTTTTAATCTCATTATTGCTGAAACCATTTTGTGGATTTTTAAATCTTGTAGTTCATTCTTGTATAGTTGTTTGTTTGAGTAATCAGTTTTTCTTTTCTTTTCTTTAATGTTTTGTTAAAGCTTATATTGGAAAGGAAACTGAAACGGTTCTGAGTCCATCCTACTATTTTGCCAAGATTGATAATTTGCCCACTGTTCTCGTAGAGATAGACTGTTTCTTCATATATTCTGAATGATTGTATTTTATATTAAACATAGTTCCTACATGTTATGGATAGAATTCCATGTATAAATTACTGTAGAGAAATCAGTAGTGCAGAGACAATCCCTGTAACACCCTATTAAATATATTGGGCTCAAATTGTAGTATTTTTCTTTCCAACATTTTCTAGATCAAAAAAAAGTATCATAAGGGGCTTCTAGTTTGTAATTTCCTATATGTCATGTTGGAAGAATTACTGTCATTTCTTCATATAGCTTATTATGAAAATGAAAAGCAGAATGTTAAGAAAAATGATTACTTCTAGTGAGATATGTATTAGTGTGAGTATTCTGCACATCAGTTTTGAGTATAGGACTTTTTTTTTTCCCTGTCTTTTTGAGACAAGGTCCCTTGAACTCACAGCATTCCTCCTGCCTCAGCCTCCCAAGTGCTGGGATTACAGGCATGTTCCACCACACCTGGCAGGACTATCATTTTTAATGTTGACACTATTATGGCCTCACAGATTTTAATGATATTAATTTCGTGTTTTCTCAGTTAAATATAAATACAGCATCTCACTCTGTGAGCTTATAGGTATCATGTCTTACTCCTATTTCTTATTTTTCCTTGCTCTGAAGATAACTTGTTGAATGCTTAAAGGAGTGAGGAATCTGGAATCTGTTACCAAAACCAGCATTATGATTTTTAATCTTGTCTTGTTAAATAGGATTGAACTCTGCATTGTTATCTGTCCTTACACTGCCCCCTCCCCGCCTCAGAGGAAGCCAGTCCTAAATCCATTTGCAGGATTCTTTAATACAAAGGTGTCCACATCTCTCTCCCTTTAAACACAACACAGACTGTGACCCAGATGACTGCCTCTGTATCTGTCTTTCTAGGTCTCTTCTCGTTTTGTTTGTTTTGTTTTTTGCTAAGCCTCTTGAAATCTCTCTCCTTTCTCCCTTTAATTTTTCTCTATCCACTTGACTTTAGCCCATTTCCAAAGCTGTCCTCTGGAATCAGACAGCAAAAATTACACTGTTGGTATTGCCTCTCATGAGCGTTGTGGCCACAGGCAGGTCACGTGACCTCTCTAACCACCCCACCCAAAGGACGCGCACTATAGGGCTGTCATGAAAAAAAGTAAGATAATGCCAAGTACTTCTGTATCACCTGGCCAGCAGTTAAGTGTTCTACAGATGTTACGCTCATTGATTAAAAGTGTAACTGAACTTCAGAGATGAGAAAGATTTGTGTAGGTTTAAGAATTATTTTGCTGAGCATGGTGTTGCATAACTGTAATCCCAGCACTCGGGAGGCTGAAGCAAGAAGCTCCCCATGAGTTTGAGGTGCCCCATGAGCTTGGGCTACATGGTGAGCTCGAGGACAGCCTGAACTATATAGCAAGACCCTGTCTCAAAAACAAACAAACAAGAATTATTTTGAGTTCATCTAACTGCTCATTGTATTTGAGATTAGGAAGTTACAGCACAGAGAGATTAAGTAGTTAGTGTGGATTTTGTTCTTTGTGAGTCAGGGACTATTCTAAATACTTCTGACAGGTTGTTCTATTTAATCGTCAAAACATTTCTACTGTAAGGAGGATTTCAGTAAATAGGAATGGGTATAACCTGGAACTGGTTCGCGACGATGGAATGAATAAAGAAGGAAGGAATGCAGATTTCTGATGGTGCTGATGAGACTTAGCAGCTGGAATAAAGAGCTCATCTGAGCAGTAATGATAAACGGTGTTGGACAGAGGCAAACTGATAAGAGGCCTTGATTACCTTTCTAAAAGAGAATGTAGCTTTCATAAGGGGCAAAGTAAAGAGCAGTGGAGGTAAATATGTGGCTTTGGGAAGGCGGGATACGGGACGGAGGTAGTGGTTTAGACACACTGCTGAGGTGAGTTTATTACTGTTAAAGCTGCTGTCTCTTTACTTTCTACTTCTCCATCCACTCGAATCTCACCAGTTTGGTTTCACAACTGGCTTGTTGTTGGCATCCCCTACTAAGCCCTGCTAAACAGCCCTCCCCATTCCTGCCTGGTAGTTGCTCCTCCCTCCTCATGTGTGTCTACCTGTCATCTCCCATGGACACCTGCTCTCCTGCCATTTCATTCTTGGTGTTGGCTGGAATCTCGGTCATCTTTCAGAACCAAATCTCATGCCGCCTTCTCCACGCTGTCTGATCACCCAGCTGGAACTGGCTGCTCTCTTTTCTGAACCTCCACGGCACTGTTATGTCATTACAGTGCCTTGCCCTGTCGGTGTGTTAGTCAGTTTTCTATTGATGTGATGAAATACAGAATCAACTCAGGGGATGGTTTATTTTCCCTCATGATTTCAGTCCATGGTTAGCTGGCAGCGTTGCTTTTAGGCCTGTGGTGGGGCAGAAACATCATGGCAGGTGGAGTGGTAGAGGAAATGTGTCCATCTCACTGTAGCAAAGCAAAGAGAGGAAAAGCCAGCCAGGAAAGGGCTGGGAATCAAATATAGTACCCAAAGGTCACACTGTCATGACCCACTCTCTTCACCTAGGCCTCACTTCCTGTTTCTTCCACCTCCCGATAATGATCTTATCAGTGGATTAACCCACTAGTGAAATTAGAGCCATCATGATCCACCCAGTCACTTCTCTTTTTTTTTTTTTTATTGGTACTGGGGATTGAACTCACGAACTCGCACTTGCCAAGCAGGCACTTGTACTGCTGAGCTGTATCCCCAGCCCTATTCACTTCTCTAAAGCTCTGAACACATGAGAGTTTTGGGAGATAGTTTAGATTTAAACCACAACATTAAACTGGCTACCCATCTTACCAGGATTCTGTTTGTATCCCGTACAATGATAGTACGTTATCGCCAAGTTAATTTGTGATGTGAACTGAAGCTATTTTAAATACTCCAAACCCCTTCTCCTTTGAGGCAAAATTTAGTATTATCTATTTTATACATTTCAAATCACTTTTTTGTTGGGAATCTTTAAAAGCTGGGAATAGAAAGCAAAGTTAAATTCAGCAGAGGACTAGCCATTTATTTTTTAAAAATCTTTGGTTTATAATAAGGAAGCAAAGGAAAATTAAATCTGAATTTTATTTGATGTACTCCTGTCCCTTACCTTGAAGAGACTGGAACTGAACGTAGTAGGGGCTTGGGACTTTGGCCTTTGGGTCCTTGAGAATCCAGAGGGAACTGCGAGTTGAAAACCCAGGGCTGATTATAGAGCTAATGAGGAAAAAGATACTTTTGAGCAGGCATAAATCTGCAGAAAATCGTGCTGAATTTATAAGCATATCTCTGAATTTGCTATATAGGGTGATTTTAGAATTTGTGGAGAACAAAGAATTTATTTGTGTAATAATGACTTGCAAGATGTGAGAACAGTTATCTGTAGGCTGTTATAAGGTTTTTAAGAAATTCTTTTTTTGGCTCACTCATGATTTAAAACTCTTTATATGTTCCTATATTGCCTTAAGTTCCTCATTCTACTACTAGGATTTTCAGGAATCTAATATTATAGGCTAGAGAGGACTATGACAGCAAAGTGCAGCCAGTGTTTTTAGAACTGTTAAACCTGGCTAAATAGGTGTCATATTCCACAGTAGAATCCAGGTTCCCAAAACGTGATGTGATTTCTCATGCCTGTCTTTGCACCTGCTAAGGTACCTTTCCTCTCTCTATGTTTTGCAAAGTTAACCCATACTTACCCTACATAATTTACTGAGGTATCTCATTCTCTAAAAAGGTTTCCCTGAATATTTTATTGGAGCCACTGCCCTGGGTCTGGTGCCACTCCTGCCTCTTACCAGTAGCTAGGTTATCACACTGTGTGACATTTGGAATCCACACGTCCTAGTCCCTGTGTGAGCTCCTATTATAGGAGCCCTGTGGGTTTGCTCACAGAAGCATAAATGTATGGTTTGTGTGTAGGACAGGTATGCGAATCTGTCTGTCTCACAGAGCTGAGCTATCAATACTGGCGTTTTAGGATAATTTTGGAGAACCGAAATCCAAGCTCTCCTTGTCTTCTCTCTACCTGGTAGAATATAGCAAAATGTGCTAGAATTTTCCAGAGTATGTTCTGATAGAAATAAAGGTAAAGATTAATGGTACATAGAGACTAGCCTAGAATGCTCTTTGCCTACATGCCCTAAGCTAGTAACAGTTCATAGCAAATCCCATACTTAAGAATCGTTATTTAAGAGCCTCCAGGGAGAAAAGCAGACTTACAAAAATACTTCTATCTGGAACAGTTAAGATTTTGCTGTCAAACTTATTAAACTAACCCCAGCAGTCTTTCCAATTTGTAAAATATTCCACTGAACAAGATGGATACCCATTTTTCGTGTACAGTATAAACCGTCCGATAGCATGTCCCACCTCCATCTAAATCTCTTTTAATTCAGCTTTTCTTCTTTTTCTTTTTCGGTCTACGGGATTTTATGTGATACAATTGCATAAAGTTTTTCAAGCAAAGGATAAGAGTCAGTGCGAACCCAGGGCTGTCAAAGCAGCATTCTCCGGCAGTGCAGCAGAAAATCCCTAAGCAGACCTTGGGGACAGCTCTAGAATTGCCAAGACTGAGCTTTAAATGTTTTCCCCTAACGTTACGGTGTAGTGGTAATTATTCCTTTTGCTTCACTTACAATAAAGGAGTAAAAGAGTAGATAAAATATACACTTGAGGGGAAAAAAACCCCTTGTAACTGAATAGATTATAAATACTGTATTTAGATTGCGCCCAGTAGGTGGGACACTGACCAGCGATTTGAAGCGGAGCCTGTTAGGACCCCAAGTTTCATTTGACATAAAAATAAGGCCTGATCCAAGTTTACTCAGAGTAGCAATTTGTCCCTCGTTCCGTTTGGGTTTTTATTTTTTCTTTCACATTTTTTGTTTGCACGAATACGTGTCCGCGTGCAGTTCTATTTAAAGCCTCTCCGCAACGCTCCCGCACGGCCCGGGTCGGGGTCGGGGTCGCTGCGCCCCGAGCGCCCTCGCCCGCCGCGGCGCTGACCCGGAGCTCGCGGCGCCCTGCTCCGCGCCGCGCTGCCGCGAGGAGAGCCGCCGGGCTGCGGAGAGTTGGCCCCGCACCTCGGCGCGTCAGAAAACGGCGCCGGCCGCAGCGAGCGTGAGAAAGTGCGCGGGAGCGCGGGGCACCAGCGGCCCGCGCGGCTCCAGGCGTCCGAGCGCCCCGGCTCGCGGGGGCGGGGGCGGAGGGCGAGGGCGGGGGCGGGGTGGGGGCGCGAGGCGGCGGGCGCCGGGGGTTGGCGGGACGCGCGCTCCGTGCCGGCGCCGGCCTCGAGCCCGCGCTCCCCCCCCCGCGTGCCCGCGCCGCTGCGCGATGCAGTGTGGGGAATGGCTGGGGTTGGCTGAAGAGCGCACAGTGGAGTTTTAATGTCCGCCATGTTGGCCATGGCGTATTGAAGAGAGCGAGCGAGCGAGGAGCGGAGCGGCACAGCCTCCCACCCTCCCGGCTGGTCTTAGTGCCCGGACGGCGGGTTCTGTGCTCCGCCCCTCCAGTCCCCGGCAGCGGCAGGCGAGTGGGGACCGAACCCCCGGTTCTCCATGATCCCGCTGGCCGGGGCCGTTTCCCCAGAGCGGAGAGGTATCTGCTGCGCCTGAGATGAGTAAACTGTCGTTTCGGGCGCGGGCGCTAGACGCCTCGAAGCCGCTGCCGGTTTTCCGCTGTGAGGATCTGCCCGACCTGCACGAATACGCCTCGATAAACCGGGCCGTGCCGCAGATGCCCACCGGAATGGAGAAGGAAGAGGAGTCGGTACGTGTTAACTCCCCTGTCCGACCCGCCGCCCGGCCCCGCTCCCTCTGCTGCCCGCGGCGGCGGCCGAGCAGCGACCCACACAAAATGGCCGCCATCTTCTCCTCGCCGCCGACTCCGGTCGCCGGCCGGGCCTTCTCTCCGCCTCCCCCGGCCTCGAGCCCCGGCCGCCGCTACCCGGCGGGGGCCCCTCGGAGGCCCCCAGTCGACCCCGGCCGCTGGTGCGCGGGTCCCGCGGAGTTCGGCGGCCCGAAAGGCACAAAGGGGTCACGTGACCGAGCCGCCGGCAGCCATTTTGTGGTGTTAGTTCTTGGGCTGGGCCTGGTGCATCCGGAGAGGGGACGGGCTGGGTGGCGGTGGGGGTGCGGCGGGCCGGGCGCCGCGTGGACCCGCGTGCAGGCCGCCTCGCGCGCCGCTGGGTGGCGCTCCAGGGCCACCGCGGCCGCCGGCGCCGGGAGCGCGGCTGCTGCGCACAGGCCGGAAACGGGGCGCCGCGCGGCCCCACGTGGATCCCCGGCGGGGTGCGAGGGGCGCTGCGCTGCCGGGCGGCTGCGCTCGGGAGGAGGAGGCCGCCCCGCGTCTCCTGCTGCTGGGACCCGGGCGGCCGAGCGTTAGCCTCCAGTCCCAACTTTTAATTTTGCTCGGCTGCCTTCGATTCTTGAGCACAGGTTGCAGGTTTGCAGTCCGTTGCTCCGGCAGAGCCATGCACTTACTTTTAGAGTAAGTCGGAGTGGGCCCAGCCTTCGGGTCTCAACACGGGGGCGAAGGAAATTCAAGTAAATGTGGCTGATTTAGCTTACGAAAAGGAGTCCTGCCGTGGAGACGGCTTACCTGGGAGGGGTTTAGTGTCGCGGTGTCAGGCTTCTTCCAGTAAAAGCCGGTAGCTGTTGTGGCTCTGCCTTACGTGGAAGTTGGGTACGGACCCCAGGGTAATAGACTTCCTCTCGCTCCCCCAGATCCTTGACAGTGTAACTTGATGACTTCTAACCCTAAGGAATCGCATGCCTTGGTTTTCAGGTACAGCCATTTAAGCAGGGGCGTGTGCAGTGTGTTGACAGTTGAAGGAGTCAAGGCTTCACATGGACTGGTGGTGCCCTACAGTTTCATTGTGGAAAATTGTACTGTAATACTTGCATTGGTGCTGTAAGAATTTTTTTTAATGTAGAAACTGCTTTGTAATTTTTTTTTAAATAAAACTTTTTAAACTGTTTGGGTTTTTTCACCTTTTAAAGTAAAAGAGTTGTGACAGTCGAATGTTCCTTTTGAGAGTAGTCTTAAATCTAACTTTACAGATAAGCTAAGTGCGTGTAGTAGAGATTGTTTAGCGTAGAACTGAATTTCAGCACACACGAGAACAGCATCTTTTTACTTGTATCTAATTAGCGTAGAATGGTGCCATTTGTTTATCATTAAGTGATTTGTTTTTAAAAATTAAAGTACTTGTCATTGCATAATGTTGTCTTTGGGTTTTATTTTTGTTTCTCTTAATAAGTTTTATGGATCCTACTTTCAAGTTTGGGGTGTTACTCTTCCCTGCAAATTCATTTGTAGCTGTTTTGCGCCAAGAAGGGGAAATCTTTAATTAAAGACAGCACTACAGTACACTTCAGAAATTTAGTTGTCTTGCTTCTGCTTCTCTAAGTACGTTGGACGTCCCAAGAGCTACAACTTGATTTTTTTTTTTTTTTTTTTTTTGGTACCGGGAATGGAACTCTCGACCCTGTGCTTGCCAGGCAGGCACTTACACGCTGAGCAAAATCCCCAGCAGAGCTACAACTTGAAATAAAAACTGAGTTCAACTAATATACCTGTTAAATGCATGTAAAACTTTACAGATAATTCAGTTTACTGAAGTAATTTTGACATTTATGGTGCATGACAGTCACTAGATCAGAGATGGGGGTCCCTTTTTTAAAGAATATCCCCCCCAGACTATTTTCTGTCGTCTACTTAGAATTTTTCACTTTCCAGCCAACCAAAACTATGCATAGTCAGTGAAGCATAGACCTGACGAGTAAATACTGAGCTTAGTAGAACCCAAAGTGCTTGGTAAACAAGCTGCTCTACAATCCTGTGGTTCATAGTGGTGGTGGTGGGTCATAAAAGTATAATCCAGTATTGACAGAAGGATGTTACAGTGTTGAAAATGTATACTAAACAGTAAGACAATTGAGGCAACCTTAAAACAACTTTTTAATAATTTTTTCAAGCATTTTGTACTTAAGAGTTAAAAAAAACTTCATTAAGCCTTGTCTTAGATCCCCAATAACTTAGAACCTGAATGGACTGCCTAGCTTTGTCTTACTTTGCTTATGAAGAATGGAAACATTTAGGTGAGGATAATTCTAATACACCATCTTATTTAGAAGACATTTCACGACCAAAATACATCTGCAGAACTGCAAAGAGAAATATACCTAATGAGTATTAAATTTTGTTTCTGTAATACACTGGATAAAAATCCTAAGTTTTGGGCTGGAGATTTAGCTCAGTGGCATGAGCACCTGCCTGGCAAGTGCAAGGTCATGAGTTCAATCCTTGTGGCAGCAAAAAAAAAAAAATCATATGTCTTATAACATTGTGAAAACACTTAATGTACCCAGATTTAATCAGTTTGAATAAAAGCTGAATACATTGGCCTAATCAGCCATGCTTCTTAATTTTTAAGAAACCATTTTCAATAGAAGCCCTTATCCCCCATCCCAATTTGGAGGTGGAAAATGTTAATTTTAGAATTTATATTTTTTAATAGTAAGATTAGAAAATGGCTGGGTTATAATGTTGAACAACTGAGTGGGTCATTAATGTTAGAGATTGAATGTTTGAATATATAGAATGTAGTAAATTGCAACTTAAAAGATAACAGTTGAAAGTTTTGGTTTTAATGAATTACAAATGTTTTTTAAATCATAGAGAAACTATCAACTTTATAAGGCAAATAAATCCCTTTGGGTGTTAAGAAAATGTTTAAGGGAGAGAGGCTTATGTCCTATTATAAAATTTTATATTCTCATTTTGAACTTGATTATTTTATTGTTATAATCTTAAATCTAGTGATAAAGCTTCACATTTAATTGAAAGGATCAGTACATGACTAAAGAAATCAGGCTTTTAAAAGTAGCTTTTTAAATATCAGTTTTATGTTACAATTGTGGCAACATCACTTTAAGATAGATCTCTAAAAGTTGGTTTAATATATTTAGGAAGTTGGAGCCACTTGTTTCTGTGGTACCATAGTTTAACTTTGCATTGGGTTGTATAGAGTACATATGTCCTTTTTATAAGGAGTGAAGATCTAATCTGTAACCATAGTTTAAATAGGATGTTTGATGTATTTAAGAAGTAGATGATGATACCACACTGACATTAGTTTGAAACTTAGAAGTGTGGTCTGGCTACCATAACCCCAAGCAACTTAATTACAGGGTTCTAACTAGACAAAATAGTTTCAAAGTCCTGCCTTTTATCTCCCTCACTGCTGGCCTAGTATACAAAGGTGTGAAGCCTGAGTACTTCAGAAACAGGTTTTTTGTTTTTAAGGGAAGGGAAGACTGGAAATACGTGCATATTGTGAATATGATCAAAAATAAATAAGTGATTTTTTTTTTTTTTTTTTAAATCTAAGTCCACTGTGGTGTTGCATGTCTGTAATCCCATCATTCCGGGGTCTGAGACAGGAGGCCTGCCATTTGAGTTTGAGGCCAACCTGAGCTACATAGTGAATTCAAGGCCACCCTGAACTACAGAGTGAGACCCTGCCCCCCTGAATTAATTTTTCACTTTCATAAAAATAAATTTGAACCGATCTAACTAAAAAGCTTGAAAGTTTGATTTCTTATTTTTTGAAAGAAACCAAGTCCTTTTTTCTTTTTTGTCTGTTAATAATTTAAATCATGGTTTTTAACCCTTCTACTTGGAGCTGTAAAAATCATCCCTGGTTTCTCCATTCTGTCCACTGAAAATGAAGAGATACATATGAAATCTCTGTTATAGTGGAGGAAAAGTTAAGTAAACTATAGTTTGGATTAGAAAGTAATTGAGAATTACTTGGGGTTTTGTATTAGGTAGCAAATTGTCCAGATACAAAGTGTTGAGTAGCAGTAATAAAATATGATTTCCAGTTTTCTGCCCTGTTCAAGATACTTTTTAGTACAAGTCTCAGATGGCTTCTGAGGATTATGTGGAAATAATTCTGGAAGTGGTGAATTTCCACAACTTGCATGTCAAGTTTTGTGATGTATTTTTCTAGGTAAAAGGTTCATACTTAGTATCAGTTCCTCAAAGTACTGGTAATAGACCAGGACAGTTTATGTTTAAGGTGCTGTTCTAGACTGGTTTTGTGTCTGTATGGCATTGTTAAAAAGAGTTAATTAACAGAAAATAATTGAACTTTCAAAGGATATAGGCAACCTCGGAAGGAACCAAGGACTGAACTGTATAAAATGGATCTCTTGAAAACTTAAATGCCTGGACATCTAAATATTAGTGTTAACTTTTATATTATGTAGTTTGATGCTTAAATTTTTGGATTACTTTGTATTTCACTTTCTTATAAAAACTAATGGGCTTATATATCTGAATGTGTATCCTGGGTGCTACATCAGCAGCAGAATTTTCTTTTGATCAACAGGACTTAATAGTACATCTAAATGTAGAGTAAACAAAGGGAAAAGGTTGTGCTTGATGGCTTATTGAGTCTGGGTGGGGTTAAATACTATACCAGTCACTCCTAATATTTTATTTAAAATGGGGACAGATTTTTAGTTTTATATTCCATTCTACTGTTTATTTAGTAAAAGTGGTAAACTTAACTGCCCCGCAGTTATGCTCTTGGACCACTAAAATGTGACATGTTTATATAACAACTTTCTGGTAAGAATAATCAAGTTATGAGGACATTAGAAAAAGATTCCATGATTTAAACAGCTTGGTAGAATTGCATTTAGTGAGTTACTTGTAGGAATATCTTAATTTCAGTGACTTTGAGCTGTTACAGTATTGTAAACATGAACACCCAGCAGGTTCATCCACTGCGTTGTTGCAGGCAGAAGAAAAACAGACTTGCTGACCTTAATAAATATGTGACACTGTCTACATTGTAGTTTGTATGAAATCAGTTCTTTGAAAAATGGAATAAAGGGTAATCTTTTAAAAGTTCAATTCAGTTTTTAATACACATTATGACTACTTGCTGAATTTTGTAAGATTATTAAAGTAAATCATTTTGATTGAATTTACCTTAGTATTAAAAGGTACCGGCAATAAATAAGATCTGATCTTACAGTGACTCAAGGGGCATAGATACCCAAGGTTTAAAATGTCTTGTGGATGATTTAGTGTTCTAATACCAATAAAGATTGGTATTGAATTATTTTGTAATTTAGAGTCCCAAGTTCCACTGTATCTTCTTGGACAAAAAATACCTTTTACAAAATGAACTCATCTCTTCAAGTGTTAATAATTGTTTTCTGATCTACCTTTAAGGTAGTTTTGAGGGGTAAATAAGGCAGTACTGTGGATTTAAAAGTGATGCATAGATAAAAGTTAGCAAAGACAAGTTGAGGTTTTATAAGGGCTTCTTTATTGGTGCTGAAAAATGAGTTAACATTCATGCCATCCTTTAGGATTGCCTATCAGAAAAGTGTTAAATGTACTCTCCCTCCTTAAAGAGCTGTATGATATAGTTGTAAAAAACTGTCTTAAATTTAGGTAATTACTATTTGAGAAAAGCAAAACTGGGAGTTACTAGAGTAAGTCCTAATCCAGCCTCTGAGCTGCATAGGAGAACCTGTGTGCTTTCACAGAGGTGTTCTTGGCTGTGAGATGAAGTAATCTGGTGGTAGTTTCCTACCATAATGAACTATGTTCCCAATATATATATCTGTTTCCAAAGTGTTTGCTAATGTTTGTCTAGTAGTCATTAAATTTTGAACTGGTGACTCCATTTGCATATTATATGAGCATAACATACAAAGAAGTAAAAGGTACTCAAGGTGTGTAGATGCAGTAATTGGTTCCAGCTTAGTCTCAGAAGGCACAAGTGCTAAAGCCAGGCCATCCAGGATTTAAGGTAATAGCCAAGCAGAGATATTGGAGTGGGAGGCTTATTGTGTGTGCAAAGACTGAGAGAATGCAGATAAATCTGAGAGAATAAAAATAATTCACTTTTGTAGCAAGTATATTGTTGCTTACTTGCTATGAGCCAGATACTGTTCTAAGCTCTGTGGATACAACAGTGAACAAAGGGTTGTTTCATGACCTCACATTCTAGACTGTGGGCTCCAAGGGGCGCAAAATTTTTCATCTTGTTTTGTGTACTGATATGTTTTCTGTGTCTGAAACTGCCTGACATGTAGTAGTATTTGTTTAATTGAATGCTGAATTTTTGTAGAAGAATACAAAGAACAAAAAAGCTCTATTAAAGTAAAAGGATAGCATGACTCTTGTATGGCAGCAGAACAAGAAATAATTTCAATTAGGGGGAGGGTGGTTCAGGAACATTAGATTTGAGACTTACATAGGAAAAATGAGCAAGGCTGGGATGATGTGGATGAAAGACATTCCAGGCTACGAGCCTGAGGTAGGAACAAAGGTGGCCAGTATGACTAGAGCAAAGTGAGCAAGTGGTTATTGTGTTAGGGAACCCACAGTTAATCAGGGGATTCAGATCAGGTATAGTATTGCAAACTACCATAAGGAGTCTGGATTGGTTTGAAATGAAGTCAGCTATTAGTTTCAGCAAGTAGAAATAACATGGTCTGACTTTTTTCATGATCATTCTATCAGATAGGGAATGGATCCTGTTAGATCAGAGCTAATGGGACTTCATGAAGGGTGGTAGTAATAGGAATGAAGAGAAAAATGGGTGACTTTGAGATACATTTTAAAGGTAGACCAGCAGCACTGGATGATAGACTTTTATTTAAAATTGCCTTGGTGCTCAGCTGAAGGTGGAACTATGAGAGGTGGGGAGAAAGTGAGGAATGTGAGTGTCTCGGGAAAGAAGGACATTTGTTAGCTGTGTCTGCTGAAAAGAGGAATACAGTAAAGTGATTGATTTTATTAGATGTGTATCATTGGGCTGTTTTGGAGTAAAGGTTGGGTATCTGAGTTGAAACAAAAAATGAAAGGGTTCGGGTATATAAGAGTTACAGTTACCTCTCTGGAATAGCACTGCTGTGAAAGTGAGTGAAAAAAAATAGTGCAGAAGCAGAAAGGAGGGCTGTAAGATCAACAAATGTATATATTAGTTGGAAAGTTTTAAGCAGATATGCAAGAAAAAAGGAGAGGGGGATGAAACTAAACTACAGATCCTTCTAGTTCATTACCTTGGGAATTTCCTAATTGCACCACAGGGAGGGAAGAGTCCAAGCACAGTCTGGCAGCTCCTTGACTTGAGGAAGAATTCAGAGTTTGGGAACCCACAGTGGCTTCCATGCAGAACGCCAGAACTGCACAGAAAGAACCCCAGAGACCCACTTCAGTTGATCTGAGCCTGTGGAGAAGCTCCAAGTCTGAGGAGAAAGCGGCTGGAAGGATGGAGAAGGAGCAGTTCTGAAAGTGGTGTGTTCCTGCTGGCCAGAATGGAAAGGCCTGTGACACACATGATGTCAAGCCAAGTCATCAGAATTGTTGTCCTAGCAGTAGGGCCAAAGTAGTTCTAGACTTTCCCGGACAAACCCTGAACACTAGCAACTGATATCTCAGAACAAAACCTAAGAATGTTTGAAGGAGTACTGAAAAAGATTGTACAATATAAAACTCAGTGATTGGCACCTGGTCAGAATCACAAGGCATTACAAAGAAGCAGAAAAATATAACCCATAACTAGAGAAAAACATCAACAACAAAAGACATAACCCAAGTAGTAGAATTGGTGGGTAAAAATGTTAGACAATTAAAAAGTTAATAGAACTAATACAATAAAATGAGTATTTAAAAGGGTAAAATCATCCTGTCCCCTCTCCAGTCCCAAACTTTGTTCCTCATAGCTGTTTTCTGCCTGTTCTGGATCAATTTTTTGTAGGGATTGGCTAAGGAGAGATGAGCCCTTTATTCTCTTTAAGGAATACGACTGTATGAGAAAAATGTGTAACCGTGACAAGAATACAGGTAATCGTCTAATGAGAGAGTGAAGTAGGATGGATAAACTTTTTGAGGGTACAACATTTGTGGTTATTTTCAACTGAGTTTGGTCAGCTCATTTGTGCAGCTGAGTGGAAATCAAGCGTTCAGCTTGATTTCCAGCACAAAACAGATAGTATGGTTTAAGGGTTGAGGTTTTCCCAGCAAGTACAAAAGAGGCAGAGGAGGGGTGAAGAAATCAGTATTTGGTGAGGTAGATTCAAAAACAGGGAAGAGAAAAAGAACATAGAAACTGATGAGAAGTGGAAAACGATGCAAGACTTACTGGAATCATTTGTTATGGTAAGAGTGAGTGTTTAGGTGAATTAAGGCAAGAAGGTGGTTAAAGAAGTGGGTGCTTGAACTTAAGATTTCAGAGCTGGTGAAAGATCTAGAATATAACCACAGGAGTGGTGGCAGAAATGGAGTAGATTAATAGATCAGTGTGGGTTTGCAGGTCATGGTATTAATGATTATCTGTATAGCTATTGTCACTAAGAATGATACTAGAAGATGTGATATTTGAGAAGACAGTGAACTCTGTAACTGAGCAGGACAACTTCGGAGATAAAGTGATCATGTGAGCTTCTTGAGAAGATTGTTTTTTGTTTGTTTTGAGTCAGTGTCTCCTTCTGTAGCTCTTGGTAGCCTTGAACGCACTATGTAGCCCAGGCTGGCCTTAAACTTACAGTGATACTCCTGCCTCAGCCTTCCTAGTGCTGGTATTACAGGTGTGTGCCATCATGCCTGATGTTGTGTTGTCTTTGAAAACACAACCAAGAAGAAATGATGTACAACTAGCAATGCGAAATAAGGAAGATGAATGCTTAACTCATCTCTAAGTATGTGGGATATGGGAAAGGAAACAGCTATATAGGGAATACTGTTTGTGGGACACAGTGCCAGGCTGCCCTTAGAGCAAGATGATTACATTGTTAGGTACTTAGATATTTATTCTGAACAGCACAGTGAAAAAAATTGAGAACGTTGCTGGGCATGAAAGTACATGCCCTGTGATTACCAGCTCTCGGGAGGCTGAGGCAGGATTGCCACAAGTTCAAGGGCAGCCTGGCCTATGTAGTGAGTACAAGCCCAGCCTGACCTCTACACACCAAAACTTCTCAAAAAGAGAGAGAGAGAATGTGAGGAAGAGTAGATGGCAGGGCCAGATCAGAAGATGTTAGATGTTCAGATGAGATTGATGATAAGGGCCAGTGTGATCTTAAGTGTTGGATTCTCTTGAATGGATAAAGAAAAAGGATTTATCTGGGCAATCTCAAATGAGCAAACAGTTTAGGATACTTTCTTGACTAAATATTCTCAGTTATTAAGACCATCGTGAAGCTAGAGATGATGTGATAGTTTAAAGAAAAGTACTTCTACTGGGTGGAAACTGATGGTTCTTTGAACGGCTAAGAATTATCCATTATTTCTGCTGCAGTTTTATGAGTATTTTATAATGAAGAATTTTTATCCTGCACACTTTTTCGGTGCTCAGAAAATAAACCTTTAACTATAAACTTCTCTTTATAGTGGTTTTCAGGGGGCACTGTACCACCCTAGAGACATTCTGGAAGGGCACTTTTGATTATTAAAGTGATTGGGAGATGCTGTTTGCAGTTAAGGAGAGATGGCCTGGAGCCATATAAATCATCATGCAAAAACACGCCCCAACCCCCCAAAAGGGAAGGATTCTCAGTTTGACTTTTGACTATCCCATAGACTATTCCAGGAGATAAAATGCCCATATATGAGTTATCTGTGACTGGGGCCTAATTCCATTTTGCATATTGGTAAACTTTCTTAGGAATACAACTAGCATATAAAGGAGAATTATACTTTTTCATTCAGAACATTTGTAGGAGATACCACTTCATCAACATGAATACCATTTGTGGTGTTTTGTTTCATTTATTATTTATTTATTTAGCTTTTTGGAGACAGGGTCTTGTGTGTCACTCAGGCTAGCCTCAGACTCACTGTGTAACCCAAGTTCACCTTGAGCTCATAATAATACTTTTGCCTCAGCTTCCTGAGCGCTGGGATTACAGGCATTGCACCATGTGTGGCCATTTGTGGTATTTGAGCAATCAAATGTCCACATCTGTACAGTTTGGGTTTTTGCTGCTTTATTGCCAATGATTTTTGGTAGGCGTGAGCATCTGCGATGACTTCATTTTTGTCTTCCTGGGTAGACACTTCCTGGTTAAGATAATATAAATTTCTTGCTAATTTATTTTATAATTAGGTCTTTGAATTATTTGAGTATGTATAATTAGAATGATGAAGGAGCATGTCTGGAGAGTTCACTTACAAGTTCATCCACATAAGTTCATACACATGGTTGTTGGCAAGCCTTGATTTCTTGCTAACTAAAGTTCTCTACCACTACATAGGCTTCTCTGTTGGCTAGTTCAGTGTCTTCACAACATGGCAGCTTACCTAGCATGAATGGTTTGGGCTGGGAGGAAGGGGTGTCTGAGTGTTGAGGACCAGGAGGGTAAAGCTAATTGGAGGCTTCTGGTCCTGAAAGATTCACATCTTTCCTACATTCAGGTTGTTCTTCTCTTCCTCCAAAATCTTCCCAGATCTCTTCCCACTATATTATTAGCTCAAAGCCTGGAGTCTCATCTAAATCAAGTTCAGGTACAATTGAAGCATCTTGGGTATAGTTCCTTAATTCAGCTTTTCATATGCGCAGTTTCTCTTGTTCAGTGAAGCTGAAGAGAGATGTTGTCAGGCTTTACCCCCAATATACAATACTGGTCCATACTTACAGACTGATAAAATACTTGTATTCAAGGGGAGTGTTGATGAGAGGTGGCAGGCGCCAAGGGTATTTCTACTCCATAGGGATTCCGAAATCAGGTCAGGTGGTATCAAAAGTTTCTTGGTTGAGTTTCAAATTTTTAGTTTTAGGTCATCCATGGCTCTTAGCTTTGCTTTTTGGGCATTTGGTTCTGCCTGCTGATTTACCCTTTTTCATGAAAGGTAAAGTATGTTTATAACCAAGTATTTAGCTTACTTCCTGTCAATTTTTTGGCCTCTGAATAGCTCCCTTCTCCCCACTCAATACTGGAGATTGAACCTAGGGCCTTTGCATGGAGTTACAATCCCAGCCAGCCTTTTTTGATTTGAAACAGGGTCTTTAAGTCACTAAATTGCCCAGGCTGAACTTGAAATTTTTCTGCCTCAGCCTCCCAGAGTGCTGGAATTACAGATATATGCTTTTACATACAGCCAGCTTTCCTCTTCCCATTTTCTACTACCTCCTTCCAATAAAGTAAATGTTTTTGCAATAATAATTCTTTTCAAAACTTTGAGTCTTCTGTGAATTGTTTGAGGTCTGCTCATTAAACCATATACATGAATTTCTTGGGGTCAGCCCTTTACAATCTCCTGAGCTTCTGCTGAGATAGCACTTTTAAGCTTTCCTCAAAGCCCTGTTTTGGTTTTCGATAAACTGTGAAGCACAGTGATCTCTAGCAGGCCTTTTGCCTAGTGAAGTAGTATTCTATAGCACCGTTTTTCATCTTTCTTAGGTCTTAAAGATTTTATGGTGCTTCCTGAGCTTTATTTTTGGACCATGTTTTTCTGGCAGTATTTGATCTTAGCTCATAATGCATGTCTGAATCGTAGCATTGTTTATAAGTTATAGACACCAAACCATCAAGTCCTGGTTTCTCTTGGGAGCTCTTGATTTTCTTTCATTTATACTATATACAGTGAAAAAAACAAGCAGCACTTAAACTCTGGTTGAAAAATCTTAGTTCAGCCATCCAGTTTATTAGGTAAAGTTTCCACTTTTCACAGAACTGAAAATGACAGTGATATTAAACTTTGCTGCCCTTTCCTAAAGGGGATTGATAAGCCTTCTAGTTTCTACTGGTAATGTCTGCTCATACCTGCTGCCTGTGAAATATTATGCTTTGTTAACAGCTTGTAAACTAATGTACTATTTTGAAAGCCCATGACCTGGTCCCCAAACCATTGTGATACTACATTTTTATGTTTTGTTTTGTTATGGTGTTGTCAACTCAGTACCAACAGGTATGTTAATTATCGCTGCATAACTACCCAAGCTAGCAGTTTAAAACATCATCTATATAAACGTTTCTGAGGATCAAGAATCTAGGAGGAACTTTCCTGGATTGTTCTGGCTCAGGTTCAAAAAAGCTGTTAGGGTTGCCAACCTTGCTTTCAGACACAGCTCTTTCAGGGTGCCTCACACCATTGACTGGAAGCTGTGTTCCTCATATCACAGGCCTCTCCGTGGGCTAACCTGCCTGTCCTCAAAACATCACATCTGTTTCCTGGAGCAAGTGGTTCAAAATAGTGTTAAAAGAGTATATCCAAAGCAAAAGCCCCAGTCTGTCATCTAATCTTAGGAGTGATGTGCAGTTGCTTCTACCTTATGCTGTTGCTTGTACAGACAAACCATGGTACCGTGTGGAAGGAAAATGACCTGCATATTTGAATACCAAGAGGCAAGTATTCCTGGGTACCATCTTGAGCCCTGACTACCTGCACCCTTTCCTAAGAGACCTGAGCTACTTGCTGTACTTAATGTTGTCTTAGAAGGACTGTTTCTTACCTTTGCCTTTGGTTATGTGTTTGCCTTTAACCTTAAGCATGTTTCCCTTTTTATATCCACTCAGCAAACTCTTGTACTGTCAACTTCTGTGAAATCTTTAGTCTTAATCACACATATAGTTCCTTAATTTTAGAAAACAAATTCATTTATATGACTTAGCTGATTACAAAGCCTGTTAAAAAGAAAAGCATTATTGTATCTTCAGGGCTTAATATTGCTGTGGCACAAATGTTTCTAAAGTTAATGAGGAGGTAGTTCTGGAAAAATTTAGGCACTCAATTAAAGTTTGTGCTCTAAAATAGTAATTAGGTACCTCTGTTGTTTTCCTGCCTTTGAATTTTTGTAGTGAGGCTAGTGAAGTAGGATTTAAAATTGGGTTTATGAAAAGAATGTGAGAAATTCTAATAAGACAAAATTTTAAGCTTGAGAAAATTTCATGCCTTTTCAAAAGTGTGTTCTGTAAAGTTTTGTTCTAAAGGTACTTGTATAATGTATTGACTTATGAGATGACTTTACACATCAAGTTCTTTGTAAACATTTTCAAAATAAAGCTAAATAATGATAGGATCAACAAATAAGCATCTTTTCCTTTAGGGAGCTAATAATTCATGTAGCTTATAACATTATCTAAAGTAGTTAAGTTACTGATGTAAAAAGCAGAAATATATGTATTTTTGCTTTGAATAGTTTATATGTTACCACGCAGAGTGTAATAAACTTGTATAAGCAAATATTTGAAAATAAAATACTATGAAAAATCATCTTTTTACCATGAAGTAAATATAAATCATGTAAAGCATCATGTAAAACGGAAATCTATTCTTGTACTCTATTTAAAAATTTTTTTACATTAAAATACATTTCTCTTTGAGCTGCAAGTTTAATTTTTTCCCTTTTGTGGGTTCTTTTCTTAGTAATGCAGTTCCATTAACCTACTAAAGTAGGGGTTTTTTATTCTTTATACTAGGAAATAGTTTAGAATCAACTTCATAAATACATGCTTTGTTTGATTTATCTTGTATTTTTTTCTGTGCACTAATTTAAAATATCCATTGAGTTTATTTCCTCTTTTGAACTCATTTGCTCTGATTTTGTACATTAAATAGGACTTGAAAATTTTCTCACAGTGGTTCTGGGTATGCCGAGGGATGCTCTACCACTGAGCTACATCTCCAGCATTTCTTTTTTGAGACAAGGTCTTGCCGAATTGCCCAGACTGACCTTGAATTTGTAATCTTTCTGTCTTTGTCCTCCTAGAGACTGGGACCAGAGAGTGACCAGCATGCCTGCCTACTTATAACTTTGATAGTGACGGAACAGACATTTTAGTTTTCACTTAAGTGGCCTTAAGTGGAAAATAATGTATTATAATGAATGTTTTAATGACTAAAGTAGCATAAAACAAGATGATCACTCATTCCTAATACAGAATATGTGTCTTCTGAAAGGATTACTGGGCCTCGTTTGGAGATGTTGTGATATAAATTCAGTTCTTTTCTTAGCTAACCAAAACAAATTGGTGGTAGACAGTCCTTTCTGTAAGTTTAGTAAGATTTAATATGAATTGTAATTCTAGCTTTTCCATCAAGTGTTTAAAATATCCTAAATGGGATTTAGCTCAGTGGCTTAAGCACCTGCCTGGGAAGTGCAAGGTTGTGAGTTTGATCCCTGGTACAAAAAAAAGGGCAAAATATCCTAAATAAAATCTCCAGTGTAATGGTGTCTTAAATTTCCTAGATATTTCGAATGTTAATGTCTCCATTGCCACTTCCCTAAATCAAGGTCCAGTAGTATTGTGTCTTGCCTAGTTTCCTCACTAGTCTCTCAAAATTGAAGACCATAGTTGCTTCCTCCCCAGTATTTTTTTTTTTTTTTTTTTTTTGGAGAGACGGTCTTACTGTGTAGTTCAGATTGGTAGCCCATGTCAACCTTGAACTCTCAGCTATCATGAGTGCTAGAATTACAGGCATGTGCAACCACAACAAACTGCTCAGTAAGACAACCCAGTGGTCTTTTGAAAACAGAAATCTCACTGTGTAACACCTGCTGAAACTTGTTTCCATTGTTTTCAAGTTGGCTTATATACTAGGTTTTATGTGATCTAGCCTCTTTTTTAGCTCCTCCAAACTTTCAAGTTCGTTTCTGTTACAGGGTCATTTCTGTGTATTTCTGTCTGCTAAAACATTTCCCTGTCGTTTGGTTCAGTAACCTCCCACCGATGTCACTTCCTTAGTTGTCCACTCATTTTAATAGGATCATTATAAGGCTCTCACAATCATATCTTTAGTGGCAATTACTGTTGTAAACTTCCATTGTATTTTAAGTAGTTACTTGAATGTGCTTTTATTATAGGATGTGAGTTTATATCAGTTGTTAAATGCATTGGCCAAAATTTAGCCAAAACAAGTAACAGCTCCACCTAGGCATAGTGGGAGCAGGAGATACAATCCTATCATATAACTTGAAGGCAGAAACAAATGTTTGGGAAATGATACTGGTGACAAATCTAACCTTTGGTTCAACCACGTTTGACTCATGTGTCTTCCACTGACAAAATACATTCATCTCCTCCTCATGAAGCCAGCTGAAAAGTCTCAGTTAATCACGGCATCAAACTTGAAGTAGAATTTCCAAGTGCATTATTCTGTGTATCAGATCTCTTGATCTGGTGTGAATGAAAATGTTACCTACAACCCTCCACCCCTCGGTATCATACATTGGATTAATGGGGACAAGAAGCACCGTGAACACTCCTATTTGGACTAAGGAAGATTGAGAGAAGCACTGGAATGCCTACTGTAATCCATATCGTTAGGCTGACTAGACAAAGGATGCCTTTAAAGGGGGTACGGGGAGTGTTCTTGTTAGCCCATCACCACCCAGCTTTTCAGTCCACTGTTATTTTTTTCTTCCAGTGTTGACATAGTAGATAGATAGGAGACTATTCTTTTTCTACCTCTACCTTAGGTTCATCTGAAGTAGGCTTGGAAAATATGCCCTCTTTGGAAGCCAAAACACTTTTATGAGTCTGCTTCCTGCCTATGCAAAGTTGGAGACCTAAGCATACCTTTGAATCAGATTTTTAATCCCTACTATTGGTGGTGGCTTGGTTTGTTAACAGCATAACTTCCTAAGTTTCTAATGTGTTTCCATTCAGTCCAGTCTGCCAGTATTTTTCACTGCGGTCTACTCAACATGTCTACCATGAACTGCCTGGGCTTTTGCTAGAGGAGCTACCCCTTTGGTGTCTGTTGTGTGTTTCTTTACCTTTCCCTTCTTATAATAGGAAACATAACAGCCAGTGCCCTATTTTAACAGTTTTTTAACCTCCTTCCTTAGACTGTGAGTTTATTAAGAACATTATCTGCTTTTCAAATTTTCATAACTGACTTTCATCAAATAATTTGTACTAAAAGATACAGATTACCATGCTTCTAACTTCTAAGCAGTTACTTTCTGCCCTTCAATGCGATACAGAGTATTTTATAAGATTTTGTTTATTTTTTTTATAACAGCACCCCACATAGGAGTGCCAATTTATATTAAGATTAGCAATGTTATACTATAATAATAGCCTCAAAGTCTATTATCATGTAACACCACACAATTTATTTCTTGTTGATAACATATTTTTTGGATTATTATAAGTTGGCTAGAAAACCAGGATGATATAATAGTCAGCATCTTCAACATGGTAACAAGTACAAAGTGTTAGAAAAATTTCACATCTTGTACTGTCAGTTAAATGCTATGGCACAGATACAGTATAGGTCACTTTGGCTTATAAGTCATAGACCAGAATTGTCTACTGTCCCTTGGCCACAGGAGGACCAGAAAATGTAATTATCCTCCAAATACTTGATGAATAATGCTTTGAGTATTCCTCTTTGTGTATTATTAGTGCAGGAAAGATGAGATAATGTGGATTTTATGCTCATATTTTTGGCAATGTATGGTCCTTGTGTTTTTAGAGAATCTTTTTAAAGATAGATTAGAGGTGTAGCATAAGTGTGCCCTGTTTTATCTGTTAAGGTTTTTAATCTGTCAGTGTTCAAAATTAAGTTTTGTATTCTGGGCATCTTTTGGTTAGAGTTTAATACACCCTTACTACGGTAGTAGAAGGCATTCTGTGTAGTTGATGTAATCAGACTGAAATAAAATTGTGATTATCTATAGTGGTTCTAATACTAGCCCCCATCACCATTTACTATGAACAGTTAATTTATCTTTAGAGAGCTTTAAATAAAAGAGTGGACAATCACTGTCACAGTTGACCTCTTTGAAAAGACATTCTGATTACTTGTTTAGATATAAAAGAATTAGCCTTTCTTTCTGGCCAGATTTAATGCAAACCTAAGAGGATCCAAATTTAGCATTTTTAAAAATATTTTTGTGAGAAAGTTGTCCTAAATATTTAGAAACTATATTTGAAGTATTTCATCACTTTTTGCTGTGAAATAAGGGAAGGAATTTTTATAATGGTTATATGGACCTAAGACCCTTTTACTTGCTGTCTTATGGATATAAATAGCAATTTAAAAATACAGTGATTTAAATGGATTAGAAATAGTCCTGAAACTACTATAGCAGTGATGGATAACCTTTTAGAGCTTTCAATAGGTGCATACAGCCCGCTGGGCACACATACCATAGGTTTGCTGCCACTGTAGTATAATGTTATTAAAGTTTTATAACCATTGGCTCCTTTGTTCCCAAATTAAAGTTACACATTTTTCTTTTGTGTCAATGGAAAACAAGTTACCAGATTTATTTTAGGTAGCATTCTTTTTTAAAATGTTGCTTCAAGTTAATCTAAGATCCAACATGGGATAAGGTATATTGTATAAATAATACTTGGAATGAACCTGTGTGTCCTTGTGTCTTTGATTGTTTTTTTCTTTTGTGTATGGAAATAAAAGCTGAAGTGACCAGCTGAAGTTACAGTATAGTGCCTATATTTGTCATAGAAAGTCCTTAAATTATTTCACGGGATTTGATAATCTACAGAGGTTAATCATTTTAAGTGACAGTCTGCCATAAAAAGGCAAAAAGAAGTATAAAATCTTTTTTAAAATTGGTGGGATAAGGGCTATCTTAATGCAACATAGGATGAACTTGGAAGTAGTCTTACTCTTTTGATTCATGTATAGTTACAGTAAAACTTTTTATCTTTAGGCATTATTATAATTTGTTAGAATAATAAATGCTCTAAGGCTTTATGGATATAACATTACTTTTGTGACAGTGTCTTGCCAAGTCATGTAAGTTGTAGAGGCTGGGCTCTATTTTATGATCCTCCTGCCCCAGCCTCCCAGAGTGCTGAGATTACAGACGTGTGCCACCTCATTTGGCTTGGACATAGTTTCTTTTAATCCTCAAAGCAGCCTTGTAAATTAGATAGTATCTTCTGCTCTTTACCAATGAGAAAACAGATGTTATGATTTTAATATTCAGAGAGCAAATATATTTTCCTTAGGTCCTGTGCTGTTTATGTAGATTTCTTACCACACTTTGTCCTTAAAATGGTAATTATGTGGTTCTATTAAAAAAGAAATATGAATTCCTATTTGATAAAGCATATGTAGTGAATCAGAAAATTTTCCAGATGTTTTATGACATTTTTAAGAGAGAATTGATGTCAGAAAATATTAAACTAATCAGAATAATTTAAAATTACATTAAGATTTGCTTTTATCTGCTGTTATTATAAAAAGATGGGCGAGGTTTGAACAAATGCAGAAAACAAAAAATTAAACGAAGTTTTTGAAACTGTCAAGTGTCCCTTTTATAATCACTACAGAAAGATTTGTTATATATACCAGAAAAGATACCAGGGATTTTATGATTTGATAGAAACCAAGACATTTTGTAATGATGTTTTAAAACTTAAGGTTATTTTTAGTTGGTCTGAAGTTAATGAATATACTGTATGAGCTTTTTCTGGTGTTAGAATATTTTGTAATTATCTTAAATATGCACAAATCTAGCTTCCATACAAGCCCTAAAGGTTTGATTTTAGATGGGTTAAACAAATTAAAGTAATAAATGTAAGAATAGCTAAATCTTGTTTATCACATAAGTCCTTATTTGTTAATGGTAAATAATTTAGTACCTATTGACTTCTTTTTTGGTAGGTTTTATACATACTCAGTGGTGTCAAAAATGAGAAGTAGCATTGCTGTTTTTTTTTAATATTCAGCAAAACAATATTTAAAGACAATTGTACATTGATACCTATAGGGTTGGTAAGTGATTAGTTATGTTATCCCTCATATCCAGGATGTCTAGACATTGGTAGCTGTTAAGCCTTCTGAATTCTAATCAGACACTAAAGACACACTAAAGAGAATCCTATAAGCGAAGTTATGAAGTCTGTTCTTTTTTTCCTTAAGTTGACCAAGCTTTTTTCCTTAAGCTTCCCAGTGATCCTTATACCATGATGCTATTAATCATCTCTTAAGCCATTGGTGGTGAACCAATGGCATGCAGGCCACAGCAGGCATCCAGAGTCCTCTCTGTCAGCTCTCCAGCCAAGTCACCCCAGCCTTGCTTGCCCCAGCAGTCAACCATCTGATAACAGCACACAGTAACTCACTAAATGCAGTTTTACCTGTTAATAAAAAGGTGTATCACTGAAAGCTGTTATTGTTTTTCTTTTAAGACAAAAGATATTAACATGTATTTTCTAAACAACAACCTCATTATTCAAGTTTAATTGCAGTGTTGGTACTTTGTGATAAATAGGTGGGCTTAAGCTGGTTAAAGTCCTTTTTGCTCCTCTCTTTTATTGACTATCACCCAGAACTTAGTAGATGAGGAAAGCAAAAATACATAAAGGAGAAAGAAATCCACAGTAGTGAGACTAGGTGTTCTAGTCAGACCTCAGTCTAAATCCTATGTCCATTACCTTGGACATGTGGCATAATCTTACTGAGCTTCGTTTGCCCTGTAAAATGGGTATAGTGATAAATCTTAAGGGAAAGATCATCATTTAGGATTAAAAATTAGATATGAATATTAACTTTTGCATTTGCAGGCATTAGCCTCTGTCAGAACTACTCATCTGTTCCAGAGAGCAAAAGCAGCCGTGGGCAATATGTAAATGATTGGACATGGCTATGTTCCAATGAAATTACTTGCAAAACTGGGTGGTAGGCTGGATTTGACTACTAAGCTCTTACTATAGTATATAATGGTTTATAACAAGCAGTTCCAGTGCTGAAGAGTTTGTGGTCAAAATAGAGCTTTTTTTTTTTTTTTTTTTTAAATAAACTTTACAAAAACCTTGCGAGTTCCACAGTGAAAGGTGTCAAGAAGGTTGGGTTTCCCAAAATTTATAGTCTGTTGTAGAAGAGCATAATTTTTACATATTACAACTCAACATTGTAACTTCATGTTAATGTGTACATCCTTTTTACTAATACAAATTAAAGACTGGCTGCCACCAAGCATTTAAATAAATTATTGAGAAATGTCAAATTTCTCATTTGAAAGTCAAAGTGCATTTTAACATGTGGAATGTATGAGGATTTCTTTTCAGGAGACTATTCAATATTGTTTATCCCTGACTGCATTTGCTGAAATTATTTAAGTATAGCAATCCTCACATACCCAAATGAGTATTCTGAAATGAAACAGTATTCTGAAACTAGTTTACAAGCAGTAAATACAGAGATTAAAAAACTTCAATGAATGTGCACATCATATATTTATTTGCCAACAATTCTGAAAGAAGTGCTTGGATCTCTTATCTGTAGTGTGTCATCTTTATCTCAGTTTCTCTCTTCAAAAATAACTATTACTTGGATGTAATTTCAAGTACAAAAAAGTTGCAAGAAAAGTAGTATGAAGAACACTGTTTACAGTTTATCTAGGCAAAGCTATTTATAACACTGCCCAATTTACTTGTTTTCTTGTCTTTCCCTTTTTTTCCTGTCACATGTATATGCACATAAGACATACATATAGTTTTTCCTTCAAGTGATTTATCTCATCATGACCCTTTACCCCCAAATAGTTCAATGAATGTTTAGTGTTTTGTGGTGTAGGCATTTTTGAAGAATACAGTTCTTTGGATATTTTTTTTGTGTGTGTGAGATACCATATTTGGTTCATCTCATGTCTTGATGAGATTGAAATTTTGGATTCCTAGGTGGACTATTACATAGGAGTTATTGTATCCTCATGGTGTCACATCTGGAGGCATGCACCTGGATCTGTGCCTCAGTGGTACAATTAATTTTGGTCACTTGGTAAACTGCTCTAATTTGTCCATTGTATAGTTACTACTGTTACCTTAAAACAACACAATCTGGGGGAATCTGATTTTTTTTTTTTTTTTTCTAATTAGGGAAATTGTTCTGGAGTCCTATTTGGGTTTAATGGTGAACCCAGGCAAGTTTACTGGTCTGTGAAATAGGGATGATAGTAGCTACATATTAACGCTGTTGTAAGCTTTAAGTGAAAATACGAAGTAAGGTGTGAGCTGGGTCTGAGATTATAATATATGCTTAGTACATGTTGTTATTACAATTCTTTCTGGCAATATTAATAATGAATTTAATAATAAAGCTTAAAGACTAACTGAAAGCTGAAAGGCACTTAAAAAATCATTTCTCCCAAGGAAATTTAATACTTTATCCACAGTAATTTTTTTTTAATATCTTTAAACTTGTTCTTTTGTTTTTCCATACTTGTTATGCCCTGCTCCTTCTGATATGTGAAGGCAGGTATTTTAAGGGCATGGTATCATCAGAACAGTTTTTTCCCCTGGAAACTTGCACATCTTTCTACTTCATAAAGAATATGAAAGTAGACTTTTGTTTTTTAGACATGGGCTCAAGTAATACACGTGGGAAAGTAATCTTTTTTTTTTTTTTTAAATCACCTCTACCTGTGTTCCATGTTACCATTGTGATAGCTGCTACATAATAGTTGTGGAAGATTTTTGCAAAAGGTTTTCCATGCATCCTAGTGGAATTATTTTTAAAAATGGATAGGGATATATATAGATGGATTTAAAAATAGGTAATATTACATACAAGAGTGACAAAATTCTATGAGATGTTCACTGTGGTAGAATATGAAATTTAGAGCATGATAACCATTTTGGATAGGAATAAAGCTAGAAGTAGATGATAAAAGGCCTCGTTTGCCAAGAAGTTTTAGTCTCACCAACGATGTAATAGGCGCCAGGGATTCAGTGTGAGAGTATTGAGTTCAAACTTTGAAAAAGACCACTGGTAGTGTAGAAGAGAAATAGAGGATAGGGTAATATTGTCTGTCTGATGAACTGTGTGTGGCCAGGGATTGGAAAAATACTTGGAGTAACTTCTAGACATAAATGAGAATTTGATAATACCTGCTTTAAAAATGAACTGAGAAGAGACAACTGGGGGTAAAAACAGGGCTTCTGACTTAGTGACTGGACAGATAATAATACAATTCAATGAAATGTTTAAGACAGAAGTAGGAATAGGTTTAGAATCACAAATAGAGCCTACCAGTATTGGTGCAGCATACATGCATCTGCAGTTAAACAGAACTTTTGGCTAGAAATGAACATCTATAGTTGGTGCCAACATACAAATGGTAGTGGAGGAAATTGCAAAAGTATGAGAGTTGAGGACCACATAAGCCTTGGTATGGCTTTTATTGTACTACTAATTACATAAGCATGTTTAGTTTCAGTCAAGTATACATTGCTGCTGTAGGCTATTTTAACATAAAGCAAAGAAGCGTTTGTGTGTTTCTGCCAGCATTAAAAGGAACCAAATAGTGATGGAAACAAAGTCAGACCAGCTCTCAGGGCTACACAAGAGACATAAAATTATCCCTGTAAAGATTATAGCCAAATGACAGCCACTTTAGTTTCTTTAAAATTTTTTTAAGTTTCTAGGAAACATTCCAATATTGTGACTTTTTCTCAGAGCAAAAAAGACTATAATTTTACTCTTCACCTTGTCATTGCGAAATATCTTATGTAGACACTATAATGTACACATCACCCAAGCCTAAGGAATGTGACAGCTACAAAAATGACAAGGATCAAAATGAATTTTGCCTAGAGCTGCCTTTGAAACATACTACATAGTAACTTTAGATCTTGATTGTTTCTATAAAGGAAATAGCGTTGCTGAAATTAAATCCAGGTATTAACCCCACTACTAGCAAATAAATCAGCAGACATGGTACAGAGGTAGGAAGATGATTTCCTTTGAAAAGCTAGTTCAGAGAGAGAGAAAACATGTATGTCCAAAGCCCTTTTCCAGAAGTGGACATGGATTGGCTTCTATAGGTAACTCATGGGTGTCCTATGCTGGTGAGTGTTTCCTGCTGGGAGGCCTAGGTCATATACATCCTATTCTGACTGTTTAGGTGGTTTTGAGTGTCTGACACTCAGAAACAGCTATTCCTACCCCTGATTAATTCCATATTCAGGGAACAAGACAAGAGATAGGCTGCCCAGAGCTGCCCATTGATTGTGCAGCACTTGGTAATGAACAAGAGCATCTTCCCTCTCTCTATTAGTTACATACTTCCAGCAGTGAAGGTAAAGTTCCCTTTCTAAGCTACAAAATGCTGACAATACGTGAAAATGACCCCAGTGTGCCATTTCCATAGTGAATTGATAAATATTTAACATTAAGGAAACTTTGATCCATACCTTAGCACAGGTCTTCTTAGTATTTTATATTAAAGAAATAAAAGTAACTTCACAATAGTGTGCTTTTCATGAGAGGAGGAGGAGAAATAGTCTGTGGGATATTTTTACTATGTATTTTTTGTGGAAACCAGTAGTAAATTGCTTTTTCTTGTCAGATAGTCTATCCTTTAACTATTCACCTAAGTATGTTTAAAGTAAGGAGTGTTTAGTTTTCATTTTCCAGTACTGGGGATTGAACTCAGGGCTTTGCTAGGTGACTAGTATACTACTTAGCTATTGTCTCAGCCCTTTTTCAAGTTTATTATGATTTAAGGTCTCACTTAATTGCCTAGGCTGGACTGAGATTTGTGATCCTCCTACCTCAGCCTCCCCCGTAGCTTGGATTACAGGCATGTACCACTATGCTCAGCTTTGAAGTCTGGTTTTTCGTTTTTGAGATAGGATGTTGCTTTGTAGTACTGGCTGACCTTGAATTCACTTTGTAGCCCAGGCTCCCAGTGATCCTCCTGTCTCAGCCTCCTGAATGCCAGGATTATAGGTGTGCACCACCACAGCCAACCAAAGTCTTTTCTAACTCAGAATAGTTTGTGGACCTTAAAATAACCAATGCACTTCATCGGCACACTTACTCAGCAAATGTTAATTGGGTACTTGTGTGTGTAAGGCATGATTCTATTACCAGACATTAAGATCAGCCTGGACTAGGTTGATAGTCTATGTTGTATTATGGTCTCTGTTCTTGGGTCTTTTCCTGAGAAGTTGTGGAAGAACTTTCATAGAATGGGATTCATTGAGAAACTAGTAAGTGTTCAGCATGCTCTTTATGGTATGACAGTTAAAATGAACTGCTCAGGCTGACTTTTTTTAATTGGAGAGGGCAGTACATTGGGAGAATTCCAAGCAGGCAAAGCCAGAGGTGATAACCCTAGAATTTCTGGAGTGAGCTGTGAGACTCCACCCTCACATCAGGGGGGATGAGTGTTTGGCTGACAAGGTCCTAGTGAAAGCAGACCTTACAGTTAAAGCCCAGTGCTTGCAAATGAGGCCTGTCAGGTCCAGCAGGGTCAACCTGGGGTTTGAGCCCACCTACCTGTTACTTTGTAAGAATTTAAAAGGGGATCAGTAAGCTCTTCTGGGAAAATTTAGAGGATGCTGCTTAGTGAGTCTAAACAACCATCTGCAGCAGACTTTTCTCCCTGAGCTCACCAGCCATTTTTCATTACAGCTTCTATGTAGCAAGCTGGCTGCTATGTCAATTTTATACTTGGGGTAAAGCAATGCAAAAAATCAAGCTTCTGCCTCTATGGATCTTATATTCTGGTAAGAGTAAACCGACAAATAAAACAGTACTCTGTAAGGAAGTAACAAGTACTCTAGAAGAAAGTAATAGCAAGATAGGGGAACAAGGTTTTCTAGGGTTAAAGAGATAATCCTTTTTTGACAAGATTTTATTATGAAGCTTTTTATACATTTAGTAAAATGTCAGCGATTTTATAGTGACCACCCACCTATAATACTTCACTAGCTGGATACTGCTGTTAAATTCACTTAAAAAACCAGGTGTGGTAGTACATGCTTATAGCCTCCACACTAAGAAGGCCAAGGCACGAGGATCATTGTGAGTTCAAGGCCAGCCAGGGCTGCAAAGTGAGCTCAAGGCTAGCCTGAACTGCATAATAGGACACTGTCTCAAAATGATCAAAAAATTGTTTTATTTTAATTTGCTTGTGTATCACTTAGAATCTGTTTCTCCATCAGTTTATCTAATTTTTAAAAGCATTTCAAAGTAAATTACAAACATCAGTGTGTGTTTTCCTAAATACTTTAGTATGTATATCATTAAGTAGAGTTTAATACTTTTTAAAGTATTAAAAGTTATTACCGCCTTTTGAGGTAACATTGACATGCAGTGAAAGTCACAAATAGTGTACATTAGCCGAATTTTAACAAATTCATACATTTGCATAACCCCCCCATCAAGGTACAGAATGTTACCATTCCCCAGAAAACTCCCTCATTTTCCTTCCTAGTCAATCCGTGTTGCTACTTTCCAAGGACAAGTGCATATTATTGTGAAATTTTCCACCATACATTAATTTTGCTTATTTTAGAAATCCACATAATAGGACCTACGTATATACTTTTGTGTGACTTTATTTTTCTATACCATAATGATTTTCAGATGTGTAGTTGCAAGTATGAGTATTTTTTTCCTTTTTCTTGGTGAGCAGTATTTCATTTCATGACTGTACTACAGTGTGTTCATCTAACCTGCTGATGGACTTTGTGTGCATGTACTTTGAGCCTGTTATTTAAAAAATTAATGATTCTTATTTGTGGGCTTATGTTTTCATTTCCTTGGGGTAAATACTTAGGGGTAGAATTGCTGAGCCATGTGGATTGTGTGTTTAGTTTTATAAAACCTACCACACCTTTTTCTCACTGACATTGTGGGAGTTCTTATTGCTCCAGATCTTTACCATCATTTCATAATGATAGCCTTTTTATTTTTAGCCGCACTAGTAAATGTATCTTGGGAGAGCTGGAAAAGAATGATGTAAGTAGGAAGATGACTTTAGAACAAAAACTTGGAGGTAAAAAAGGAAGCTGTTTTGGTTTTTTGTAAGTATGACAAACAACAAGTACCGTGTGGAGCAGGTAACAGGGAAATGGGAATGGAAATTGAATTTTGCAGTAAGCAGTTTTAAGAATTTTGGTTTTTATTTTGAGATGGGCGATAACTGGGCAGTTTTAAGGAATGACATCATCTGACTTATGTATAAACAGTATCTCTATTCAGTGAAGAATAGGAAAAGTAAAAGAAAGGAATCAGAAAACTATACCTGGGCATGCTGTTACACACCTATAATCCCAGCATTTGGGAGGGTGAGGCAGGAGGATCACCAATTGAGACCAGCCTGAACTAAAAAGTGAGACCCTGTCTCAAAAAGTGGGGCGGGGGTGGGGATTTAGCTCAGCGGCATAAGTGCCTGCTTGGCAAAGGCAAGATCATGAGTTTGATCCCTGGTAACAAAAAAAAAAAAGAAAAAGTGCATGCTGTTGTAATGTGCCAGGCCAAGGTCAGGTGTTTAGATGGAGGAAATTAGGGCGTACCTGCCAGAGTGGTGTTCCTTTCCTTAATAGGTTCCTTAATAGGGTTGATGTGGTGGGGGGTTAATGTATTGATGTTTGGAAATACCAGTTTGAAAACGAGAGGAAGTAATGTGCCTCAGGACTGTTGTTGAGCTAGTCATGGAGACTAGCTCTATTTGCATGAATAATTGGGAATTTAAACCTCCTAAAGTAGACCTTTTATGGAATTAGTTATCACTCATCCAAAGAGAGTTTTATACAGTATAATTACTTACAATAAGTTGTCTTTAATTCAGTACTAGGTATAATCTAAGTGACTTAATTGTTATGTTTGTTTTAAGATCTTTTGTTTAATTAAAAACTTAAGTATGATTTAATCTTTGTTCAGAAATTTGCATACTATAACCTCGAATTCTGCTTTTTAGTTTGTTGTAATGCTAGGATGTATTATAGAGCAAGTAGAAATGTCTTTTTCGTATATCTTACTTAGGTTGGTCCTTCTCAATTTTATTGATACTTCATAAAATACTGAACAGCTACAGAAAGTCAAAATACGCTAAGTATTCAGTAATTTGCAGTTATTTAGTCCTCAAGCTTAAAAATTGATAATCCCCAAGTGCTGCAAAAAAGATAAATTATACATGACCTCTGATGTTAAAGAAGTCATGTTTTGGAGTTCAGTATGTTAACAAATAATTATAACATGACATCCTTCAAATGGAATACAGTGCTGTAGGAGAAAAGATGGGGGGGGGAGGTGTCGTGATCCTGCCTAGGAGAGTGGAGAAAAAATAATTTTAATCTAGACTTAGAAAAACAAGTGGGAATTTCCCATGTGTGGGGGATGGAGTTGTGAAGAACGGTGAGACCATACCAGAAGAAATACATACCCACACCTGTGCACAAAGCCACAGAGCCTTTGAGTTCATGACCCATGTGCCAAACCTACCCTTTGCAACAAATCTTAGGTATAAATGGCTGATGTAACTGTAATAACAGTGCTATCTTGTGATTCCCTCAGCTATTAGTGATTTGCCCTGTTTAGAGCCTTAAAAAGCTGTCTGAAGAGCCCAGTCCTCCTGGTACTGTGATATTGAAAGACCCAAAGTTCTAGTCCAGCCCAAGCAGCTTAGTGAGATCTTGTTTCTAAAGAAAAAGGCTAGTTGGGCATGATGACTCACTTGCCTGTAATCTCAGCACTTACCAAGTGAGCTCAAGGCCAACCTGAACTGAATAGTGAGACCCTGTCTCTAAAAGACAAATAAATAAGGCTGAGGATGTAACTCTTTGTGAAGGCCCTGGGTTGAGTCCTCCTGTACCCTGTCCAGCTGCTTGAGCCAGTAATTTTCTTGGGATAAGCAAAAATAAAGTGGGGAATAGAAGGGAAAAGATTTCTGACAGGGAAAAGAGAGGGCAAAAGTAGGTTAAAAATACATATGTCATGCCAAAAAAAGTATATAACAGGGTGACTTACTGGATCATCAAGGGTTAGATAGTGAATCTAAGATGCATACATTCTGTACTTTGGTCTGTGTCTCTGAGATTCATGCTGATTGCTCTAGGCAGCCTAAAGTAAGAAAACTGAATGCCCAGCTGCTCTGTATAGCTTTTGTTCTATACCAAGACTCCCTAAACTGTCCTAAAAGTTCTCTGTGTAGTGGGTTGTGGTAGTACACACCTGTAATCCCAGCACTGGAAAGGCTGAGGCAGAGGAACTATTCTTCCGTGGAAAACCAATTTACATTAATTAGCATGGTAAGCGCTCTCTGCAGTCTTAAAAGTTCTGTAAAAGTTTCAAACTCCATATTCCTAATACTTTTTTTTCCAGACAGTTGACATCTTTATTAGACTAGCCAATAGTAATTTGCATCTAGTATTCCAAGGAGCACAGTTCCACTGTACAGTGCAACAAGTAGATTTATTAAAGAATTTCATCTATAGGTGCAGTTTTCAGGGAACTTTTTAAATGACTTTAAGATTTTAATTTTTTTATTAATTTATTTGTAGTACATAGTGATTTGTTAGCCATGGGGAGACGGTAAATGTATATAATACATCTTAATTCTTTTTACTTTCTCTTTCCCTTCTCTTTCTCCCCCATATAATTTACAGTTACATTATTTTAGGTGTCTTGTCAAGGAAGGCAGTAAATAATGAGTAGAGATTCGTTACTGGTTTCACCATGCTATATCTTTTTGCTAGAGAGAAGAATAATCCCATTTTCAGTCTGCAGTCAGGGTGATCTTTTCAGAGCATTGTTTCTCTTAAAAAAGGAGAAATACTGGGTGTGACGCCAAGCTTGCTTGGTCTGTGCTTCACTGTAGTGTGGGGGTACTTGTCACTCCACACCTCAGCCTCTAGCCAGTCTGGCCTGCTGCTTGGTCTCTTCCCTTTCTCCTGTTCTTGGAGAGCAAGTAAATGGGAATGTTACCATTATCCTACTTGTTAAGGAATGAAATTTTTTAAGCAAAATTTAACCAGCATATATAAGAATGTGTTCGCTGAATATTCCATACATTTCGTACCCTTAGTACTCTTGTCTTTTCATCATATATTTCTAATTTGTAGTAAATTTGAAAGAGTTCAGTGAGCAGCTGTCCACCTTCAACCCACATTCTATAATGATTAATATGTTGCAAGTTTTTTCTTGTTCTTTTAAATCCTGTTTTTTTCCTGTAGTTTTTGTTTTCTGAGGATTGAGCCCCAATCCCTTATACATGCAAGACAAGTACAGTACTCTTCCATTGAGCTATATATCCTAGTGCCCCCCCCCCTTAATTTTAGAAGTGTCTTGCTAAATTCCCCAAGCTGACCTCAAACTTGTGATCCTCCTACCTGAGCCTCCCTGGAGCCTAGTATTAGAGGGATGTGGCTCTTTGCCCAACTGAATCTGTTTTGGTTTTTTGTTTTTTATTTGTTTTTGGTACTGGGAGTTGAACTCATGACCGTGTGCTTGCCAAGCAGGCGCTGTGCTGCTGAGCTATATCCCCAGCCTGAATTTTCTTTTTTGATTGAACCATGAGGAGGTTTGTTATGTTCATTATGATGCTTCGCTCCTAAATACCAGGTATAAAGTAGGGGGGTGTCATTTTCTCCATTGTTAAAGATACAAAGAACTTGTGTGAAATGTTTTTTACAACAACAAAAAAAGATTTTTAAAAGCATTGTAGTTGCTGTAATACTGATAAACAAAAATTTGATTGCATAATTAATGAAAATGGATATAAGAATAAGTAAAAGTTCTTTCTACAGAGCCCTCTCTATACGAGAGACTATAAATGATCACTAGGCTTATGAAAACTCTTTAGCTTCTCTAATCAGGAAAAGTAATTGGCTGCCACACATTTGTATATTTACTGTCTTGGGCATTTTATCTTCATCACAGACTCATACAGTGAACGTGTAAAACACATTTACAGAAAATAAAATGTTGCTGGGACAATATAAATAATTTGTCCCTTGTCCCAAAGTCATAGAGTCAGTAGACTTTGGAGCCATCATTCAAACCCAGAGTACTCTTGTTTATAAAATCTGTGTTCTTCTCCATCAACCATACTATAAAAATCAGTATACCTTAAGATCCCATTTCATACTTTACAACAATTATTGTGGTTCATATGAAAAAATAACAGATCCAGGAGAATTCTGATGAGGTAGTATGAGGGCTACACTATTTAAAACACTTTAAAAGTATTTGCCTAGGAGAAAGGGGCTGATTGCTTAGAAATACTGTTACACCCAGGCATGGTGCTACACACCTATAATCATATTACTTGGGAGGCTGAGGCAGGAGGATTGCTGAGTTAGAGGCCCACCTGTCTTTAAAAAAAAATTGTTACAAAGAGGATTTATTATATACTTAAAATACAATTTTAATAAGAGAAAGTTGATTTATGATTGCTTTTGTTTTAATCATGAGTTGGGCTACTATGTGAAGGAATTTTTTTTTCTTGTCCAACTAATTTTAGTAATCACCTAGTTACCTCTCTCTCAGATCAGATGGCAGGCATCAAAACTAGTAAACAAAATTTTAAAAATATTTTTGCATGTTCTCTTCCAAACATATCATTACCAGCATTGAAAGGACTGATTTGCAGGAGGATCCAAAAGATAAACCATATTTTTCCCATATTCATCTATGCACCAAAATGATTGATTAAAAGGTTTTGAACTTGTTTTTGGTGGCATTTGGGAAGCAGGATATCCACTTAGATTGTTTCCAGAGTTTTTTTTTCATATAAATTTGTGTCTGTGCAATTACAAATTATAATCTGGCTGTATTGTGCAATACACTATAGCTATTGTGAAGATTATAGAGGTATCAAGATGGAAAATCTGCATATTTCAAGTGAACCAAAGCTAGGAGCAAAATTTTGTATGATACATATCTATCCTCTGCTATACTGCATATGTTGAATGGATTATATGTATACATTGATATATATAAAAACATTTGAAAAAATATGTGCATTTTTTATAGGGGCTACCTGTGTAATTTATATGTTTTGTGAAGTGTATCTCAAAATTTAGTGTTGATTTGCCTAGGTGAGAATAATACTTTTTATGGTATTACATACCTTTTTGGTATTTGGGTGGTAACTAAATCAAAGTTTATTTTGAGTATCTGTTTTACTAAACATTTTATTTATATCTGTCTTAAGTTGCCAACCAACTCTGAAGATTGTATTTTTTTCTTACTGACAGAAACCAATTTAGAAGACTGAAGTTTCTTGCCAGGAGTCACAAACTGTTCAGTATTCCACTGGGTTTTTATCCCGACAGTTTGAGTCTAGGGCATGTAATTTTAGTTGCTGTACTCTTGTGCAAAAGAAAAGTTATTATTAGCTGCGTGCAAAAGCAATGTATATGATCCCGGTATGGTAGGAGGCTAAGCCAGAAGGATTGCAAGTTTGAGTCCCACCCGGACAATTTAGATCCTGTCTCAAAAATAAATAAAATGGACTGGGGATGTAGTTCTATTTTTGATCCCTTGTGCTGGGGTGGGAGTTGGAAAATCCAGGTTTGAGTCTGTGTCAGTTTCATAAAATAAAAATGGAGAAGACAGTAATCTGTTTGTTTGGAAAATGACCTAAATTTACAACGCACTATATGAGTAGGAGATTTGGATCAATAAAATGTGTTTTTACCTAAAACTTTCTTCATATAATAAATTCAAATGTTTAACTTTTTCTTCAGGTATCATCTGTAAAATGTAAGTTTTAACAGTTTTAGTTAACTATTTTGAATATATTTGCATAACTCCTGTTTGGTGTAGTACCTTGTGAAAAAAAAATGTGTAAAAATTTGAGGGAGTCTCTGAGTATTAGCTCAGGGGCATAAGCACCTGCCTGGCAAGTGCGAAGTCATGAGTTCGATTCCTCATCCCCGGTACCAAAAAAAGAAAGAAAGCGACACCAAGAATGAACCCATACATTAGTGCAGATGGGCAGTAAAAATTTGAGGAAATAGTGTTTCTTACAAAATCTCATTTCGACCTAAAAGTTACATACGTGTTTTGTTCTGTTCTGCTCTGTTCTGTTTTGTTCTGTTTTTTGAGACAGGGTCTGGCTATGTAGTCCAGGCTGGCCTTGAACTCATTATATAACATAGGTTGGGCTCGAGTTTGGAGCAGTCCTGTTGCCTCAGCCTCCTTAGTGCTGGAATTATAGGTGTGTGCCAACATCCCCAGCTTACTCAGAATATTTTTATTTCTAGTTGTATTGCTATATTTTCTAGTTGTATTGCTAACAGCATGCTTTCAAGGCTTGCTATTAAAATCCATTTAAAACAAATGAGCAAATTCCTGTTTGTAAGGATATACATTCTGTATGCTGCTTTGTAAATAAACTTACTGTTTTTCCCTCTCTAGGAACATCATCTTCAGCGGGCTATTTCAGCACAGCAGGTATATGGAGAGAAGAGGGATAATATGGTTATACCAGTCCCAGAAGCAGAAAGTAACATTGCTTACTATGAATCTATATATCCTGGGGAATTTAAGATGCCAAAGCAGCTCATTCACATACAGCGTAAGTAATTGTTCTTTTAACGATTATATTTTCTATATTTATCTTTTTATGTAACTTGATCTTTTTTTATTAGCATCAACTTGAAACTTACTAGAGCCCATTTTCTGCTTTGTTCAATGTTTATAACCCTACTAATATATCTATATCATTTTCTACTTTTATTGATTTTTTTTTTTTGGTATTGGGGATCGAACTCATGACCTCATACTTGCCAGGCAGGCGCTTATGCTGCTGAGCTAAATCCCCAGCCCTGATTTTTAAGATGTCTTCTATTGATTCTTGACAAAGGAATACGTATCATGATAGGTTTTTTTATTTCATTCCAACATAGGATCTTATGCTATTTTAAATAAGTGGAGTAAAGAATATGCCTGAGAATAGTTTCCTTCCTGTCCAGAATTAGTAATATTAATAGTCTTAAAAGAATGTCTTAGCCTGCCTAGTGATACGTATGCACCTGCAACCCCAGCTAGAGAGGATGGGGCAAGAGGATCACAAGGGAAAAAAAAGTAGCGGAGTTGTAGCTCTTCAGTCTGTCATATCTGCTGTTCTTTGCTATTGTAGGGCAAAAGTGCTATAGACAGTATAAAAACAAATGCACATAGCTGTGTCTTACTAAAAGTTTATTAATAAAAACACGATAGGCCAGAGTTGGCCCATAGGTCATAGTTTAGTTTCCCAGATACTAGATTTAACAAAGCTGTAGCGTTCTAATTGGGAACTTGTTTCACTTGACAGCGATAGGTGCTTCATTAGACATGAACATTCATTCATTCATTCATTCATTCAGTCTTGCTATGTAGTCCAGGCTGGCCTCAGACTTGCTTTAGCCTTCCTGCTTTAGCCTCCCAAGTACTGAGATTATAACAGGTGTGTGCCACCGAGGTCAGCAGACACGTTCCTTTGGTATGCCATATTTGGTGATGAACAGTTGAAAGCTGTAGACCTAATATGTCTCACTATTACCTCTTCCTTCATCCAGTTCTTAAGTAGGTGATTACTTGAAAACAAACAGTTGAGAGATAAAATTCCTATAGCTTTCATTGCTGTCTTGCATTATGATCAAGAGATTTCTCTAAGGGCCCATGTAAACTCTTCCATCCAATATAAACTATTCATTCTTATAAGCACATTTGGAAATCAGTTTTAATTAAGTCCTACTTCGTTAACTAGTTTTCTGATTTATTTAACCTTTTCTGTGTGTGTAGTTGTCCTAGATTATAAGTCACAGCTTTGTAGTTTCTTAAATATGAAAACCAAAAGTAAACCTAGTGTTCATTTTGGCTTTTATTATATTTTCATGTTTTTTTAACTGGTTTTATACATGTCATTACTGATTTCCTTTAGAACAATTATTTCTTCAGTTGACTAAGGGTTTGAAGCAAACCAAAAAAGTAGTGTGTATTTACTTGCGTGCTTACATTTAATCCATTACAGACACAGATGTGGAGTGCAGTGCTGCCTGAGTGGTGGGTGAGGCGGCAGGGTGGCGTGGCCCAGGATTCATGGCCAGCCAGGGCAACAACATAGTGAGACCCCATCCCAAAATACTGAACTATAGTAACTGTAACATTTTTAAACATATTTTAGGACTGGAGTACAGCTCAGTGGTAGAGCCTATGCTTAGTATGCCCAAGTCCCATAGTTTGCACCCCCACACACACAGGGAGGGAGGGGAGAAGGGAGATGGAGTAGGGAGAAGGGAGCGGGAGAGACTCTAAACAAATCTGGTATTAGGACCCAAAAGATTGTTCTTTGGAAAACCATGTTAATACGGGTCTAAAAGTTACAGATCTAGTCCTCTTTGTGTTTGTTAGTCACATTCTGTTTCACTGCCACAGGCAGTTACATTTTTTAAAATTAGTGTATGCGTGCAATACAGAATAGTGTTTGTTTTGAGGAGTTGCTTCATGTATATAACAAGTTTTGTTCATTTTCTATCCTACTTCTCTTTCCTGAATTCCTCCTTCCCCGTCTCCCCTTCCCCATCTTCAAGACTCTGTCTTCTAGTTTCCTGTCATAGCCACTTTATCTATATTCCAGATTTCTCATGTAAGAGAAATGCTGTGATATGTAATTTTCTGTTTATTTCACTTAGCATGATTTTCCTGTAAATGACATGAATTTATTCTTATGGTTGAATAATATTTCATTATGTATATATACACCACATTTTATCCATTTATTCTTTCAGGGGCTTTTTCCAGAGCTTAGCTATTGTGAATTCTCCTGTAAACATGTATCCCTGTATCACTGTACATATTCCAGAAATATACCTGGGAAAGATACAGCTAGGTAAAATGGAATGTTCTGTTTTTAGTTTTTCAAGGATATCTCCCAGTTCATTTGGTACCAGGGATTGAACTCGCAACCTCACGCTTGCCAGGGAGGCACTTGTCCACTGAGCTAAACCCTCGGCCATTTGCCCATTTCTCAGTTGGGTCATTTGATTTTTGAGGGTTAGAAATTTTTCTTTTGGGTTTTTTATTGTTGTTGATTTGTTTTTTGTTTTAGTTCTTTGTATGTTCTAGATAAGAATCCTCTGTCCAATGAGTAGGTAGTAAAAATTTTCTCCCATTCTGTAGTGTCTTTGCATTCTGTTAATCATTCCCTTTGCTGTACAGAAGCTTTTAAATTTGAAATAATTCAATTTGTTGATTATTGGTACTTGGCTGTGCATATGGATTCATATAATTTCCTTATGTTATCTTTAAACAGCTTCAAGGTGTCCCTTTTCTTTTTAAATGTTTGATACATTTTGATTTGATTTTAGTACAAGTGAGAGATACGGATCTAGTTTCATTCTTCTGCTTATGGGTATTGTTTTCCCAGCACCGTTTGTTGAAAGAGACTCTCTTCCTCAAAGTGTTTTTGGCAGCTTTGTCAAAAATGAGATGGTAGTTACCTGGAGTTGTTTCTCTGTCTTCATTATGTAGTTCAGACTTGCCTTGAGCTCACTACATAGCCTAGGCTGGCCCTGAACTTATAGAAATCCTCCTGCCTCAGCCTTCCAAGTGCTGGGATTACAGATGTGTGCCATTACACCCAGATCTTTTGTTTTTATTCTAATCCAGTGGTCTACATGTTTATATTTGTACCAGTCCCGTGTTGCTTTTGTTCCCAAAGCTTTGCAATGTAACTTGAAATCCCGTATTGGAATGCATCCAGCTTTGCTTTTTGCTCAGGATTGTTTTGGGTATATTGGGTCTCTTGTGTTTTCATACAAACATTAGAGTATTTTTTTCTGGCTCAGTGAAGAATGTTGTTAGTATTTTAATAGTGGTTGTATTATAGAGATCACTTTGTTAATATGACCATTTTAAGAATATTTGTGCTGATCTAAGAACAAGAGATTCTTTTGATTTTCTAATATCCTCTTTAATTTCTTTCTTAAAATTCTATAATTTTCATTACAGTGGTATTTTTCCTTGATTAGGTCAATTTCTAGGTATTTAATTTTTTTAAGTTATTGCCAGTGGGATTGGTTTCCAGATTTCTCTTTTCATGGGTTCATTGTTGGTGTACAGGAACACAGTTGATTTTTGTATGTTGGGTTTTACAAATGCATGCTTTTAGGTTAAAGCAAGGCTGAGTAGGAAAAAAGTACATTTATCAGTTTACATTATCATTACTGTCAGAAGAAGGTTTGTAGTTCTTTCAAAATGTGGCCTATTATAACACACATTTTACTACTAACTTAGATGTCTGGAAGGTAAAAAGGGTAGTATATTGAAAAAGGAATTGACTGCTGGTATTGTAATCAAATAATAGCAATAAAGTGGCAGCAGAATTGCTTTATTTGGAAGAGAAAGGTTTTTAGGGAGTACAAATTGAGATATCTTTACTAAGATGTATACATTTTGGATTATTAGTAAAGACAGTGCTCTTAAATTTGTGATGTAGATTCACAGGAGGTTGTAAAAATGATTGTGCAAAAGGTCTTCACACTTCACCCAACCACTTCCAGTGTTAACCTTATGCACAACTATAATACAGTTTCCAAAACCAAAAAACTGACATGGGCTACAATCCAGAGTTTATTGCATTTATAAGTTTTTATTTTTCTGGCATTATTGCTCATGAGTGTATTTGCTGCATCAGCCATTTGTAGTTTGAACAGTAACTGCCACACTATTCTGTAGGTTAAATGGATCATATTATCACCAAATGTGTATTTGTAATCTGGTTTCTCCATATCTCCCTCAGCATTTGGGGTTACTAATTTTTCACAGTTTTAGTAAAATGATCATGCATATCTCTGGCCCATTTTCTAATGCATTATTTGTTTTACTGTTGAATTTTGAGAACAGATAGACATGTACATGTATATATATTTTTTTACTATAAAAAACATTTGGAGATTCTTTTTATTTTATGAAAAAATAAAACATCTTCATAACCAAATAATGACTATAACTAATTATTACAGTGGGTATCATTGTGTTCAAAGTAGTTACTCAATACTAAGACATAAATCAAAAAGATTCTTACAAAAAACCCTACACATTTCACTAAGATAAACTTAGTATAAATGCAACAAATTAGCTTATATTTTGATACTCTGAAAACAACAAAATAGGTAATTTAAGAGTAGCAAGGAAGCTCTGACACCTTTGCTTTGTTCTAACCTTAGAGGAGAAAAAGTCAGGGGTTTTTTTTTTGTTTTTGTTTTAATTTTATTACCAAGTATGATGTTAGCTATAGATTTTAGAGGTTTTTTTTTCTTATGAAATTTAAGAAATTCTCTAGTCCTAATGTACTGTAGAATTTTTATCATGAATAGGTATTAAATTTTGTCAAGCTCATTTTGTAGCAGTGGTCTCCTGTACTTTTTTCTTTAGTCTGTTAATATGGTAAGCCACAGCGACTGATGCCAGATATTGAACCAGCTTTGTATATACTTAGAATATGTCTCACTTGGCTGAGTATGTGTATATGTATGTATATTTACACATTACTGAATGGAAGTTTTGCTAAGATTTCATAAAGATGTTAATATCTCATGCTTGTCTGTCATGTCTGGTTTGGGTACCATTAATATGATTTTATAAAACAAGTGAAACGTAACAATAGTGTAAAAAGTTTTTCAAAAATAGAATTGGATCTTGACTACCAGGTGATCCAGTAAGTTGCTTATGAAAGATACACTGCCTTGAATTCTTTAGGAACTCTGTAGTTACATGTATTTGTGTGTAATTCTTTAGGAATTTTATAAACAAATCAATCAGTCAGTGAGAACTTTATAAATACATGAATGAATGACCAAACAAATGAACCTGTTCGTTTCAGTTGCTTATAATTTCTAATTTAAGATTCCAAATGTTACACAAATGTTAACTTGTAGTTTTTAAATTGATGATTAATATTCCATGGTCAGATATGTTTGAGAATTTTCTTATATTCTCCTTCCAATCTTAGAGTTATAATGTATATTACTGTGTTTGTAGGCTCTGTTAATCTTATATTAAATATTTAACTGACTTTAACCCACCATTTCTCAAATCTGTTCATTAAATGTATCTATTGACATTTCATCAAACATTAGTTTGGGAAATTCTACCACTATTTCTGTCTTCACCTGGCTTAGGGAAAGAAATCAAAATTTCTCCCAGACTTCTGCAGAAAAAAATAACCATATTAAAGCCACTGTCCCCTTTAGTTCAGATTATAAGTAACTACCTTCTGTTTCACTAAGTGCTTTTTATTTAAGATGTCTGAAATGAAAGTGTATGAATGTTTAAGATATTTTAGTTAAATAATTTACATTTTAGGATAGTTTTCCTATTTCCAAAACATGTATATTTTCTTTCTTTTTAAATTTTATTTTAAAGAGACTAAAACAAAACAATAAAACAAATCAAGAACAGAACAGTGCAAGCGATACAGAACTTCATAAGAAGACAACAGAAAGTCAGCGGTGGCTACCATAATATCTCTCACATAATAAAATCAAAACAAAATAGAATAAAACCAATCAAAACAAAAGAATGAAAGCATTACAGGACTTCAAAACAAGATAATAGGAAATCAACAATGGCTACCATAATGTCTCGTTTTATTAAAGATAACTGTCCATGCCTTCACACATAATAAAATCAATAATAAAAAACAGGCTAAAACCAATCAAAACAAAAAAAAGAAAAGATCTTAATATTTCTCTTGAGTGATAATTTTATGAGGCTTCTAGATGATATAACTAGGATTTTTTTCTTCCTAGGATAAAACATTTCTCCCCAAATGGTTAGGAACAATTTTTTTCTTTCTCTCCAATTCTTGCATTTGGGTTTCAAGGAAAACCTTTTGTAAAGGGCAGAGACACACAGTTTTGTATGCATATATGTGGATGTAGATAGGATGTAGGTAGGTAGATAGATATATATATAAATAGATAACTTTTGTTTAATTCTGTCTGCTGAAGGATCAAAAGGAATTGTATTTAGTAGCAGTACATAAATTTATGACTAGTTCTCTAATCCACTTACTGTTCTCTAATCCATTCCCTACTAAATAAAACCAGGAGGCCTTGGAAAAATCCAGAGCTGAGGTGTTAAATGGACACAAGATGACTCTAGAAGGTCTTCTAATGACAAACAATAAATACTTTAAAAAGGGATGGGGTGAAGGGAGTCACAAAGATAGTTTTTTTTTTTTCTGGCTGGGTCTGGAACAGTTTGAGTAATTCACTGAAAAAAATACTGAACTACTAAACCCTGAGAAAGAGCCATCTCTCTCATGCTTATAGTAGAATGCCAAGAGCCAAATGATACACTGTAGAAAGAATATTAAGAGTTTAGAAAATCATTTTTGCAATTAGGATCAAATCATCATTGTGTGCTATATATGTATTTTATAATCTTATCTCTCCTTTCTAGTATGAGAGAAGTCTAGAATCAGGGTTACTTTTAGTAGTAGTCTTTTTAAATATCCTTTACTCTGGAGCATTTCTAATGCCTTTTTATAATAATTGACTAGTTGCATCTAATTTTAATTAACAGAACTTGACTAGAAGTGACGTTTTGTTTTGTTTGGTGGTGAGGGTAGAGGTTGGAGTTAGACTGCTTTTTACTTTAAACATATTTAGTAATAGGATTCAAAAGTCTGAAGCAACACTTCTATTTCTGGGATCGTGATGAATATTGTTAAATCTTTATCGACCCTGATCAAGCTGTCTGTTGGAAGCCATAGGTGACTATATTAAGGTCATTAGCTGCAGTTTTTTGGTCAGATGAAACCCTAAAGTAGATTTTTACACATTAGCATTGTTTTGGGGTTTTAGTATTCTATATCTGAATAAATATCCTGATACTTAAGATTTTAGATGTGTTTCTACAGAAAGACTGAAACTCCTCTTGGAGAAACTGGAGGACCCTGTCAGATCCTTACTCATTTTAGTGGGAAAAGGCACTGAGCCCTTGATTTGTGTGGTAGAAATTTTCCTTTCTGGTCTCGATTCAGTTCCCTCACAAGATTGAATGTGGTATGTATTACTTACTGGTGATACAGTATATAGCAGAAGTGTGTTAAGTGTATTTTGGTGGAAAAATAAAGGACTAAGTAACTTGATAAGGTTGTTCAATTTTTATGACTAATCTTTGTGATTATGATTTGATATAATATAAATCTCTTAGTGGAGAATGCCAAAGTATACTATATAATTGAATTCCTAAAAGTATACAAAATAGAACCTTAAGAAGGGAGGCGATTGATGGTTTGTCAGTATTGGTTTGGCTTTCCGGATTATCTCTATCAGCTCTGTCTAGTAGAACTTTCTGTAATGATAGAAATATTCTATAATCTGTGCTGTCTGTTATAGTACTAACTATGTGTATGTATTTAGCACTTGAAATGTAGTTCTCATGTGACCAAGACAGTGAATTTTTGTTTTGTTTTATTTTGTTGGCATGGGGGTTGAGGCCAAGCAGGGCCTTTGCAATGATTACATCCCCAGCCCTGTTTTACTTTTTGTTTTGAGACACAGGGTTTCACTCAGTAGCTGAATTTGCTTAGGCTGCACTGAAACTTGTGATCCTCCTGCCTCAGTTTCCCAGAGTGCTGAGATTATAGGCATGTACTACCACCACATTTGGCTGAAAGACTGAATTTTAAATTTATATTTAATGCAATTGGCCATTCCTGGCAAGTTGTACTACACTGTAATCCACACAGATGTGGATTAATTTGGTTAGAAACAAAAACAATCAGGTGTTTTAATCTTAAGTGTTGATCCAGTTCAGGATCTTCAAAACCCTGTTCATGTAGCAATGACATGCAAAATGAAATTATGATAAATCTTCAGAGGGCCTCCTGTTACAAATAATACAGGTAGAAATGCTAATGTCTAGATGATTTTGTAGGATCGAAATATCCATTTGTTTTAATCAGGAATACTATGGAGTTGCTACAGGTCGAAATGGAAAATAAAACAATGAAATAATATTTAATTTTACAAATATTTATTGGATTCTTCTACTAGGGCAGTGTGTTAAAGTTGGCAGTTATTTTGCAGCCAGTTTTCTCTAATACCCATTACAGACTTCATTAATAAGAGACTGGTTGGTTAGGTTGGTTGGTTGGTTGATTGGCTGGTTTTTTCCAGTTTTCCCCCACTTAAGAAACCATACAAATGGGGAATTTAGCTCAGCAGCCTAAGCGCCTGCCTTGCAACCGCGCAGTCATGAGTTTGATCCCCAGTACCAAAAAAAAAAAAGAAAAGAAAACATGTCACCCTTTCTCCACTTGGTGATGCAGAGATAAATAAGACGTAGGTCTCCCCTCAAGGATATCAGTTACATTTTAGGAGGCATTCTTAACAAGTGGATTATGGAGTATGTGCAGAAAATAGTATGGAGAAAGGAAGTGATTTAAAACAGGATTTTTTTAACCTTTCTGCTATGAGCCTTTAGGTCTCATGTTTGAATCACATGTTATTTATGCAAAGCAAGTTATTTACGTACCAGTTTTTGTAAGGAGAGGGTTCAGAGTTTTAAAAAAAGGAAAAAAAGGTAAGATGTTAGGAACCGTTTATTGGATGAAGGACAGTCAAGAAAGGATTCCAGAGCCAAGCATTGTTGCACATGCCCGAAATCCCAGCACTTGAAAGGCTGAGACAGGAGGATCATTGCAAGTTCAAGACCAACCTGAGCTACAAAGTGAGCTCAACACCAGCCTGAACTGCACAGTGAGACCCTATGACAAAAAAATAGAGAGTTTCAGAGAAGATAGTTTAAGTGAATACTAAAAAGATTTAAGTAGGCATTTGCTGATTGATTGGGCAGGTAGAAAATAGCTAATGTAAAGATCTGAAACCATGAAATAATTTACTGTGTGAAGTTGATGAAATTTAATGTTACTGGATCGTAGACTACCTACAACATTAGAGAGACTAGGTACAAAAAAATTCTTAACATAAGCATTTACTCACTAGATTTAATAGACAAAATTAAGCCAAGAGAAAGCCAGGAGTAAGGTTTAATATCAAGCTATTTGATATTTTGCTTTTTATATCAGTATATTAATTTGATAAATAAAAAATTGAATGGCATTAGAAAGAAAAGAACAGTGGCTATCTTGACAGACCTAAAAAGTAAACTTCATGTTTCCATTACCATGATAGTGAATCTCATTGGGGAACAAATTTTGCCAGGAATCTGCTCACTGAATGACAGCTGTTCTGCAAAATTGTGCATGAAGTTCCTGATGCATGAGTTCTGAGCTACAAATATGGCATGTTGGCACATGGTTCAGCCAATACATTTAATAATCTCTTTGTGCTCTTAGTATTGTGCTTCTTTATTTGCCTTTAGGAGTGTTTGGAAGAGGTCTCATTGTCTTCATTATTTTTATTTGTAGTAAAGATAATCTTTTAAGTGTGGAAGACATAACTGTAAACTTACATTGTCTTTCTTTGAAAAGGTTTTGCTTTTATTCAGACATCTGTGAGAGTTGGGTTTTTGTTTTGTTTCGTTTTTAATCAGTGAATTCACACAGTAAATGATTGCTTATGGTTTCCTCTTGTCAGCTTTTAGTTTGGACGCTGAACAGCCTGATTATGATTTGGATTCTGAAGATGAAGTGTTTGTGAATAAACTGAAAAAGAAAATGGACATCTGTCCATTGCAGTTTGAGGAAATGATTGATCGTCTAGAAAAAGGCAGCGGTCAGCAGGTACAACTTATATATTAAGTGTGTTTGTATAAATATTTGTATTTATGGAAACTAATATTGAGAGAGGCTAAGCTAGCAGGCTTTGGCATTAAAGAGCATGGACTCACAGTTCATCTCTACCTCTTATTATTAACCTATACAGTCTTAAGTAGTATGTTTAAATATCTCTGCCTCAGTTTTCCCAGATGTAAAATAGAAATGATAAACATCATAGGATTATAATGAAAACTAAATAAATACTATGTGTAAAGCTAATAGTGTAGTTACTGACATGTGTAAGGTACTATTTAGATAAGTTTGTTGTTAGTACTGTTGTAGTTTTGATTATGGTCATTTTAATTTGGAATACTTTTGACCCCTCTATATGTATTATATGAAAATGACATAATATTTTACATTTAGCCAGTCAGTCTACAGGAAGCCAAACTGCTACTAAAAGAAGATGATGAATTAATTAGAGAAGTTTATGAATACTGGATTAAAAAGAGAAAAACCTGTCGAGGGCCATCCCTTATTCCATCAGTAAAACAAGAGAAGCGAGATGGTTCCAGCACAAATGATCCTTATGTGGCTTTTAGAAGACGCACGGAAAAAATGCAGACTCGAAAAGTAAGTGAATTTGTGCATTTAAAAATTTTTTCTATTTTAAAAGTTAAACAGTTTTAATTCTTTGATACATCTTGTAAAAAACCTTTTTTTACAATTACAAGGTAAAATATGAAAATAAGCTTACCTTAAGATGTGTTATGGAGCTGTTTAATGATATATTTTAGTGATAATCTACAAAAATTTGATTTCCTGGTGATTTTGTACTCCCTTTCGGTGTAACTTTGCTCATAGCACCACTACTTAGAAGTGCTTATTAATATTAAATAAGCAACTTTATACCTGCAGAATCGCAAAAATGATGAAGCCTCTTATGAAAAAATGCTTAAGCTGCGTCGAGATCTAAGTCGGGCTGTTACTATTCTAGAGATGATAAAAAGAAGAGAAAAAAGTAAAAGGGAGCTATTGCATTTAACACTGGAGATTATGGAAAAGAGGTAAAGCATATTTTAATAGTACTAGAATGTTTTATATATTGAGTTAATTTGTTTCCTGAGCAATTATGATAACTACAGAAATAGCTTTCAGTAATTATAACAGTGTAAGTGTGAGTGTGATATTATACTTTATGTAATTCTACTTGCATTCCTATCTTTTCTTTAAAAGTGATTGGGCTAACTAAAATATGTCAGGTATTTCTATTTTCTTTTATTCTTATTGGAGTTGTATACAGAGCTGTGAAAGAGAACATTCATCCATTCTCAAGCTTACATTTTATGTACTAGATACTAGATCTTCCTCCTCTTCCCTGTACTGGGGATTGATCCAAGGACATTCTACCACTGAGCTCCATCCTCAGCCTTTGTTAATTTTTTAACAGAGTCTCACTAAGTTGCCCAGGCTAGCCTTGAACTTGTGATCCTCCCACTTCAGCCTACAAAGTAACAGAGATTATAGCCATATGCCAACATACTCTGAAAGAGTAGGTTTTAAAATAGAAGAGCATAAAAGGGAGGTGGAAAGGCCCACATATCTTAAAACTCATTCAGTGATGTACACGATGAAAACTTCTAGCCTCACTGCCCTACCTTTGTGAATCCTAACCACAAATAAAATCACTATTAAATGTTTTTGTGATTCCTTTCAGGAAAATAGTTTTATAATCCAGTCAATTCTAATCATCGTAAAATTCTCTGCACCACTTTAGGCATTAATTTTAACTTCACCAAGTTTGTCATCAAAATTGCAAATTAAAAATTGGCTGCTTTTTTTTTTTTTTTTTGCCCTACACTCATTATGTACCAAGATACAACTATGCCCCAAATAAAAAGAAGGAATTATTTAATCTTTTAATTTTAATTACAGTTTAATTATAGCCTTAAGTCTAATCAATGTCATAATATATTCTATTCTGTTCAGTTATTACAGATAAGCATTTACAAAACTTTTTTTCCCCAACTTTAGGTGTAAATGACAGATAAAAGGTACACCTTTTTGTGTATGATCAGAGGGTATACTGGAGACAGACTGTGTACTCTGGTTGATAGTGTAAGGTTGGTTAATGCTGATGTTTGACATTTGCTAAAAGTACATTTTTAAATCTCACTGCACACAGGATAACAGGTAATGCCTGTAAGCTTGATTGTATTAGTCCTTTCACAGTGTATATTTATCAAACATCACATTATATTCTTTGAATGTACACAGTTTTAAACTTTCTTTTTAAAAATTTCAGGTATAATCTGGGTGACTACAGTGGAGAGATCATGTCTGAGGTTATGGCACAGAGACAGCCAATAAAACCTACTTACGCCGTGCCCATCATCCCTATTACTAATAGCAGTCAATTTAAACATCAGGAAGTGATGGATGTGAAGGAGTTTAAAGTTAATAAGGTGATTAAAGTTTTTGTGGCAATAGCATCTGATATTGAATGAGTATTAGAACATTAAAAATACATATAAAACCTAGCATGAAATATGTAAAACTGTAATAATAAAAAAATTTTTATTTTGGTATCTTATAAAAGGAAGATTTTGTTACTATGTCTGATAGAAGGAATATTTTAATAGTTGTAGGATTGTGAGCTATTGAAAGAATTTAAGCAAAATACATAGGAGTTAGGGAGAAGGACTTGAAATCCTTCCTGGTCATATGAGTTTCTTTTGTCCTTTGTGAACATGTTAGTATATATATACTAGTATATAAAAATATGTAAGGAGTAATTTAGGTATCTGTTTTTAGTAGTTTATAATATAGGTAGTGTCTTAGTAACAGAATTATTTTGACAAATTCCTCTGTAACCAGATATTCCACAAATTGTGAAGAATAAAATTGGTGAAGCAAAATAAATTTAGTAAAGAGAAACTAATAGAAATAAAGGTAATTAAGTGGCAGCTTTCTGAAACATTTTTTCATCTGGGAAGGAAGCATCATTCCTTATTTTTGAAATTTATCATGAAATTTAAAATTCACTCTTCCAGTCTGCATAACTTGTCATGCCAATTAGAGTTAAAACATCTGCAGCCTTAACTTTTTCCTGACATTGAGAGTAATGCTAGACACCATTTTATGAAAAAACATGGGCGTTTTGATTTTAAAAATTGCTGGGGAAGTTGGTTAAGAAAAATAGTCACTGTCTTCGATAATCTAGAAAGTTACGGTCATGCTCCAAAATGTTGAATTTTATTTATATAAATATATCATCCACAGACATAATTAAATTTTATACTTAATCTAAATTTTGATAAGTATTGCTCCCCTGTCTGCACCCTGTGACTGTAGCTAGCTTTTGATTTCAAGGCTGTCATGTTGATACAACATTAGAACTGTACACATAACAACAGTTCAATAGTTAACTTTCTTTGATAAACTATGCCAAAACATAACTTACTAGTAAAACATGAATTTTTAGTGTGTTTAACATAAATATTTGGTGTATTTACACAACCATGGTACAGTATTTGCCGTGATCTTTTTCTTCCTAACAAATACAACTTCTACCTCAATTTTCCTTACCCGTCATGTACATATCAAATTCATACCTATAACTATGGCCATCATCTGGCATGTGCTGTATTCTGTCAGTTTAGTCATTGTTTGCTCTGTGTTTTACCCTGGTGATTTCCTCATAAAATTTTATATCTTTATCCTCTGAAACTGTTCAAAATCTAATATTCCTGAAAGTTACAGTCTTACTATTTGTTTTATAATCCCTCAGCACTAGGTTTTAATTTTTCAGGCTATCTAGCTGTGTGTGTCAAATTGTTTTTATTATTTTTTATACACTGATTTATTGCTTGAGAACAAGGACTAGACATCACCCCACCCCTGGAATTTTTATAGAGTATTTAAAATTAGAGGAGCCAATAGTAAATACCGATTGCGGTTACAGAATTTTAGAAGCTGGACAAGTTCTGCTCTCCCCTTTGACTTCAGTTGAAACAAAATAGTTTTAGGACTGCATATAGATTGTAGGACATACGGTGTCAGACTTGAGTCTTTGTGTCTTGTTAATATAAATGCCTTAATTATAGCAACACACTTCTTTCAGAATTACCCCCAAAACCTTAAGTTTGTTGAACATGGTTTCTGATGTATAATTAATTCATATCTTTGTTGCAGCAAGATAAAGCCGATGTTATCCGACCGAAACGGAAATACGAAAAGAAGCCCAAAGTCTTACCATCGTCTGCTGCTGCTACTCCTCAACAGACGAGTCCTGCTGCACTGCCAGTCTTTAATGCTAAAGATTTAAATCAATATGACTTTCCCAGCTCAGATGAAGAGCCTCTCTCCCAGGTACATAGAAGAATGCCCTTATGAATATAGAGGAGGAATATAAGAAGTCACGCATTTGACCTCTTGTTTTGTATTTTATTAAAGGTTTTGTCTGGCTCTTCAGAAGCTGAGGAAGAGAATGATCCTGATGGTCCTTTTGCTTTCCGTAGGAAAGCGGGCTGTCAGTACTATGCTGTAAGTTTCAGGCTTTCTTTGTATATAAACTGTTTACCTTTAACTCCAAAGTAAAATAATGCTTTTCGGGGCTTTGTTTTGTTTTGTTTTGTTTTTAAGCCTCACTTAGACCAAACTGGCAACTGGCCTTGGACTAGTCCTAAAGATGGAGGATTAGGGGATGTGCGATATAGATACTGCTTAACTACTCTCACCATACCCCAAAGGTGTATTGGATTTGCTCGAAGACGGGTTGGGCGCGGTGGAAGGTAAGTTGTTTCTGTAGTCCTACCACTAGGATATTTTAGATAGTAGAATAATCAAATTTAAAATGTAACCAGCATATTATGGGTTCTCCTTTGTTACTCTTGACTGATTTGCCATTTTGCTACTTGGTCCTTAAACAGCCTTCATACACATTAAGTATAACTGCAGCAAAGCCCATATAGATGGGCTTTGCTTTTCTCCCAAGGCTGAAAACCTCGCATAAATTGCCAAGGGATATAATTCTTTAAAAATGCAATAGATGAAGACCCAAGTATAAATCATGTTAGCACACATAGGTCAAAGAAACCATCCAAAACACCAACAACTGTGGTATCAAATAATGTATTAAGTTAACTTGTCAATGTCAGGGATCTATGCATGACCCAGTCTTGACCCAGTTTGTCAAGGTGTGATTGTTCTCTGCATGGTAGAATGTGTTCATACTCTAAATGACTTTATATGAAAAGTGTGTATGGAGAGAAGAAAGCAATTGTAGAACACATTAAAAACAAAGTAAAAATCTTCGGTTGAAAAATAATCTGATTTAAATTTAAAATAATCTTCATCAGAAATTGAAATTCTGGCCTAAAAGAGCTCAAAACTAAACTAGAAGAATCAGCATGATAATTTTTAAACAGTGTGCTGTTACTCAGGTTCAGGGGTTGGAAGAAAAAAGGTGTATATTTTTTATTTAATCTTTGAATAGCTGTTTCATGTGAGTTTTTTGTCTCTTTTTTAATAGGGTCTTACTGGATAGAGCTCATTCAGACTATGACAGTGTATTTCGCCACTTGGATTTGGAAATGCTTTCCTCACCACAACATTCTCCAGTCAATCAGTTTGCCAATACCTCAGAAATAAATACCTCGGACAAATCTTGCTCTAAAGACCTCAGTCAGATACTAGTCAATATCAAATCATGTAGATGGCGGCATTTCAGGCCTCGGACACCATCACTACATGACAGTGACAATGATGAACTCTCCAGTAGAAAATTATATAGGAGTATAAATCGAACAGGCACAGCACAACCCGGGACCCAGACATGTAGTACCTCTACACAAAGTAAAAGTAGCAGCAGTTCAACACACTTCGGTATGCTTATTTGTGATGCATGTGTCTATAGAATTACTGGGTTTGTCCAGTTTTTTGAGTATGTGGTCTCTTACATTTGTGGCTAAAAGTACTATTTATTTGGATACTCTTCAGTAATGCTACTGCTGTATGAGTTTGTATATAGTTGTCTTCATTTAAATATACCCATATACAGAGGTGGTGTGTTACTATTTAATATGGGATGTTTGCTGTGTGCAGTTCCTGGAAATTCATCAGTTACATTTTCAAACAATATAAAAAGAAAATAGACCCTACTTTGTTAGTGTTTTATAATTGAATACCTCCAATCTTTATCTAATCTGCTTAAACGTAGAGCCTAACAAGTCAATAAGTATGTATACCTTACATGCTGACACCGTAATTCAGAGTAATGTATAAGTTTTCAGAGAGAAATAAAAGTCAAAAATTGTTTTAATATATCTGAAAACATTTTAGATAACAGCTAACCTATGTTTACATTGTCTGAAATGTATTTAAAATAGATGTTCTTTATAAACTTTCTCTTTTAATATATGTGGGTATACTATGAGACGTAGATTATAGAAATGGGTTGTTGAAGTGTGTTATTACAGTTTTTTTAAGGTAACAAATACAGATTTTGGAAATAAGGTTATTTATTGTTTCTGTAGTCACCTGTTAAGGTTACAGGTAAACCATCTTATAAATATGAGGTTTTGCTCTTAAAGGCCTACAGAAAATGTTCCATAAATTAATTTCTTCAGTGGTTACAGAAAAGCACTTCTTTAAAATAAGTCTTTCAGCTTGTGAGAAAAAAAATCACATTCCAGAAATTAACTCAAAGATGTGAAGTTTTTCTGAGACCTAACATTATTAATAATTTCATATATTTTAATGTGTTTATCACCAAAAGCCAGCTTCTCTCTTTTCTATAATGTTAAAAGTCAAAGTGAAGATTTACATAATGTGTGAGGATGAAGGTTTTAAAAGTATAAGTTTGGAATAGTTTTCTCTTGATAATTAGGGTTCTATATAATTGTTTGCAACTTCTTGAAAAAATAGCCCATGTTCCATCAATCCATATCTCCCCAGCATAGAGAAGTTGGAGTGTATCTTGGTTCCTTTTTATTATCGCTGAGACAAAATACCCAAAGTTAGGGGAGGAAAAGTTTATTTTTTTTAGTTCTTGGAGGCTTCAGTCCATACTCAGTTGGCTCCACGGCAGGGTGGCATGGCAGGCTGCCATTCATGGCTGGCTGCAAACAGCAGGGGTGAACAGGCAAGAGAGAGTGACACACCTTCTTCCCACCCTTACATCATATCCTGGCTCCACCCCTAGTTGGGTGTAGCACTCACACCCCCAATCCAAGCACTAGACAGTGAACCAGTCACAAATGCATAATGCAAAAGCACGAGGCTTGGGAGCCACTGGCATAAATCATGACAAAGTGTATAATTATCCTAACGGTTTTATTGTGGTACTTTTTAAAATGTAAATTATTTTTGCTATACTCCTAAGTAGGCATTAAGAATCAGTTATAAAACTTCCTGGATTTGTTTACCAAAGAATATTAAAAGATGACCATTACCAAAAGTTAATTGGATAAACATCTTTAGTAATTCTTGTAATTTTTCTTCTTAATCATTCCCTTTCTTCTATATAAATTTTCTTTTAAATATGGGCTTACTAGCTTTTTTCTTTTGCCGTTGGTTTTTAATTTTCTCTTAAATTTTGCTAGATTTTCTTATATACTTGGTAAATAGATACCTAGGGTAACAGTATTGTTTTATATCTGTGTACATCCCAGTGGCCACACCTTTTCTCTTTACGTGGTACAAATTTCAGTGTAATCATATCATATATTTAACTTAAGTGAATTCAACTATGGGTCGGGGATTTAACTGTTAACCTATTGCACCAGATTATAAATGCATTTCTCCTGAAAGCAAGTGTTCTCCAGAATGAGTCTAGAATGGGAGAAGTTGAATTTCTTTGCTGTTTTCTTACCAGGTCCCTTGTCTGCTTTGTTACTTCATTTTATACATTAAGTATCTCACAACTGTCATTATAATTATAGTAATAAATTGTTCTTCTGTATAACATGGCCCCAGACACAAACTAAACTTCCATCTAGTGCTTAGGTATTTGTGGAATATCAAATAACAATATTAATACCAATGAACCCCCCAATTCAGTGTGATGCCAAAGTCAACACTGTGTTGGGTTTACTGAATAACAAGGGTTTCCATGAGGACTCTTTCAAAAGGAGTTTTAAGGCTTAGTTCTGACTATACTGATTTAACCAGGATATTAGGTACAAGCACTTGACCTGTTTCTCTGCTGCTTAAGCCAGTATGTGGGTTATAATGTAGCCATTTTCAGTTGTTACTGAATATTTAAATGTAACCTAGCTATGCCCTCTGGGCCCTCTACCTTTTCTAAATAATCACGTGCGAGGCATATGCTTATTTTAAAATAGGAAATTCTAACTGAAAATACCAGGAATCTGTTTGATTTAGTAAATTGCATGAATTTATTGAACACAGTTTTTATAGCCTCTGTTTTAAGTGCTTGGAATAATTTTTGCTTGCTCTTCAGTTTGACCCTTGTGCAAAGCTGTATAACTGCAAGTGTGTCCTGAGGAGTCACATATAGATAGCCTCCCTCAGCAGATGTTAGTTACCAAACTTGCTTCTGTGCAGTAGATTAACAGTGTTGAGGGCCTGGGGAAAACCTACTGCGTGTGTATTTAGAATCTCAAGGGCTATATTTTCATACCAAAGGGTAAGTTTTATTTTTAATGACTATTAATATGTGATTCGAACAGTTTCCAAATGCAGTTTTTTTTTTAATTTTTAAAATCCATGTTAGCACGTTTGAAACTTCAGCATTTGTTCAATGACTTCAGCATTTGTTTCTGTGTGTTTTAGTTGAGGGATATCAAATAATATTAATACTTTCTCATCATTAGAAAGGACTCTTAAAAGAGTCCTCAATATAATTCAGAAAGACTTTAAAAAGAAAGTAGTTTTTTTAAACCACAAGATATGGTTAGGATTTGAATTCCTAGTTCCAGAAGAAGTTTCAACAGCATTGTAAGTCATTTTTCTAAGCTCACATATGTGTGCTGAAGATACGATTTATTGTCATAAGTGCATAGAAAATCCATGGGTAGGACCATGCATTCTAAGTTTCTGTTATATATAACTTAATGCAGTTTAGATTGTAACTTAATTTTATTCTTACTGTGGAAAATGAAATTAAATTTGAGCTTTGAATATTTTAATATATCATAAATGTGCAGGGCTTAAATATTTAAGTGTTTAAAAATGGAGAAATATTCAGTGTATAAAATGGATTTATCACACAGCATCTGTAGAGGAGTCTGGAGCAGCATCTATAGTAATGTGTACTAGTATTTTTGCAGTTGCACAGTGGTATGCAAGAGTAACCATGCTTAGAGACTGTTTGACTGTGAATAATCTCATAATCAGATCACCCTGGCCAGAAGAGTGACAACAAACTTTGGTTTTCAAATTGGCGGTGACTCATATGGGCATGAACCCTACCACTTCAAGCTCACTAATTAGCAACTACATGGATTCATCTTTAAACTTCATATTTATTTAAAGTTACCTTCTTCCTACATTAGAGCTCTACTATGAACTAAAAAGAACTCCAATTTCTAATTTGAGGTGTCTTTTAAAATAATTTTTGGATCTGTTTTCCCCCTTTATTTTATGGTACTGGAAATTGAATCCAGAGGCACCATATCACCGTATCACATCCCAAATTCTTTTTATTTCTTATTATTTTTATACAAGGTCTTGCCAAGTTGTCCAGGCTGGTCTTAAACTTAAAATCCTCCTGCTTCAGCCTGTTGGGTACCTAGCATTGTAATTGTGCACAGCACACTGATGTTATTAGTCAAGTATGCTTTTTAATACTATGGACTCCATCTTTCCTCACTGAATCTTGAAATTGTTTTTTAAGTACCTGTCCCTTTCACCGTACTCCCTTGAAGATTTGAGCAAATCTGCTTACAGAGTCAGGTTACTTTATACAAATTTCTACCCCAGAGAATTGCTTAGTTAGAGCTATAGAAACAAATGTGGTTTCTGGCTTCTGCTTAAGTATTTCCAATGAGGGAAAATTCAGCAACTTTGCAGATCAGTTTACTCTAAATTTGGGGATCTTGGTTAGAAAGTTTTCTATATATTCAGCCTTTTAAAAGCTGCCTCCTGAAATTTAAATTTCCAGGTTTGTGTTTTACCTGAGGAAGTATTCTAAGTATAATACCAATATTGTATTATTTTTCAGATATTAAAATCCCGTCATGTTTCCTTTCTTGGCTCCAGTTCCCATTGAACATTCTCCACTTTTAGTCATAGCCACACTTTACTCTTGCCCCCTGTATAGATTCTTACTTGTCAAGTGCTCTATATATTAGGATTTTTAAAGAACTTAATTCATAATGTTAATGTATAAAAGTTGGACTTTTGTATAAATATAAAACTTATTACATATAAAACAATTTTTGTTCCTTTAAACTTAAAAAATAGTGCCTCATTGATTCTCCCCACCCTTTACTGAATATTCATGACTTCTTATGGAAGTTTCTTATCTCTACTATGAGGTTATAGGGGAAACTCACTGAGGATTTCTTCTCATCTCAGTTTGTTTAATTCTGAGTAATGGTTCTATTCTAGGTTGGTCATCTGTCTGTGATAACATCTTGCCTGTCTTTATGTGAATTACAAATTTGACTATCCTGTATCTGGAGGTAGATTTTAACAAACTTTGTGCTGTGATATCTGGGTCCATTCATAGAGATTTAGAGAGATGTGGTTATTGTTGTTTTCCATTTAGTGTGTAGTTGTACTTTCGAATTGCAGTGATATCATAACCTTAAGTCCTCACTATTTTCTATATAAATAATAATGCAAAATTCAGTCCAGATTCACCCAGTTACTATCTAATCAAAGCCTTCTTATTCATACATCCTTCTTTTGGATTGTAATCTGTAGTTTAAAGGGACTTTTAAAAATCTTAGTACCTCATACCTAAAAAAACTTTAATGATCACATGATTTAATCCCTCACCTTGTCACAAAAGGTAAAGCATCTTTCTCAGGCATAGTCAACTGTTTATGGTAGAGTTGAGGACTAAAAAATGTCAAGGTTTCTTAGCCCCTAACCTGTGGTTTTTATTGCCTTCACTACTATTTGATATGTTGCTCTTATTTTTCTGTATTGGTGATGGCAAACTTGTGGTACCTGTGCCACTTTGGGCTATGTTATTTAACTCTCTAAAACCTCGCCATCACTGTTCTAGATCATTTACCAAAAATATTCAGGTAAAAGTTCATTATTAGACTCTTGACAGTGTGATCATATGTAGGAAATAGGTTAATTTAAAGTAAACATACTTTAAATTAACAAATGTTGAACAGTGACTAAAATGTTGATTCGATTTTTATTTCTAAATTTGAATTACAAAGTTAACCATTGTTAAAAAGTGAAATTGACCAGACTCAGATTCATATTAAGATGTTAAATAAAATATCTTACAACCTGAATTTCCAGAAATGTTCCATTTTTTAAAAAATGTGCTGAGCATATTCTCTACTGAGAAAAAATCAAGGCTGTGGTGGCAAATCTCAAAAACATACCAGTCAAACTAATAAATCAGAGCCCCTTTGGTTTAAATAATCATTTTTTTTAACCTATAAGGAAAATATGCTACTTTTAGACATCCTTCCAGGGCAGTGTTTATTTTTGTAGATTTTCTTAAAGTTTGGACCCAGCACATTTCTGTTGTATGGAAATAACTGTGAACAAAAGTTACTTTTATTTCGGGATCGATCATCTCCTAATACTAAGAATATCATCCTAATATCTTCCCTGTACATTTCAGGTCTCTGGATCACAAACATAGTAAGAAAAGTAACATCAAAAGCCAGATATCAGTTAAACAGATTTGCAACACATTATAAGAAAATTATTAGTAAATTTTTCCATAAGAAATAATTTTTTTGCTCTTACAACTCAAACTTAAGTTCAGCTCAAGTGTAAGGACTTGTTGAGGCACTAATAACTTAAACTTTCTTGAATATTTCACAATTTTGGATCCATTAAAAATATAATGGAATTTGTTACCTACATATTTTCTAGTTGTGCAGGGAGAAACAGTATCATATGAGATATTTAAAAGTAAAAATGATAAAAATTTGAAGTATTTTAACTGAAAATTATCAGTAGTTAAAGCAACAAGTGAGGTGACAATACTTTGAAAACATCAAACTTTAGACTGAGGAAACGTGCATGATTTATAGATTCCCTGGTATCCAGGGATGCATGATAACCTTTTTGTTTTAAAATAATTCTAACTCAGACATCACAGGCTTCTTAAAGAAGCCTTTAAAGTCAGATGTATTGTGATTGTATGTGCTATTTTTTTTTAATTGGCAAAAAGGAAAAAAAGGTTTCCTTTTTAAAAACTGCACACACTTTTTGGGGGGTAATAAATGAACATTTTTTTGTTTGTTTTTTTTAGAACTGAGCTCTCCATAGACAAACATAAGTAGCATAACACAGTGTCTTTCCTCAGACATCATTCTGTACAGTAAATCAACATAAACAACTCCGTTCTTATTGACTGGATTTTTTCCAGGTGGGTTAATTGGGTGGGGAAAATTAATTAACCTTAACATTGGAGCCTCTTTTCTTCCTGTTAAACTTATAAAGGATGAGTTAAAAAAAAAAAAAAGGTAAAAAACCAACAGTTCTATCTCTCATACAGAAGAAGTCTTTGTAATGACTAAAAGTAGAAAATACATAGTAGTGTTGGTACACAGAACTATTAGGAATCATCTGAATACATTGGGAAGATAAAATGGATAAAATGACACTAAATGGTTAATTATCAAATTTCTTCTCAAGCTCAGTGCAAAATTGAATTCCAAAATCTATGGATTAAAAAAGCTGATAAGTATTTTTCTAAACAGTCTAGCACAAGTGTCACAGCTTTACAGATACAGTGGTACTGAAATTTGGGAAGTGAGCAGTTCTCTTTCCTATTTTAATTTAGGGAGCTTAATTTTCATTTTCTTTAAATGGAAGCTACTTTGGTTAAATGTGGTAGCAAAAATGTTGAAATTTTCCACTTGGAAGTGATCTTTATAGGGACATAAGCCTTTTTCAAATGCTTTAATTTTACACACGCTTTTTTAATGAGGGATTTGCTTTAGTGTTATAAGATGTATGTGATGTCTGTGCTTTTTTATTTATAAAGTGTTTCCTTGTTTTATGTTCAGCATTTACAGCCGAACAATACCAGCAACATCAACAGCAACTGGCACTAATGCAGAAACAGCAGCTTGCACAAATACAGCAACAGCAAGCAAATAGTAATTCCTCCACCAACACTTCACAGGTGAGGGATTTGTCTGTCTTATGATTATCCCTCATTGTTTCCCACCAGAGTTCATCTCTAATTACCAACTGTTGTCATAGAACCTTGCATCTAACCAGCAGAAAAGTGGCTCTCGCCTGAATATACAGGGTTTAGAAAGAACATTGCAGGTGAGTATGGAAACTGTTGCCTCTGCTCCCTATCTTAAAAGCAATATAAAAAGCATAGTTGAATGAAATGAAAATTCTGTCTTCCAGTCTGACCCATAGTCTGTTACATACCTCTTTAATGTATAATTCCCTGCAGTTTGTTATCCTTAAGCATTTAATTATTATAATTTCACAAAGATTATACTAAAATAACCTTTTATCCTTGAAAGAGATCACTCTTCGATGTAAAGCATGATAAATATTTGCCATTTAGATACATTTAGGGCATAAAGACCAAGATTTGAGCTTCCAAGATTCTTGCAAGAAAAAATTGCTTCTAAAAATTCAGCTTGTTCATCTCTAGGATAAATTTTCATATTTTATTACTTTGGTTTCTTAAGGCAAAGCATAGTTATCTTGTTATCACAAAGATGCCTTGGGGTTTGGGGTTATGTGTAGTTGAGGTGAGCATTTATATATTCTTTTATTCATTATATGTATTTGCAAATCACTGAAATATTTTTGCTTGTGTATTTCTTACCCAATATTTTGTGTTGGACATTTGCAATCTCTACAGTATAAAAGGCTTATTTTGGTAACTTGTGTATATACATTCTGTATTAACACATGTGATAGTAACCCTTGAGTTAGACAATTCTCATCCCTCCATGGCTGTGATTATGAAAAGAGATAAAAGAAATTTCAGTGGTTTGCCATTGTCATTTATGCCCGAGCTGATTTTTGGTTAACCTGTATAGCATTGATGTTCACTTGAGAGTAAATTATACAAGTTAAATTTCTGTATTTCTTTTTTAGGGTTTTGTTTCTAAGACTTTGGATTCTGCTAGTGCTCAATTTGCTGCTTCTGCTCTGATGACATCGGAACAACTGATGGGATTCAAGATGAAGGATGATGTGGTGCTTGGAATTGGGGTGAATGGCGTCCTTCCAGCCTCAGGTAAGGATAAAGACATTTAAATCGCTTTGGTTATATCTCTGTGTAGTGAGATCATATACTATAAACATATGTATTTATAAGTATCAACTTCAAAGTTGCACATGTGTAGACACATCCTTTTTTTTTCTCCCCAGGAGTATACAAGGGCTTACACCTCAGTAGTACTACGCCAACAGCACTTGTGCATACAAGTCCATCAACAGCAGGTTCACCTTTGTTACAGCCTTCAAATATTACACAGACTTCAAGTTCCCACAGTGTACTGAGTCATCAAGTAACTGCTGCCAATTCTGGGACAACTCAGGTTCTGTTTGGGAACAACATCCGCTTAACTGTACCCTCATCGGTTGCCACCGTGAATTCCATTGCCCCAGTGACTGCACGGCATATACCCAGGACTCTAAGTGCTGTCCCATCGTCTGCCTTAAAGCTGGCTGCTGCAGCCAACTGTCAGGTTTCCAAGGTCCCGTCCTCATCCGCAGTAGATGCAGTTCCAAGGTGAGTGTTACTGCAAGCCTCAACTAACTGAGACCTAGCGGTACTTACTCTGTCTTTTTCTATGTATATGTGTGTATATATATATATGTAATGTTTTCTCCCCTTCTCAGTGCTAGGGATCAAACCTGTGGCCTTGCTCATACTAGGCAAACTCTGTACCACTGAACAAAAGCCCAAGATTCCTTTATTTTTTGAGACAGGATCTCACTAACTTGTCCAGGCTGGCCTTGAACTTGTGCCTGCTTTAACCTTCTGAATAGCTGGGATTACAGCCTTGGACCACTGAGCCCAGCTTCCCCCTAATTATAAAAATTATAGAAACTGACAGATTCCTGCTTTAACACCTGAGTAAATGAATGTTGTAATTCATTATTAGTTGAGAATTTGAACCAAATGGTATAATGGCTAATTGCATATATGATGCAAATATTTCTTAGGATTAAAGTAGTTAGTAATATCATTTTCTCTACTTCTTGATGAAAGTTCTCTTCAGAGAGTATTATAATTTCTTTCATTGCTTCTTGTATAAATAGCTAAAATTGGTAGAACCTGCCATTTACTGGTATGCCAAGCTGCTCTTACTAATGTAAATAAAGCTTACAGTGTTCATACCAGGTCAGCTTTCAGTCAAGCCACTGTTGTGTGCTCACTTATATTTCAGTAAATACTTTAGGAAGGGCTGGGAAATGTGGCTCAGTTGGTAGAGCTCCTGCCTTGCATGCATAAGGCTCCGTGTTCAGGCCCCACCACCCCAAAAAAAATAAAATAAGTACTTTAGAATTTTTACTCAGGCTCTGTTATGTTTTAAGTGGTAATTTAAAGTCCTGCTATCTAAAAGATAAGGAGAAACAAAGGGAAACACAAGCCATTTTTGTTTCATTAGAAAATAAGCTTAAAAGTGAAAAGTTAATGTTAGAATACCACACATGGTAGGTGAAAATAATTCTAGAGGTATCAGTGCATTATCTGCTTGTCAAACTCAGTATATAGATGATGGCTATAATTTCAATATAAGGAGAAATCTTCATAGCAGAAAAATTCTGGGGACAGCCTACAAAATAATACTTGACCTGAGGTACTGTTTGGTTGGGCAAAGAAAGGGAAGAAGTATTTCAGAAATGTGTAAAATGAAAATACAAAATTGGGGAAGTATTTAGAGAATAACAGTAAACTTTTCCTAGACAGTTGGGAAGGCTAGTAATTGAAAGTGAAATGGCGAGGGAAGACCAGATTGCAGGGCACCTCGAGTGCCAGAATGACATTTAAACTCCAGAAGCACTGGCCCAGAGGATAGAGCAGAGTTTACTACAAAGGGGTGGCAGCCCACACCTTTCCCTTTCTGAGCTTGAAGAGGAGTAATTTTCTGCCCAGTAGAGATCCCTGCGTTCCCACATTTAGTCAGAGCTAATCAGTCAGCTAGAATTCTGACTTACATATTTTTATGGCAACATATGGATGTATGTAACAGTAGAGCATGTTCAGGACTTGGAGTAGTATAGCTCTGTCCCATTGTTTAAAAGAGGGAAATAGACAGAAAAGTTAGGCCTTTCCAAGGACACTTTGCATGTGTAGAACTCGGACCCATGTTCAGCAGCTGTTTACTCCCTGACTTAGAGTTCTGAGCTGAATGAACTCCAGTCATACTTATACCAGTTTTAAACTCTTACAGAAGCTGTAATGTAGGAGCAAATTGAAGTAATTACTAAAAGTTGGTCATTCTTTTGACATCTAGATTTTGCAGGTGCTGCTAGTTTTGTTGATAATACACAGTAGTTGAAATTTGTACTTTGGCCTATTTTTTGAGTAGTTTGAACTAAAAGAGGCCATATTCTACTCTTTTATTCAAAGTCAAATTTCTTTCTGTCACTGAAAAATAAACTCTTTATTGAGATGTTTTTCATTTGCTTGGTTTGTATATTACAGATAAAATAATGGGTTGAACTTTTA
>PVLA01003821.1:0-120000 GCA_004027455.1 Hydrochoerus hydrochaeris | reverse complement strand
TGCCACCTATAGTAATTAGAATGAAGTCTTTTGCTAATGCTAGAGAAAAGAAAATCCCCAAATTAAAGCAGATCTAGTAGTACTAAACAAAATAAATTCAAAAAAACATTACTAGGGTTTAAAGGTCATTTCCTAATAATAAATAGATCGCTGTATCAAGAAGACAGTGCTAGTTTATGCACCTAATTGCACAAATTCAAAATGTATAATAAGTAAAACTAACAAAGAAATAGGCAAGTCCACAGGCTTAGCTGGAGATTTCAGAACACTGATCAATACTTGATAGAACAAGTAAGCAGAAAGTGTGAGGACTCAAGTTTGGACAACTGTATCAACCATCTTGATTTAATTGGTATTTGTAGAGCACTGTCCAACAGCTACACAGGTTTAAATTTGAAAGGATTTAAATAAAATATTTCCTCTGAACACAAATTAGGATGATCTAGAAACATGTAGAAGACACTCAAGTATTTGAAAACTAGAAACTCATGAATCAAATCAAAATAACCTATTTTTAACTAAGTGAAAATTAAAGTACAAGCATTGAAAGTTGTGGAAAACAATGTTTAAAGAAAGTTTTAGCAAATAAGCTAGCAAGAAACTGGCATAACAAGTCAAACTAAACCTAATGCAGATAAAGAAATGGAAATAACATCAAAGTGGAAATCAAGAAAAATTTTACAGTAAAAGAATCAAAACAAAAGTTATCTGATAAAGCAACAGAATTGGATAAACAGACTAATTAAAAACAAAATGTACCAACATTAGAAGCACTAGAGGACATATACCTACAGATTCTACTGAAGTGAAAATGATACTAAAAAAGGTAATGGCCATAAATTTAATAATTTAGCAATAAAAATCCCTTCAAAGATAACTAACAGATAAAGCTCCTTCCAGATGAAGTAGATTGATTTTTTTTTTTTTTAACTAAAAAAGCCAGTTGTGGCACATGTTTATACTTCCACTACTTGGGAGGCTGAGGCAGGAGGCTTGGCAAGAGTGTGAGGCCAACCTGAGCTACGTAATGAAAACCCTATCTTAAAACCCCCAAAAAACAAGTATGTGTCCCTATGAATGTCAATACAAAAAAACTAGCAAGTCAATTGCAAAAATATATACTAAGGATAATACATCACAACCAAAAGAGGACCAACCCCTAAGTGACTGATTCAGATATGAGAGGTTTTATATGGCTTACTTAACCATGACTCAAGTGTGGCCCTGGAAGGCAGCCATGATTTTCCTTATCCTGAGTACAGACAGCTAGGTGGAGCCAGAACTATAGATTGCATTAGAAGACGTTACACAGTTCTATATGAACAACCACAGATCTGACAGCACTGTGTACCCTGACCTAAGCCAGTACGTGTTCAAACAACGAGTGAACCCTGGCCTTTGTGGTGCAGGACCTGGCCATGCTACCTACTGGCCATGTGACGTGCCTAAGGTAACCTTTCTGAACATCAGTGTCTTCTCTAAAATCAGGAAATAATAGAACTATACATTGTTCATTGTTGGAGAAACTAAATAAAAACACAAAAGTAAAATACTTAAGCCAGTATTATGTTTTCGAATTTTTAAGAGAATAAAACCAAACAAAACAAAACAGTGCAAAATGATACAGGACTACAAAACAGAATAATACAAAATCAACAATGGCTACCATAATGTCTCCTGTGATCATCAAAATTGCTGCCCCTACCTTCAGGCATAATAAAATCAAACAATGGAACAGAATAAAACCAATCAAAACAGAACATTGAATCAAAACAACAGAACAGAACCAAACAAAACAATGTTGGATTTCAAAAACAAGATAGAAAAAAATCCCCCACATTTGCTATATTGCATATTGTTATCCTCTTAATGATGCTCAGGCTACTGGCCTCAGCCCTGCAAAGTCAATCAAACAATACAGGCATTAATTTGTTTTTGTACATTAGTTATCAACTCAGCTTGTGTTTCCCCAAATCAGCCAGTTGCTTATGAGGATTGAAGGGGTTGGTGGGGGAGTAGAGTGTGATGGGTTCTTGTCTCCTGGCCCATGTGCTGGTTGGCTGAAAGGAAGGGTGAACTGGTTTTTTGTTCCTCCTCCCAGGCCCAGCATGACTTCTGCCTGCTCACAGGAAGGGCAAATTGGCTTCTCCTCCAGGATGCACCATGGCTTCCAGCAGCTTCTGGGAACTTAGGCCAGTATAAAAAAACTTTTAAAAAATTGGTGTCTTCCTCCAAAAAAGACTAAACTATATGTTGTTAAAATGTAGTCAGAATGGAACCAAGGAAATAATTCACAGATTAATACGTATTCTGATTTTTTTTTATGTAGTGGTTGTGGTGGTGTTAGGACTTGAACCCAGATCTCATGTGTATTAGAATGTGTGTGCATGCACGTGTGTGCATACATACATGCATGTTCTGGGGATTGAACCCACAGGGCCTCACGCATGCTAGGTACATGCTCTACCACTGAGTTACATCCTCAGTGTCCTCAGCCTTCTGACATTTTTCTCTTTCTCCTCCCTACCCCAATACTAGAAATTGAATTGGGACTTCTCACTGAGCTAGGGAACCTGTTTATTTTTTGGTTTGAGGCAGGTTTCACTAAGTTGTTAAGTTGCTCTGGATGGGTTCAAATTGGTGATCTTCCTGCCTCAGCTTCCTAGGGTCCTGAGATTACAGACATGTGCCCCCATGTCTGGCTGGATTTTTTAACATTTTTGTTGGTTTGCCACATAAATTTTTGTTTGTTTGCCACATAAATTTTTTCAAGATTAAGTGACTCAGTTCACTGAGACCCAAAGTACAGAAGAATAGAGAGACATGCAAAATCTGACTAGTAATATACAGAACCCGCTGACATGGTTCGTGAAAAGCAAGGTTCTCATGGCTCATGTTAAATGTTGAGAAACATGACTTGATTTATACAGCTATTATTAAAAAGTAAATCATGCCAGCTTACAGTAAATTATCTAAAAGTGAAGATACTAAAACAAGAAAATACTACAGAACAATGTTCCTAGTGAATAATGCAAAACATCCTCAGCAAAGTACTAGCAAACAGAATTCAGGAGCACATTAAAAGGGTTACACAAGCTTGCCAAGTGAGACTTACCCTGGGAAAGCAAGGATGGTTCGATTCCCAAGCATCAATATAGTAGAACGATAGGGAAGAACCCCATATCATCTTAATTGATGCAAAATTCAACACTTTTCATGATTAAAAAGAAAATTCACCTTTCATGATAAAAATTCAAGATAAGAATAGAAAGAAATTGCCTCAACACAATAAAAGTATGAGCTTCTCAAACCTTTGAAGTTTCCCAAGAGAGATAAGAACATCTTCTACTCATATAAGAAGCCCCTTTCAACAATACCTGAGTTTTCTCTAAGGTGGCACTGGGAGGTCCCTTCTTAATAGCTTCAGGATGTGGCTGGCTGCCATCCAGATGATTAAAGGATGATACTTTTATCCCAGGCCCTAGGCCCAAGGAGAGGAAAGGGGCTGGGTGTTGACTTTGAGCACCAATGGCCAGTGATTTAATCATATCTAATAAAATCCCCACAAAATGCCCTAAATAATGGGGATACGGACTGGTGAGCGTGTGGACACACTGACAGGATGACACTCCTGGAAAAGGGCTGGGATCTCAGTGCCTCCTCACTCCATTCCCATGCCCTGAAATGGGGCCGGGCCAGTCCTTCCCAGGACAGGAGACTTGGGTTCTCAGACTTTAATCCATGTCCTGAAACAGCAGGGGTGCCAGGGTGTCTCAGAACTGAAACAGCTCATACCTTACGTGAAGAGTAAATCCCCTAAAACATAAGGGAAAGTCTCAAAAAAGAAAAAGCCACTCTCCTGAGATGAGGGGAAGTTACCAGCCTCCAGCGCAGCCCGTCATGCCACGACAGCAGATCCCGTTCTTTATTAACGAGCCAGGGCCATCCCTGTCAGAGCTGTGCTCCCTCCAGCAATTCCTTCCAAGCTGAGGTTCTTCCTCTACTCTCTTTCCTTTCTCAGTGAAAGCTCTTGGACTGTGAACTCGTGCTATTGATTTTAATTTCCACTGTCACTAATGCAGGGTCCCTCACATCCCATTTCACCTTGGCCTAGGTGCCCCTCCAGTGTTTCTGGATTGTATCTTTTATAATAAACGAGTCATCGTTTCTAAAGGGATTACGTCAGAAACTCGGTTACGTCAGAAACTCAGTAAGTATCTACTAGTCGGAAGTACAAGTGGCAACCAGGACCTTGTGACTGGTGTTTGGAGCGGGGGCATTTTGTGGGCCTGGACCCTTATCCTGTGCCATCTTATGAGCTCCAGGTGGGTGGCATCAGAATTGAACTGGAGACACTCACCTCGTATCTGCAGACCTGGGAAACTGGGTTTTGGTGTAGGAAAGCCTCATGTATTTGGTGTCAAACCATCTGATTAAAAACTCTACATAAAACCCAAACATGAAAAGCCTACAGCCAATGCTGTACACTCAGTACTAACAGACTGAAAACTAGCATCAGTAACAAGACAAGGATGCCCACTCCCACCTCTTGCTTTCATCATGGTACTGAAAGTCCTGGTAAATCAATTAGGGAAGAAAAAGAAATAAAATTATATAAAGCAGAAAAAAATGCTATCTGTCAATAGCATGAATGAACATATGTATAGGGAATTCTAAAGATGCCATGAAAAGAGCTATTAGGACTAATAAATTCAGCAAAGTTGCAAGATACAAAAGCAATACACACACACACACACACACATAAATGAATACACTGAAGAAGAAATTCAGAAGATGGGCCCATTCATAGTAACACCAAAAATAATATAATAGGAACAAGCTTGTGTAATTTTACTGTGCAAGATGATTATCTTATACACTGAAAACTACAAACACTGCTGAAAGAAAGAAGTCACAGATACACAGAAAGGCATTTGTGGCTGGCTGTGCCTGTACTCTCAGAAATCTGGGAGGCTGAGGCTGGAGGAGCGCGAGATCAGGAAGGCCCTGTTTCAAAATTAAGGAAAAAAGTACCTAGAACTCAAATTGCTAGTCTGACTCTCATGGGTTTATACTGCTCCTTTCTTCTATTACAAAAACAGTTAAACCCTAAAATCTTTTGGGAACCCCCACAAAAACATGAGAAAATGTCGCCCATGTAAATGTCAGAAGATCACAGCTTACATGCAGAGCTAATAAGACCATACAGAATCGCTGGGCTAATAGAGCAAACAGCTCTGCCTTCTGTTCAAGGCACAAAATGGATTTTGAAAATGCTGCGAAGTGTTCTTGTTCTGTGAAGACCCAAGTGAGCTACAAAGCGAATGAAGCCACAGCCCTGCCTGGACTGGGCAGCATGACCGCTTTATGATTGGGGTAAAATAAAATCTTTTTTCTTTTTTCTATTTTAAAGATATTGTATCAGTCAGTGCTTACTAGAGAAACATTTAATGCAAAATATACAAATAGGTGAGAATGTACAACATTGACCAGCGGCTGCCCACAGGGTTGGGTGTGGGAGAGTGCAGAGGGCCCGTGGGTGCCCTGGGGATGCCAAGTGATACAGGGGAACAAACCTTCTAACCCACTAGATGTCCCAGTACAAGTTCACATCCTCTAAAACCTAAGAATGAATTGTAGGAATAACAGAGGTTAAGAGCAGAATATATTGAGAGAAAGAAAGCTTCTGTCTGAGAGAGAAAGAAGGGGTCCCAAGTGGGTTCCCAAAGCCTTTGTCTTTTCTAGGGTCTTTTGTAGCATAAAACCAAGGGTTAGATGGGTCCAAGATGGGGAAAACTGGAAACTCCAAAGGTAGATGGGCTCGAGGTGGGACAGAACTATAGTCAACCAATAAGATTGTTGGGTAAAATTGACCAAATCAGATACAAATGGGGAAGCGAGTCATGTAGCAAGCGGCACACTTAAAGAGCAGTGACTCCTCCTCTAGGGCGTTGGGATGGTGACTCCTGGTTTCCTCAAGGTGATCCATACAGGGTGTGGTTGCATTTGTTTTGCCTTTTGTCTTGAGATCTGGCCGCTACAGAGATATCTGTCTCCTCCGAGGTTGCAGAATGTCTGGTCTTCTGCACTGGCTACTTTGAGGGCCCAGCCCTGTCTGACTGCTATAATATTTCTAGCTAACTCAGCTGCCTGTAACACAAGGGTCAGTCAAAGACCTGGAGCTCAGTGTGGTGTCCCGTGTGAACCTGCATCAGGAGGCCCAAGGCTCTGTGCTAGAGGCTAAAGAGTCTGCTCGGGAAGCCAGGAGATGACGTCCAAGGTGAAGGTGAAGCCTGGAGCTCCCCCAGGGAAACAGAAGCAGCCTTCTTCTTCGTGTCCCTTTGATGGCATTCTTCCCAAATCCTCCCCAGTTCCAGTCGTTCACACTGTGAACTACGCTGACCCAATATAGTTGGGCATTTTTTACTTAAGGTGACACAATCAGTTAACTATCACAGACATCTTGTATGAGTGGTCATAAAGTCCATTAATACAGATACTGTCATTCACACATTCTGTCACTCATAATAGCAATACATCATTTGTTAGTGGAAAAAAACCAATTATATGATTTAGGAATCCACTTCTGGGTATGTATCTAAGAGAGCTGAAAGCTCTCAAAGAGATCCCTGTATGTAAGGGTGTCCACCCCTAGGAAAGCTGGCTCACTAATACGTAGGTGAAAATCATTCAGCCTTTAAGAAGGAATTCCTGCCCGAGCTGTAACATGCTGAACCTGGAGGTCATTGTCCTAAATAAAATAGAGTAACCATGAGACAAATACTGTACCATACTGCATGTCTGTAAGGTTTCTAAAGTAGTTAATCTTGTAAAAACAGAAAGTAGAACAAAGACCACCCATGGCTGGTCTTGAATAGATACAGAGATTTCATTTTATAGGAGGAAAGGATCGTGAAGATTGATTACATTAACAATGTGAATGTACCTCACACGATTAAATCACACATTTAAAATGATTAACATGGTAAGTTTTACATCATGTGTATTTTTTCACAATTTTAAGAATTTAAAAATAAACACAATAAGCAGTCCAAACGCATCGCTTCCTAGTTAAGGCACGCTGTGTATTAAGATCTGCGTTCTTGAGGCTGTTCCCGTGTTACTTATGTGGCAGACAGTGTCACCAGGCCGGCTTCTGAGTGTCCCTTCTCAGACTGACGCCCTGTGACACCAGGCACAGTGCAAAATCAGCCTGCGGAGCTCATCACGAGAAAAACAGGTGGTTTGTCTGAAATGTTTGTTGTTAAACATTTACCAGCACACACCACCCAGATTGAAATCTGGGCCCTCCGCTACTGACCCCTGAGGCCACGGTGATAAACTGGCTGAGGAAACAGACTGGATTAGTCTACAAGCTTTTACACACACACACACACACACACACACACACACACACGCACGCACGCACGTCAAAAGGCACTGCTGGCGGTAGGAAGTCACGGTTGCCCTCTGGTGGCGAAGTTTGAGAAGGAGCGAAGTCACGAGGCTGCCCAGAATGGAACTTGGAAGGCTTGACAGATGACCTGGCCATTGTTCTGCTTCCACTTGTGTTAACAAGGGACAGACACAGACCATCTCTAGAAATGCCACCGTGGGAATGGGATGCTTTAAAGTGTTTTTAAGAAATAGAGACACTGACCTTGCAGAAGGGTCAGTCACCCAGTAAGGGTTTGCTGACCTGGGCCAGCAGCTCTTGTGGACAAGTTTCTGGGAGCCTGCTCCTGTGGCCACCTGCATCAGCAGGCTCCGAATGTGGGTGAACAAGCAGGCTCTGACATCACCAAGCCCTGCAGAACGAGGTTCTGTAAAACAGGCTCCCTAAACAGAGAACAGTGTCAAGAGCTACAGTGGTTGTCACTGCTACGACAGCGGCCTCTCCCTAAGTCACCCCTGAAGTTTGTGCCAAGCAAAAGAGACTGAGCCACCGGACGAATGCCTATGACCATGATCAGCTGGCCCAGGGCACAAAAAGGGCGCACTGGCGCACAAGTAAATGAAACTGGAAACGGCTGAGGGTTAGTGACAACGCCAAGAGCCTTGTTTAAACCGTTGTGACCTCTGACTTTACATGTAAGGTGCTAACACCTAGGGAAGTTTGTTGAAGGCTTTCTTTGTATTGTTTTGGGTTTTATGTTTTTTCCAACTTTTTTTTGTGTGGTGGGGATGGAACCCAGGACTCTACCACTGAGCTGTACCCCCAGACCTTTTCCAACTTTTTGGCAAGTGTAAAATTACTTAAAATTTTTTAATTGCAAAAGAAAAAATTAAATCTCCCATGTGTTACTTACTCAGGAACTTGCTAGAAATGCATCCTCTGGAGACCCCAAGAGCAATAATCCAGAAGAGCCCCACATGCCTCCTATGCTTATGCCTCTTAGAGAAACCCGACTTTCTCCCTTCTCCTCATCCATCCTGTAACAACTGTGCAGTTCCAATAGTACCAGCCCCATTTTACTGATGAGGCAACCGGAACTCAGAGGTATCGTGTTCTATAAACTAGTAAGCAGGGTAGATCTGCTTCCATGTCTATGTGATGCTAAAGCCCATTGTGTTAGTCAGCATTCTGTCTCCGTCACAAATACCTGAGCTGGTCAGCTTGTGAAGAGGAAAGGTTTATTTTACATTCCAGTTTTGGAGATTTCAGTCCCCTGTTGGTTGACGCTGCTGATTCAGGGCTGGAGGCGCAGTGTGCAGGAGTAAACTGCTCACCTGCTGACAGCCAGGGAGCAAAGAGCCAGGGAGAGAGGAGGCGCTGGAGTCCATCTCCCTTCCAGGGCAGATCCCTTGTATCTGAAGACCCCTGGGACCCCCTCTCTGGGGACCAAGCCTTTAACCTGTGAGGAAACATTTTAGATCCATGCTCCTGGCCCTATTCTCAGTGAGCTGCTGCCAGCCCTCTGGCTACTCACAGAAAGGTTACAGTTGCAAAGAGCTCTCAGCCTGTTTCTGGCTTTCTCTCTGAAGGCAGCAAGACAGATGTGAGGGAGTCCAGCGTTCTGGACTCGCCACTTCACGCCACTCTGCTCATGGAGGTTGCCTGGGCCTGGGGGATTTGGGAACCCCATCTGTAGGGGCCGCACAGTCTTTGTCCCACTCCAGCATCTACTTTGATTGACTTCAGGACACCTTTATCCGGCCCCCCAGGTACTGGCAGGAAAGCAGTGGGGAGAAGGTCTCCATTATGGGCAGTCAGCTGAACCTGCCAAAGCTGGTCTTCAACCCTGAGAAGTAAGAGACATCTTTCTTTGGTATCCGCCCTCTCATCTCACCCTGTTTCCAAAGCTGCTAGCCTCTCTCTGCCTATCCTCCTGGGCTTTTCCTTGGGCCAGTAAATCCTGGATCAGAAAAACCCACTTTCCACTTTGCCAGTAGCCGAAGCAGCTCACAGACTGGGGCTCCCCACAACTGCTCAAATGCAGACATCTGGGCTGCGCCTGAGAGCTGGCAAGGTTTTCTCCAGGGCTCCTGGCTCACTGTGTGACTCGAAGCTGACCCTTGGAGCAGGAAGCTACCAGGCCAGTTGCTGGTTGCAAAGGGAAGAAGATGGCAGCCTTTGCGGCTATACCTCCTCTGCGCCTCGGGGGACAGCTGCTCAAGATAAGCCACAGACAGCTCTGCGAGATGGTCCTTGGAGAAACAGCTATGCAAAGGTCATCTTTCCCTGAGTCCCTTTCTTGTTTTGACCCTCGTTGTATTAGTGTTGGGGGAGTGAAGAGAAATTGAGATTGGGAATGAAGTGTGAATGATAGCGTGTCCTCAGAAAGCCATTCAACCCGGGTATGTGGTGAAGACCCTCCTCTCAGCCCCTCCCCCTGTGGGATTACTGGGGAGTCTTGGGTTCTCATAGGACAGGATTGGGGGCGGGGAGGGGGAGTGAGTGTTAAGATGACCCGAAGGGCTCTTTTCACAGCTACAAGGAGCCATCATCAACCTGAGAATCAAACGGGGCGACTTTGCTGGCATTGGGTACCGCTCAGGAATGTGCACTTCCATATGTGTATTTCACAGCCAGTTCAGCTGAGGGAGTGTGGAAACCCTTCTCAGTCTTTAGTGAACACTCATTAGAGACTTTGTTTCCTGCACAGGTGCACACAATGCTGGCTACTGGAGGGGCAGAGGCAGGAGGATTGCAAAATTGGACCCAGCTTGGGCAATTCAGTGACAGCCTGTCTCAATGCAAACAAAAATAAAAAGAGATGAGGATCCAGGTAAAGCTCAGTGTGAAGCCCTGGCTTCAGGCAGGGGCACTGTGAGGAAAATGCAGTTGAAATTCTGTTAACCCATGTTCTGACTCAGTGGGTCCAGGCTGAGCGTGAAGACAGTATTTCTGTGAGCTCTGAGGAACTGCCCATACTGCTGGTCCAGGACCGGGGCTTGAAGTAGCCGGGCTGCCTGGGCTTAGGTCTTTTCCGTATTGAGCCTCACTCCAGGTGGACTTCACTTCCTGAGTTTAGAAGTTTCCTGAGCTATCAAAGTGATAACTTGACCTAGGAAAGACAGTAATTTTGTGCACTCCTCCCTGCTTAAAAAAATAAAATGTTGTGTGATTGCTTGGGTTTACATAAAACTGTGGAAGACAACCACACATAACTACATCTTGCCAGTCAGCGAAGAAGAAGTCTGTTTTTGAAAGCCGCGTAAAATTCAATGGAAAGGCTGCAGGGGCAGGTGTTTTCCGGTCTTGGGAGACAAAACTGCTAATTCAGACTCCAGCTGCAAACATTCTTTCTTCTCAGTTTCTTTTCCCCTAATGAGAAAGGACTTAAATTCAGTGACAGCAGAGCTCCAGACCTCAGAACTTGAACTGTTCTCCAGTTTGTAATCCACTGAGCTGTGTGCTTTCCAACACCCTAGTTTAGGACACTTTCAGGTTGCTGTGGCCAGGTGACAGACAAGGTGGCACCTAGTTTAAGGGAGATCTTGCAGTTCATGGTTTCAGAAGGCCTATAGATATCCCTCCTGTTGCTTTAAATTTAATTTTTAAGTTGCAGTAAAAATATACCTACCATAAAATTTTACCACCGTAACTATTTTTAAGGGCATTGTTATGGATTGAAAACTGGTGGTCAACTTAACGCCAGCTGGATTACATCACCAGGGCACTGGGCGTAGATGTTTCACCTGAGGAAAGTTTCCAGACTAAACAGAGATGTGGAGAAGGAGAAGTTATTCACATTGTTGCGTTAAGTTGTTAATGGGTTGATGCGTTGTGGGTTCCCGTATGAGGGGCTGTTTGAGCTGTTGGTTCTCCTGGAGAAGCTCTGGTCCTCACATCGAGCATTGCTTCCTGGCTCTGGAAAAGAAGACGTGTGCAGCTTGGTCTCCAGGATGAACTCGTCACGCTGGCTTCCTGGCATGGACTCGACTGTGCTTGTCGGAGGAGGAGCTTGGGGCCTCCGTGTCACTGAGGATGGCTGTGGTGCTTTTCAGGACAGCCCTGGTCTTTGTTGTGAGTGTGACTTCTTGGCTCCAGCGTAGAACCCTCAACCTACCAGCACAGCATCTTCACCCCACTGGCATAGACTTTCTGGCTTCCACCGCTGACTTTGGACCTTCCCAGCACGAATTCATAAAAGAGACTGGTGTGAGTCCTTCTTGTGGGCTCTAGACCTCCAGTTGGACTCGTGGGAGGCATTGTCGTGAGCACTGTCTTTATCTGACTCATGTGGGACATTGCTGTGGGATTCAGGCCCTTGGCTAAATATTCTATGTCTTTAGTGATGTGGACAGATTTCCTGCATTTTCTTGTGTCAATTCTGGGTGACCATCATAAAAATATTATAAACTCCATGTCCTGACTCTAATTGTTCTCTGCATAACTCTGACTACAACAGGCACGGTTAATGGCATTAAGCAGATTCACACTGCTATGCAACCATTGCTATTATCTACCATCAGAAATTTTCATCATCCTAAAAGGAAACTGTCTCTCTACTAAAAAATAACACTCCCTTCTCTCATCCCTCAGCCCCTGGTGATCACTGTTTTACTTTCTGATTCCTGCCTCAGGTACCTCATTTTTCTTAGCTCAGGCTGCCATGACAAAATACCACAGACACAGAGTTTCTGGAGGCTGGAAGCCACAGGCTGGTATCGGTCTCCTGTCGAGGGCTCTCCTTGCTGTAGACTCTACCTTCTTACCATGTGCCCACCGGGCAAGGGGAGCACCCAAGGGCTCTGATGTCTCTTTCTATAAGGACACTGATTCTAGTGAGTCACAACGGCACCTTGTGACCTAATTTGGCCTTAATTACCTCCGTAAAGGCCCTGGCACACTGGGGGTGGGGTTCAACATACACATAGGAGGGACTCGGTTCAGATCATAGCATCGCACAAGAGGAATCACACAGAATCTGTCCACTCGAGTTTAGCTTACCTCACTTAGTATAATGTCTAGACTCACCCAGATTATAGCATAAAACATAATTTCACTCCTTTTTGGAACTGAATGAATGCCTCACGGTATGTGTATGCTGCATTTTGATTATGTGTGTTTTGGTTTTGTTTTTTTCCCCAGTACTGGGGATCAAACTTATGACCGTGCACTTGCAAGGCAGGCGCTTATGCCACTGAGCTAAATCCCCAGCCCCCTGATTATGTTTTTTGAGGAACACTTGGGCTGTTCCACATTTTGGCCATCCTGAATAGTGCTGCTGTGAGTGTTGGTATATGGACACATTTCAGGTCCCTGCTTTCTCCTGCTGTGCACAGATACACAGAAATGGGGCTGCTGGGTCAAATGGTGACTCCGTGTTTAATCCCTTAGCAAAGAGATTGCTGGGACTCTTGGCCACAGGCACATGTTGGCACGGGGTCCCAAGGCCTCATCACACTACCTCATCCTGGGGCTGGCACCGGCAGAATAGTGAAGGAAGATTTCATAGCTCTTTCTACAAAACCTGTTCGGGATCTCTTGTCCGTCTTCTGCACAGTGCACTGGGGGCCATCAGCCTTTAGAGGTGTCTGTCATGGACCCCGGAGTTTCTCTATCACAGAGTTGCTGGGGAGATGCAGTAGAGAATAATCAAACTCCTAGAGGTGGAGGCCCAAACAGGTGACCAAGGACTAGAGCAGGTGTAAGACTTCAAGGCCCCGGGGACGGGACGGCTGACTGATTCTTCTGGACACTCCGCCTGCTCCTGCCTGCTAAAATGCAGCTCTGTAACTCTTTAAACTGTTGCCTGGACTCTGCCCCCTGGTATCTGGCCTTCCTTCAGGACCTTCAGGGAAACTCCTGTGCACTGAAGGAGGTTTCTTTTTAACGTGTGAACAAGCATTTTTACGTGCAGTACAATCCCCTTGGTATGATCTCTTAGCCCTGGGAGCTCACAGTGTACAAGCCGGTGACCCTCCTGCCCTCCCCGTGTGCGGGATGGTCACGTGCAGGGCCTCCGTCAGCATACCTCATTCTTCATGAGCTCAGGGTTCCTCTTTTTGAAGAAAGGTTTTCTCTCCTCACCATTGTACACAGTTGTCACCAGTATTTTTCTAATTGTTTCATAGCAATTTTCTCAATGTCTTTAACCAATTCAGAATTTGTTTAGCGTTGTGTGGATTTGTTTTCAAGTTGATAGCCAGGTGTTTCAAGTGACGTATATTCTCCTCACAGATCTGAAATACTATCATTATCACAAATAAAGTTCCCTCATATACCTGGGTAGGAAATGGAGAAAACGAAGGAGCAGCTTTCTTTTCCTTTTTTCTTTTTTTGTCACTAAGTAACGCAGGCTGGCCTTGAACTCACTGTGTAGCCCCCAGTGGCCTCCCGAGCGCTGGGGTTACGGGTGTGCTCCACCAGGCCCTGTTTAGGTGAAGGAGACTCTTGTGTGAGTGTTCTAGATTGGAGGCATCAGTATAAATCCATGACTTGCATGTGTTAGTATCTCCTCGTTCTATCCCCAGAAAGACTAGACAGTGTTGGCTTGGAATATGAACGTGTCTAATGCCTAGTTCTTGGCTTCTAAATATCATTACCCACCAAACACAGAGTGTCTTTGTTTCCTTTTTTTTTTTTGGTACCTGGGATGGAACTCACGACCTTGCACTTGCCAGGCAGGCACTTATGCCGTTGAGCTAAATCCCCAGCCAGAGCGTCTTTGAAGAAATAAGGAATCCTCTGGCTGATCTCAGGGTCTGAGGCAAACTCCCAAAGCAAACATCAAATACTCAAAATTTGTTCCAAAAACAAGAAAGAGCCCTAAAGCTCAGGAGGGCATGTCCTAAGGGGTCCCCAAGGAGACACCATTCACCAAATATGGTGGTTGTTTGGGTTACAACCATCAAAAAAAAAAAAGTAATGTAAACATTGTGGACTAGAACTCATCCAAATTTAATATTTTTTCTTTACTGCATGCCAACTAACAGACATAGAAGAAATTATAACAAAATCACCACTTAAGAATTCCCAATGTAATAATAAATGCAGTTATGGATCATCAGCAGATGCTAAAACAGTATGTCAGGTACAAAGCTGAGAAAAAGGTTATTCACATGGTTTCAAAAAACAGTTCCACAGTTTATTATCAATACAAAGGGGAACAGGTGTTTTATGGCAGATTGTTTAGATGGGCTAATGTATTCCTGATACACATCTACAATAGATGCTCATATCCTCTGTAAAATACTAGCAAACCAAATTCAACAGCACAAACGATCACAAACCATGACCACGTAGGATTCATCCCTGGAATGCAAGAATAGTCAGCATTGACAAATGAATCAATATAATATAATATAATATAATATAATACGCTGGCAAAATGAAAGGAGAACTGCATGAATATGTCAATAGGTACAGAAAAAGCACTTGCAAAGTTTAACATCCATTCAGTATTAAAACTCTTGACAAACAAATATAGAGGGAGCATTTCAAAGGCTATCGATGGAAAGCTCACATGAGAGCCAATGAGAAAAAAACCTTTTCAGTTTCAATACAAAGATCCCAGTATCTGTGGATGTGTGTATTGGCCTGTTTTCCTTTCTTGTAGTATCTGGTCTTGATACCTGGGTCATGCTGGCTTCATAGAACACATTTGGAAGTTTTCTCTCTTCTGTTTTTCAGAAAAGTTTGGGTACTTTTATAAATAAATTTTTACCGAATGAAGGTATTAATTATTTTAAATGTGTTGTAGAATTTCCCCCCAGAAGCCATCTGTTGTAGGACTTGTCTTTATTGAAAAAGGCAAGAATGGAACAATAACTATAGCCATGGATCGTCTGGCCACTGTTTCCACCACACTTTTAGAAGTCCTTGCCAGAGAACTTAAGAAAAGGAAAAAGAAGGCCCCCAAACCCGAAAGGAAGAAGTAAAAGTATCTCTATTTACAGATGACTGAATCCTATACTTAGGAAATTCTAAAACTCAATAACAATGAAAAAGAAATTCTGTTAGAAGTAGAAATGAATTCAGTAAGGCGGAAAGCTATAAAAGCAACGTGCGAAAATTAGTTACTGTAAGTCCTCAATGTAGAACATTCGTGTTGTGAATTTTCACAGATATGAATGGAGGTCATGGAAGTAGCTCATGTGTCTGCCAGACACTGTCACCGCAGCTCGGCTGTGTGTGTGTGTTGTACCATGTGATAGTGCACAGCAGCGCAGTGCCCACTCAGCCCAGGATGTCCCGAAGCAGGAGGAAAAGCATTGTTGATGTGGAGGAGGCTGCTAGGAAGCACAAAGCAATACACATTGTATATTTGTGTCAGAGGTGTGTCAGATCACTTTGTCAGACTTACAAATGAATCCAACTTAGGAACGTTCTCCCAGAATGAAACTTGTTTGTAAGTCAGGGAATTACCATACATTTTTATACTCAAAAACTTTCCAAAAATAAAATAATGAAAACCATCTCATTCACAGTATGACAAAAACAAAACAAAACAATAAAATGCTTTGGAACAAACAGCCATAGATTCAAGGATTTGTAAACTAAAAACCATAAAACACTTATGAAAAAAATGAAGACACAGATACATGGAAAAGCATCGTATTGTAATGGGCTAAAAAAATAATATTAAAATGTCTGTATGCCTAAAGCAATATACATTCAATGCAATCAAGATCCCTATGGCATTCTTTACAGAAATAGATAAAAAACAATTCCAAAATTTATATAGAACCACAAAAGACACTGAATAACCAAAGTAATATTGAGAAAGAACAAAACTAAAGGTATCATACCCCCTGGTTTTAAAACATATTACAAAGCTACAATAATCAATTCAGGATGGCACTAGCATAAAATAGACTTACAGACAAAGGGAACAGAATACAGAGCCCCAAGTAAATCCACACATCTACGTTCTATAAACAAGGATGCTGCTAAGACCACACAATGGTGAGGGGTATAGGATCCAGGAGCTTACATGTGACTGAAGGATGAGGAGGATGAAAAACAAAGAGACACTGAATTAGGTTCAAGTGTGGGAAGCCAGGAAGCTCTTGGATTCCCTCAACAGAGAGCTCCCAGTGACGGGAGCACTTTACCTTTACTAACTCAGACATGGGTACAAGCAATTAGAGTTATACAGGGATCATCTACCCTCCACCATCCATGGTACTTGCCTGGGTAACACAACAGAATCTCACCTGTTTTACTTTTCCCTAGAACCGCAGTGTGTCAGCACACTTGTACATAATCTTTCTCCTTACTGCTCACAGAGGAGGCCCATTAGATCTTACTCATCCTATCTGGAAATTAGAGCCTTATGTCAAAGAAAAAGTAGCCAAAAGACAACAGGAGTGGCTAAAGTAAAATCACATAGGTAAAAAGGAGAACAAGAAATACTGCCAGGTAAAAAGGCATATATTATAATATATGTTTTCAATTCATCAGGAAACTACAACAATACTAAGTTCATATGCTCCCAACAACAGAAATGCATTAAGCAGGGTTGGGAGGATAGCTTAGTGGCAGAGGAAATGTTTAGCATGCACAAAGCCCTCAGTTTAATTCTCAGCTTCAAAAACAAAAATAAACACAGTCGAAGATTTCAACATTCTTATTTAAGAAATTATAAAAACATATAAAATATATTGAGGACTTGAACTAAAGTGATATACTCTATTTGACATTTATATACGACCACTAAAAAACAGCAAATACACATTTGAGTACACGTAGGAAATAGATCAAGAAGAATGTGTTCTGCACCATGACAGAGGTCTCCAGAGATGTGAAAGAAAGACACAAAAGTACATTTTCTGATCACAGTGGTATTACGTTAAAAATCAGAGATATGCCTCGAAAATCCCTCACATATTTGGGAATTAAACATAACCTATAGATCAATGAAAAAAATTACAAATGATATTTCAAATATCTTGAATTAAATAAAAATACTACATATCACAATTTGTGGGACATAAAGTTGTCTTTAGAAATATTTTTAATACTAAATGTTTAAAATCAGTAATCCGGGTTGGAGATGTAGCTCAGTGGTAAACATTTGCTTAACATGCACAAGGTCCCAGCTTTAATCCCCAGCACCACAAAATAAAATAATAAAATAATAATAATATCAGTAATTTAAGCTCCCACATTAAAAAAAAACTAGAAAAATCAGAGTACATTATGTGCTTTAATAAGCAAAAGGAAGGAAATACTAAAGATAGTAGTGAAATCAATGCACAGAAAACAAACAGGAAAAAAAAATCAATAAAATAAAACGCTGACATTTTAAAGTCAAGAAAATCAATAAATATCGAGACAGAATGGTCAAGGTGGAAGAGACTGAGTTGAAGGAGGAGATAAAATTTACTGATATCAGGAGTGAAAGGAGACATTATAAAGTTTACAGGCATAATAACAACAGTAATAGGAATGTACAACTAAAGTTTCACTAACAAATTTAACAGTTTAAATGAAGATTCCTTGAAAGACATAAACGACCAAAGCTAATTCAGGAAGAAATGAAAAGCCTGAAAAGCCCTGTATCTATTGAAGAAATTGAATATGTGGCTAAAGTTTCCCACAGAAAAACTCTAGGCTGACAAAGTGCAAGTTGCCCAAATTCTTCTCCTCCTTTGGTTTTCAGAAGCATAAGCCCCAGTACCAAGGAGGGTACAGGTGATTATGGATGAAGTCTCAGGGCTGGAACGGGAAGGGAGAAGGAAAACCCTGAGCAAAGACTCAGCCACCATGCTGGGGAAATGACACCTAGGGCTGTGCGCTCTGGAGCAGAGTGGGCTGGGGCCAACTCCTGAGTCAGAAGTGGTGACTCCAAGACATGAGACTGCGGCCTGCACTGAGGCCGACAGGGCCAGCGCGGTCTGGGCTGCAGGCCAGACACAAAAGCTTTGGAGCTGCCAGGACTGACCAAGTCATGTGGAGGGCAACAGCGGCCCTCTCGGGGCACCCTGATGACTTGAGAAGCAGACAGACTCCACCCAAAGCACTGCACTTTGTAACCTTTGACACAACCCTAGAAATGGCTACCTCTGTTTTCTACCAGATCAGCAGAAATGGTGCACAAATAAGAACACTGTGTTGTTAAAAAAGAAACTATTATTTCTTCTGTACCTAAGATTATTGACTGAGAGGCACACTCACTGTAGAAATGCAAAACTAGGAAAAGTGACATAAGACAATCTCAAAAAGTATCAGGACAAAGAATACAGTCTGTGTGTGAGTATGCGTGTGTGAGTGTGTGTGTGTGTGCGTGCTGCTGGGGATTTCTAGGGATACAGAAAATAGAGAAAAAGGAATTCGTTATATGGATACAAACAGAAATAAACTACTAAAGGCAAAAAGCACTGCTTTTGTAGAATAGATTACCAGAGGCCAGCTGAAGATGCTCACATGAGCAATGTGTACATGGTAAATGCAGACCACAGATTTACTTGGAATCAAGCAAGGATTGCACAATCATCTCTGGAAATTTCTGGGAACATGTACTTCTTGCTGTCCATCCAGAGTCATGGCACAAACTATGGCATTGCTCCTTCCAGAATTGTTCTCTGCTCTCTGTTCTAGTGTTAGCTAACTTTCCATTACTGTAACAAAACACCCAAGACAATCAACCTGGAAAGAGGAAAGGTTTATTTCGGCTTGTGATGTTGGAGGCTCCAGTTTTGCCTTGGTTGTCTTTCTTGCTTTGGGCCAGGGTGAGGTTGCACATCCTAGCAGAAGTGTGTAGCAGGCAAATGCTCACTGTCATCCAGGAGCGGGACTGGTGGGCAGCTTGGGATCCCCAATCTACTTCAAGGCAAGCCTCTCGGGATCTAAGGACCTCCCACTCAGCCCAACCTCTTGAGGTCCCCAGAACCACCCTAGAAATCACCTGTCGACACGTGGGCCTTGGATGGCACAGAATTTCCAAACCACAGCACCCTAAACTGTAACATCACAACTTTGGGCTTAAAAATCCACTTAGTATGAGAACACACTTTTGTTGCAAAGAACTTTTTCTCTCTGATTCAGTAACAAACAAACACTTATTCCCCACCTCCTTCATCCCTTGAGCCCAGAGGCCAGCGAGTAATGTTCCAGTTCTCGCAGCTGTTTATCATCCCCTCGTGGAAAAATCCATCTACCGATGCGGTGTGCACCGTCTGATGCTGTTATGCCAACTTCATCCCTCATTCCCAGGCTCCCGGGGCCATCGTCCCCACCCTAAACATTTCATATAAATTGCCTTGAGCACACTGCTCCCTTAATTCTCCAACCATTATTCCTGCTGCTGCAGCCCCGTTCTGACTGTGAGAGCTGAGTGACTCACGCTGAGGAGGTCTCAAGACAAGGCGATGCCCAGTAAGTCAGCACCACTTCCTAGGCCGCAGGGCTACAGGATGTCCGAGGCGCGCGGTGGCTGCAGAGTGGCTGCTGGCTCTACAGTGCGCAGCGTCTGGGTCCAGTCCTAGCCGCTGCCTCCCTGCCTACATCTCTCCAGGTCTCTGCAGTGCTCTTGAGGTCAGTCCTCCCCATCAGGACGCGGTCTGCTTCATGGAGAAATGGATTCCTGCAAGGAGTCTCCTGCTTCTCCATCTCCTTCTCGCACAATGACTCGCACGTCCCTCCCGGCCCTGCTCCTCTCTGAAGAAGGCTGACCTGTGTCTGTGTCCTGTCTCCTCAGGTTGTGTGTGTGTGTGTGTGTGTGTGTGTGTGTGTGTGTGTCTGGAACTGAACTCAGGACCTGGATCTTGCCAGGCAGGCATTGGGCGGCTGAGCTATACCTGGCCCTGTCCCCTCAGTCTCATGGCTTTTCAAGTATCCTCTCTACCTTTTATCTTTAACTTTTCCCATTCCATTGGTTCTTTTCTTATCTAACTGTGCTTGCTTGCTTTCTTTCTCTCTTTCTTTCTTTCTCTCTCTTTCTTCTTTCTTTCTTTCTTTTGCTCTCTTTCTTTCTCTTTCTTCTTTCTTTCTTTCTTTCTTTCTTTCTTTCTTTCTTTCTTTCTTTCTTTCTTTCTTTCTTTCTCTTTCCTTTTCAGAGCTTGAGATTCCACCCAGTGCTTCAGGCCTGTTAGGCAAGTGCTGTCCCACCGAGCTCTATCCCAGTACATTTTTACTTATTTTCTTTATTTTGAGACAGATCTCACTAGGCAACTAGGCTGACCTTCAGTTTGCAAATTTGAAATCACCTGTGTCAGCCTCCCAAGTAGCTGGATTTCAGGCATCAGCAATCATGCCCAGCCACGTTTCTTAAATGCTAAGGGGAAAGAAACCTGCATTTTTCTTTCTCTGCAAATTTTTCTATTTCTTCATTCCCATTTACTCATTGTTCATTGGGAAAGTTTATGACTATTTCTTACTACTAATGGTAATACTAGTACTTTTTTTTGAAGGAGGAAAGAGGTTTATTTAGCTCACACTATGTAGAGGTTGCACCCCATGATTGACCCTGGCTCCAAGGCAGAATGACACGTGGCAGAGGAGCAACCACTCAAGGTGGTAGAAGATGCCAACAGCAACAATCAACAAGAGAGAGACCAAAGTTCTTTATATATAAGTCCACTCTTATATCGTTTGCAGGCTACTCACCATGGGGCGGGTGTAACACTCACATCCCCAATCCCAGCACTAGACAATGAACCAATCACAAACTCTAGTTCACCTGCCTTGGAAACCCACCCCCCCCATGGCTGCATGAGACCTTGGGGGGACATCTAGACACAAACCATAATAATGATCATGTATAAAGTATAATTATATTATAATTAAGATAGAATATCTCTGGAAAACTAAATGATAGAAGACAATAGTGCCCAAAACTAATCTGTACACAAACTTGAAAATTATTGACTGTGTAGAAACAGATATAATGATGGCGAAGCAGTGATTTATGATAAAGAATAGACCCCAATGTACATCATTGTGAAAAATACACCCCTTTATGGCTTTAGTCAGAAACTTCAAACTTAAGACCAAAGTTAAAAACTATCCAAAATTGAAGAAAAGAGTTACCTTTCTTTTCATTAATCTTCTAAAATATTTTTAATTATGTTGAAGCACAATAGCTTTTGGACCATTTTTGTCATCTTTAGTCAAAGAATATTACTGAGTCTCTATAAATTCCCTGACATTTTTTGTAAAGATGTACCATAAAAAGGAATTTATGTTATCTGTGTTAATCTTCTATTGGCAATTTACAGAGAACTGAATTCAAAGCATTTGAATAAAAGCTAAGACAATGGAAAAACTTCAAGCATAAAGGCTTTGGATTTGCTTAATGTGACTTCTAGAGCTAAAATGTTAGGGTTAAATAAATTCTGTGATAAAATCACTATGGATACTTTATATTACATTCATTATAAAGGTCTGTCAATGATTATAATTTTATCATGGTAGATCAGCAAGATCCCAACAAATAATGGCTTAAGTGAAGGTAGATTAAATTTCCCTGCCACATTATTGTCCAATGGCTTCATAGCCAGCATCAAAAGCATTGTCTTGGCTACATGAACACTGCCACATCTCTTGATGTATCTGGGTTCCAGGTCCCATGTATGTAAGAAAAGTGACTACTCTGTGAGTGGAAGAAGACCTGTTAGTTGGCTACGTCACTTCTCCTATTGCCATTGGCCCAGTTAGCCACACAGCCACATCTACCTACAAGGAACTGGGAAACATAATCTCTGTATGGAAAGAAATGCAGTGTTTCACAGATTAGGGTCTTACAGTTTATGAGACCTACCTCTTTCTAATACAGACTTAAAAGACTGTGTGTTTGATTCTGGGTTTGCCAGATGAATAGAACAAATGAAAAGAGATTTATTGCAGGAAATAGTCTTTTGCAATCACAGAAGCTAAGTCCCAAGACTTCCAAAATCCAACACCATCCACGGATAAGACAAAGAACCGATGTTGTACACTCAGTGTAAGTTGCAAGAACTGAGAAGGAGAAGTACCAGTGGTGTAAGTTCCAGTTCGAGAATCTAATACTAAGGACATATTTTTACTTCAGAATCTTTGTTAGCCAAAATTAAACAGCTTTCTTTAATTCCTCTAATTTAGCTATATGCATCAGTATATCAGACTTGTGCATGGTGGTGTACATGGAGGCTGAGGCAAGAAGATTACCACAAATTACAGGCCAGTCTAGACTGCATAGAAAGATCTTGTTTCCAAATAGAAAAAAAGTATATTGGCCTGTTATGATTTGTGTCTAGATGTCCTCCCAAAGTGTCGTGCAATCATAGGGGGGTATTTTTGGAGGTGGCTGAATCTAGAGTGTGTGACTGATCCATAGTGCAATGCTAGGTTTAAGGGTGCTGGGATGAAGGGTGGGTGATTGCTGGGTTAGTCCACTGATTGGACTGGCACAGGCCCAATCCCAGGGGAGTGGATAAAATATAAGGGACAGAAAGAGGCTTGTCTTTCTGCCATGTGCCACCCAGCCTTTGAGCCAGCTGATTATGGACTGAAACTTCCTCAAACTGTGAGCTAAATAAAATTTTCCTTCCTTAACTTTGGGTGCACAGTGAGAAAAGTAATTAAGACAAGGCCTATCACTAAGGCCTTAAAAACAGGGAAGAAGGCTGGGGATTTAGCTCAGAGGCATAAGCGCCTGCCTTACAAGCGCACAGTTGTGAGTTCGATCCCAGGTACCACAATAAATAAATAAATAATTTTTTTAAAAAGGCCAATTTGCTGAGATCTATGAAGAAAGAAACTGGCTACCCTTCCTCTACCTCCATTCTCCTTTCCCTAATTCCAAAATCCAACACCATCCTAACCTGGATATTCTTGATTGACACTGAGGAGGAGGTGCCTGGTGACAGCTGAAGATTTTAATGGCTCCTTCTGTTTCCATAGAAAATAAACCCTGTATGTTCATTCATCCTCAGTTGACTTGAGAAACCACTCCCTTTGGAGGTCACACAGCAGGCCAGTACACTTTCAGTCTCCCACTTGCTCTGCTATGCAGGCAGCTGATGATAACAGTTGCCTAGGTTACTTATCAGGGACCAGAAGGCCCCTTTTCTTTAAGATGCTGACTTTCACCTGGGCCTGCAGACATCTGATGGGGAACGGAATGGGCTTGACACCTCTGGCTTCATACTGTGTTGCCTGCTTTGTTACCTTAGCCTTTGCCTCAGAGTCTCCTCAGCTCTGTCCCTAGATGTGTGCACACTTGACCCAGCCGGGCTTGTGTCTTTTCCCCCCTCGAGGAAGTGACCCCTGCCCCTCCCCGCAGCTGCCACAATCACACACTTCAGCACATGCAAAGAGCTGAGCCCTGGGTTCCTAGACCTCTGCCAGTCCCTGGAAGAGACAGGAACACCCTCCCCTTTGCTGGTCTCCCTTGTTCCCTTGTTATTACTGTCTGCTGCCTAGAACCCCTCAACTCCTTGGGGCAGCAAAGATGCTTGGGGAGCAAAACTCCTGCTTTTCCATTCTTTGCCCACTGAATAAATCTCTCCTGCTCTCACCCAGTCTCTTGAGTCATTAGCTTTCTGACCACAGAATTGGTCAGTCTTCTTGGTTACGCTTCTGGGCTGTGTTTTGACCGTTCAGCACTCTCTGAGGGGTGAGCAAGGCACAAAGGTGGAAGTAAAATGATGCCACTGGAATGTCTCTTCAAAAACCCCTCACTCCAACTCCAGCGCATCTCCCCTGAAGTTACTATCTCAGCTTTGATTGACTTATTTCTTCTTAAACCAAATCAGAGAAATAGGGTGTGGTGACCACCACTGAACTACTTACTCTATCTTACTTGGTAAAATTAGTGATGATTAGGCGTTGGACTATCCTTTCAGTCAAGTCTCACGGGCCATCCAAACTTGCATCTCTCCGACCCTTCTTCACTTGTTGGTGTTGCTTTCAAAGAGCACAGCTGAGAAAAGTCTGTGGAATTGGACTGTGCTCCCTGAAATAGTCCAGGATGAGCTCCCGTTTCAAGGTCATTAATGTCAGTCACCTCTGCAGAGCCCCCTCCTCCACATAAGGTTCACAGGTCCTACTCAGCTCTGGGTGTAGATGTGTTGACCAGAGTTATAACATGGGGCGAACTTGACAGAGGCCTCCCTGCCTCTTGAGTTCTGCCTACCACACATAGTACATCCCATGCCCTCAGTGATGGAATCTTCTGCCACAACCCCTTCCAAGTGTGAAAGTGTAACACAATGGCTCAGACCCCTGCTGTGAAGTGTCAGGTCACATGTCAGGTGTGCAAAGATACAGCCAAGAGGATTTGTTCCATGTGTTCACACTGCATCCCACTCTGTACCCTATTGGAGCACAGAGAAGCCTTCCAATACTTGAAGATAAAGAGAAGCACTTAGATACTTAAGAAAACTGTAAAAATTGTTACATTGGCCCATTTTACTGAAATTCCCACTTTTGTTCATCTTTGGCACTGATGCCATTTGGTTTTCCCAGAGCCACCTCAAATATGAAGAGAAAGTCACTCCAAAGTGAATCTTTCTTCTCTGAGTCAATACACATGGCTTCATGAGTTTGAAAATGAACAAGGCATGCAGAGGCATTTGTTTATCTGAACAATCCTGAATTTATTCCTGCATGGTGGTGTTCCACAGGCAAACAAAGTAATACAATGGCTAGATTGAGGGAAGGCCACCACTTAATGGTGGGGTTCTTATTTCTTCTTGTTAGCTGGATGAATTTATTTTAGACTCAGCCAAAACTCTTGCTGAGAAAATTTTGAACTGAAAAATAATGGAAGTAATAAATTTTAAAAAATAATAGGTGTTTTCCAATCCCAACTGGAAGCCTCAGGTGAAAAAGTTTTTTCCATCACTGTGGGTGTGAATCTCAACTAACTATAAGGTACAAATTTTGGCAATCTATTCAGATGCTTCATTTAACTAAAATTCATTGCATGAAAGTTTCTTATATCCCCTTGGTTAGTAACTGTTGAGAGAGAAAATTATATATAATCACTTCTTGGGTTACAACTGCATGTGAGTTAGAATTTTTGGTGCAAGTTTACATCAAAAACTACACATTCTCATTAATGTAGATTCTTATAATTTTTCTTAAGGTCTGTGTAACTAAGCTGAAAATTTTTATTTTTTTGACTCATTTTAAACAGTTTTCTTCCCACTGGAAAACATTTTGGTTAGTTGATTCACTAATCTGTTGACATTGCATGATTTATTTCCATCAGCTTTCCACCTATGATAATAACATTAATTTTTCTTTGAAAACACATTAGTAAAGATGAGTCACATTAAAGAAAATAATATATATTGAAATTTGGAAAACACTGACATAAAGTGTTTGCTTAAGTTCCTGGCAAAGAGTGAATGTATGACAAAGTATAGCTACTGTTTTCTAAACACTTTTGCTTATTTTTGTTAAATTATTATGAAACTCTACATTTACACTATTTAGCTTACAAGTTCACTCAATAACATGCCAGGCCCTGAGGATTTGAACATGAGGATGAATGGAAAAGCCTCTGCTTTCAAAATGCTGTCATTTTAGTGGAGAGAGATACGCCAAGTACCGCTATCAACATGTTTTGTTGTTTGAGCCATGCTCAAGAGGTGCAGAAGCAGAGCAAGGGAGCACCCTAGGTATGTTACAGTCGGGGAAACCCTTGTTTTGTGTGTGGTGCCAGTGTAACAGGAAGTCACTCCTGACCTGTTTGATGTCAGATGTCCTGAGTTTGTGGTCTCACAACATTAAGGAATGAAGTCATTGTGAACCAGAGGAAGAAGCTAGGAGAGTTTTATTAGGAATGATAAGAACAGCTCCTGAATTTCCAGAAGGGGTCTCAGGTAGGTGGCTTCAGTGGCTCTTGGTACAATAATATTTTATATAGCAAAATCACAACGTGGGTACAGTACAGTGCAGGTCAAACTATAATCAGCCCGTGGGATTACAAAGATAGCTGCTTAGCTAACATCGACCCCATAGGGAAACAAGTCAGGCAGCACAGGAATACAGACAGCGCGAGGGCATTCCTCCAAAGCGCGGAGTGTGGGTCTGGACAATGTGCCGGTCCCCACCTGAGTACCTGGTGCCTCTCTGGCTCACTGGGCCAGGTGGCACTAACAGCAGTTCAGCTGCTGTTTACCCCGGGGGCTGCAGGCCTGGCTATTTGTCTCCATCTTGAGACCTGGTTCCCTTCACCGTCACCTCCAGCCACAATCCGGACATGCTGCCTCTTTTGCACTGACTTCAAGCGCCCAATTTCTTTCTGTTTCTCTCCTAATTCCTGTCTAACTTAGCTGTCTATAGTACTAGCTATGGAATCCAGAGTTTCTACTACTAAGATAAGTGGCCTTCAACTTGCACTCTTTCTGCCTCCACCTTCCAAGCAGCAGGTGTTACAAGTGTGCGCCACCGTGCCTGGCTGAGGGCCAGGAATTGTTCACGAAGGAAAGCCATTGAGAAGAAATTTGGAGGGTAAGTAAAGGGATCATCCCCATACTCCAGGGGATGAGGCTTCAGGAAGGGGACAAAGGAGACAAGGTTTGGCAGGAAGGAATGGCAGCCCGATGGCCGTGGTATGTGAGCATAAAGGTTAGGTTGTGTCAGGTGACCAGCAGGGAGTCACTGAACAACTTGGATCTGGGAAGCAAAATATAATCAGATGTGTATGCTAGAAATAGGCAGGCAGGAGCAAGAGACGGGCAGCAGATGGGCAGGGAATGGAGACAGAAAGAGTGATGGGTGCAGAGCAGAGCGAGGTGGCGTGATGGGGGGGCACAAGTAGGAGAGCTGCATCTTTGTGAGGATGGGATGGGGAAGGAAAGTGTCTCAGTTACTTTTCTCATGGCTGAAACAAAATACCCAACAACACAAAGTTAGAGGAGGAAAGATTTATTTGACCCTTGGTTTGCAGAGGTTTCAGTCCATCATTGGCTAGTGCCAAGGCAGGGTAGCTTGGCAGAGGGGCATTGGAGAGGAGAAAGAGGTCATGGCAGGTGGAAGGTAGCAAAGCAAACAAGAAGCAACCACAGCTCTTTCTGTCCCTTACATCTTACGCAGGCTACTTAGGGCAGGTAGCACTCACACCCTTCACCCTAATGCCCTTGAACCTAGAACCGCACCATGAATCAACCCCAGCATGGCACACTCTTGATCCAGTCATGGATAAAAGCTTTATCCATGACCACATGAGGCTTAGGGGGGCCATCTAGACACAAGCCATAACAGGAAGGGAGGGCCTTTTTCCAGCTTTTTCCCTAAATCTACCAAATTTCTAGAAGATCCTTTAAGCAAACAACACTTCCTTAAAGTCAGAACCAGAAACAGCATTGTCTGCAGCCAGGCTGACACTGTCACGCAAATCAACAGCAGCAGTTTCCAAGTCAAGCATCTGTTGATCGGCTGCTCTGTGGAAATCAGTATTCCCTTCACAGTGCTGCAAATGCCTGCTGATGAAAGTGACTCTAGCAGATGTTACAGGAATGTTTTGCATCACGAGGCTGCTCTAGGAACAAGATTAGAATCTCCCCATTACAGTTTCCCCACCTGCATCACTGCTAGCTGAAACTGGTGGCTTCATTTGCCAGAAGACCTCATTCTACAGCTAATGCAACATGAAATTATGCCAGCTGAAGCAAAACCTGATGTACAACAAACACTGGCAGAACCACTGAGAGCAGCTCTGCAGATGGAGTCTGAAAACAGAGTTTTGTTTTGTTTTTTCATGGAACATATATATGGCTGACTCACCATCTTTCTTTTCCTTTAAGTACAATGTATAACATAAAATAAGCAATGTTTACTAAACATGCACCAGATATGGAAAAAGTAATGACAGGGACAAAAAGGGTCACAGAGAGTTAAAGTTTCCCCTGATTTCTAGAAAGTGATTTTCACAACTTGCTACTTTGAAATTGCAACAAATTTGGGCTTTAGTTGAAATGAATGCTACAAAAGAAAATTACTTTAAAATCATGATAAAAATTAACCAAGAGTCTCTAAAAATCAAATACAGCACTATGAATTTAATAACTTATAAACCAGAAAGCAGAGAAACTTGATCTAGGTGGACAAACTAGTTCCAACAGCAGTTCAGTTAGCATGAACGCCCTACATTTTTGTACTGATTTACTAATCAAATAAACCAAAAGTACTTTCACAGAATGTTTAACGTTGTGTTCAATTAGATGGAATCATAATTTCAGTGAATGTTTTTACTGCAGTAGGTATTTTAGTGGTATGCCAGCTTAAACATGGTGTCTAAGATTCTTAGGCAACTGAATAACTCAGATTAATATTAAATCAATGTAATTAATGAATAATCCTTTGATACTTGAATGATTCCTAAGTAAGACTAACTACTCAAACACTGGTTACTAAGTATGATGTTAAGTTCATGTACCTTTTGCCTTTTTTGTTTTTGTGGCAGGGTCTTGCTATGTAGTTTAGGCTGGCAACAAACTCACGGCAACCCTCCTGCCTCAGCCCCTGGAGTGCCGGCATTACAGACATAAGCCTTTACGCCTGACGGCCTTTCACCGTTATTTGTGTTAGAACTATTATATCTTTGTGTCGTGCTAAGGAAAATGTTCATTTTTGCCACTTTAAGAAGATACACTAGGGATGCGTGTGTGTGGCTTTAGAGTTGTGTTACACACACCAATAAGTTTTACTGATCTGCTGAAATGATTCTAGGCAACAAACATTCTCAGTGATCTGCCTCCCGGTTTTACATCAGAAATATAATTTAGTTATTTTGGTTAAAGTTATAATTAATATACATGGTTAGTTAAGACCATACTTCCAGCAATAGTGGCAAAAAAATACAACTGTGTATGCAAAGTAATGGGATGAATTTTTTTTTTCCAAGAAACAGTTTTGTCTGTTTGTTTCTATTTTTTTGGTGCCAGGAATTGAAAGAGTTTTATCTTAAAATATGTCCCAGAACATATTTTCAGAAGACTAAATCTGAGTGCATAGCAAGTTTTCAAAGGAGTGAGAGAACAGATTTAATTTATCTTGGTTTATTCTGCCTGAGTCTAGCAGGGATCCACGGCATGTATTAGCTTTTGACAAGATTTGCCTTGTTTTGACAAACGTAGTCACTGATTATTTAAAGGGAGGCACTGTGAAACATTTACATCCTGGTAATATATTAATTCAAAACTAGGACTTGGCTTTCTCTCCGTTAAATGGTAGACTGGTCCCAATTAAGGTTATTCTTCACCTTTTGAGTGATTTCGGGTAGCAGAGTCTATACCATACAAAATAATGCTGTTGATCATTCAAAATATAAGAAAATATGCAGTATTCTTTGCTTGTGAAAGATAGTTCCTTATGCTTCCTTCTGTGTTTATTTTATAATATTTTCACATGAATTGAATAAAAAACAAAGCATTGATTCCCAGGTTCCTTACAATCTGATCTTAACCAAGAATCACATACCCTCTGATTATTTTTTTGATTTTGTTTTCTGAAAATTGGGCCTTCACATATTTTACAAAGAGGGTAGCTGCCTTTTATATATCTTTGAAATTTCCCAAATAGTTCTTGGAAATCACCATGATTTATTTTTTACCTTCTGTCTTGGTTACTTTTACTTTTCTCTTGTTGCTGAGATGAAATACCTGACACCCAAAATGAAGGAAGGAGAGGTTTATTTAGCTCACAGTTTGTGGAGGTTTCAGTCCATAATCAGCTGGGTCTGAGGCAGGGGGCACGGCACAGGGGCAGCACTTCAAGGCAACAGCCAGAGCAAAAAAGCCAGAGCAAAAGGGGGTAAAACAAGCCTCTCCTCCCTTATACTGCACACAGGCCACCTTCCCCACTGCAGGGCGGGTCTAGCACTCACAAAACCTACTTCCCTCCTCAGCACAGGATGAGAATATTATAAAGAACCCTGCTCCCTGCTGAGTCTCTCACCTAAACTTCTAAACTTCTCAAGATGACACAATGTATCACCCATAACACCTTCTAAAAGGAGAGATGCTGGAAATAATTGGGTTTGTTTGATATATAACACTTTGTATTTCTTTATTAGCTCAACACTATCATATGATGCATGGAAAAAAGTCAAATCCAAAGTGATATCAAGGTTTTCCTAGGTTAAGTTTCTATCAGAAAAATGTTATTAATACACACAGTCAGAACTTGAATTTTAATGGAAATTCTCAGAAATTTATAATGCCTTTGATATCTCTAACATATTCTTATTTTCAGACAAATATTGACCAAACTGTTATGAAATAGTTATGAACTATTATGGGCACTTTAAACTCTTTTATTTGGGATGGCGGTGTTTGAGACAGGGTCTGGTTATGCAGTTCAGGCTGGCCTCAAACTCAGTGATCCTCCTGTCTCAGCCTCCCAAGTGCCACCACACTTGGCCTCATTTCAAACTCTTACTACCTTGAGGAAGATACTTGGGCCTGGAGTCACTCCGTCACTATAGAGCATGGACTTAGCATGTGTGAGGCCCCGGGCTCCATCTCCAGCACCGCCAAATAAACAAACAAATAAAGGAGGAAAAGCAGACTCTGAGAGGACAGAGATATAGCTCAATGGTGCAGCATCTACCTGGCAAGTGCAAAGTCATGGGTTTAATTCTCGGTACAAGAACCACCACAACAAAAAAGAATAGACCCTTACATGCGGGCCTTGGAGAGGCTGTCCCTTGCTTCCCTTCAGACAGTCACAGTGACCTGGACGGGGGATTTCCGTGACTCTTTGCAGTCCAGTTACAGACACACAGACTTCAGGAAAACAGTCTTCCGCCCCCAAATTCAGACGTGTGAGAATCAATCACATAGCACTGAACCGAGGGAAAGGACATTGTGACGTTTTATTGGAATACTGCTGGTATTACTCTGAATACTGCACACTCGTGGAAAGATAAGAAAGCCCTTTCTGTGTCTCTTTAAGTGATAGCTAGTTAACACCCAGTTTAGTAGCCTGTGCTTCTATAAACTGGGAGAGAGCATTCAATGGTATTTGATTCTGACTGACCCCTCAGAATTCAGAAGCAAGCGTTTCACCGAGTGTCCCAACTTTCCATAATGATATCATTATTGGTAAAGTTCAGTAATAATTTGCCCTCTTTTTTTTACTTTTCTTTTGTAAAATAATGGGAAAAAATTCTCTGTGCAATCAAAACCATACCTGGAATGGTACACTGTATCTGAGAGTGATTTTTTCTGGTCTGGTCTGGTCTGGTAGGTTCTGCAGGTGTGATGTGCAGGGCTTGGTAACTGCTCCATCATGTGCAGCTATGAGTTTGCCCATAAACTCAAGTTGACCTAATAATTAGTGGCTGGGTGCAGTGGTAAAACAACTGTGATCCTAGCACTGGGGAGGCTGAGGCAGGAGGATTGTCATGAGTTCAAGGCTACATAATGAGTTCAAAATCAACCTGAACTGCTCAGCAAGACCCTATCTCAAAACAAACAAAAAACCAGTGAATTACTTTTCTTGCTATCCCTTTGCACTTAATCAAGCCAATCAACAGCAGCCTTTCTATAACCAAGAATAATCTTTGAAAATTATTTCCAACTGCAAGTGAGGGAGACTGTTATTATAATTATGCAAAACTTCCAAACAGCAAAGAGATTTCTGGTTGTTCTTTTGGCACAGTGCAAGATTTATGTGATTTACTTTCTACCAAGTGCATATTTCGCTAGTCTTTAAAAGTTATCCTCAAAAGTTCTGATGGAGATGCCAATAATTTCTGCTGGGGAAAAAAAATGGCCCCCAAATTCACAATGTATTGTCTTGTAGAATATTAGATAGTTTTAAAAATCTGACTTATCAGTTATATCTTAACAATCTTTATTAAATTGTTCAAAGTGTCCAGCTGCAAAAATACTCCTTGAACCAGTAGCAATGTCCCACTGGCTACCTCATTCATTAATGGGCTGGATAAAGAATTTGACGAAAGTCCCTTCTTTGTGGGTATTAAAGTTATGATTTTACCTGTGTTAGCAGAGGTGCAAAATGTTTGTTAAATAAATTCAGGGGCACACAGAGCAGGGTTCTGGGGTGCACACTGTGTGGGTAGGAGGCAGGAGCTATTCACGGAGGTAGCCCTGGCTCCAGCCACAAAGGCCGCCCCCATCCGGGAAAGACACAGTGTCTACAGAGATGTCCCTGTGCGTCTGCACGGCTGGCTTCTCACCAGGAGTGACCCTGAGTGCTTGTGTCAGAGTAACGAAAACATTTTAAAAGCATAAAACCCAGTCAGGTAGGCTTTACCTGAAAAGTGGTATAAATACATCACAAGTAACCTGGCAAATGCTCAGTCTCTGGGAAGAAATCAGTCAATAAGTAACGAACTATGAGAGTTACTCATTAAGCAGAAATTCCCTTGTAAAGCAGAAGCGCTGGGTTTTAATGCTAAGGTATGTATGCCAGGAGGATCGACTCTCCGCCTTGTCCTTCAGAAGCAGATGCACGTCTGGGTTTGTGGGAGCTGGAGGGGGTGCTGCAGGGATGGAAATGGTCAACAGCTTTTTCTGGAAACTTGTTCACGGTTCCAAATAACTTGGGATCGGCACTTCTAATGCTTTAAGAAGCCTTACTGATGTGAGGGGGTTTCGGGGGGATCCTCACTAGGCTGCGGCCTTATCAACCATGCCCCTCCCCAGCTCCAGCCCGGGTTCCCTAGGGCGCTGATGAAAACTCAGGCTCCAGCTGCGCGCGTGGGTGGCCCGGTCTGGGCGGCAGAGCCCGGATCCTGCCGGGCCGGGCCTTGGTCTGCACCTGTTCTCCCCGCCCTGGGCCGTGGTCGCCTGTGAGATCACAGGAGGAGTGAAATGTGCACGCAGGACACCGGGACAGGATGGCCTGCACAGGGCACCGCACAGCCCAGAGCCGCTGGCAGCCTCAGGCCCACTCAGAACTGCTGCTTCCGTGTCCTGCTTTTCTGTGCCCTGAGAGAAAGGACTGTTTCCCATTTCACAGCGGAAGAGGTCAGCTGCTTCCCAAGGACTCCTTACCCCTGAGGTCACTTTTTCCCCCTGGTGCTGGAGATTGAACCCAGCTACAGCCACACCCCACTTTTATTTTTTATCTTGAGGCAGCGTCTCCCCGAGTTACTCGGCCGCGCAGGCTGAGCTGGAACTCGCAGCCCTCCTGCCTCAGCCGTCTAGTGCTGGGGTACAGGCGTGTGCCATCACGCCCTGCTGGACGTCCCATTCTGAAAGGGAGATCTAGTTCTGGAAATCACTCAGTCCGAAAATAAAAGGGCATCCACAGCTTCCCTTACCCTTTCTCCCCGGAGGAGAGGAAGGCAGGCAGGCAGGAGAGGAAGCTGGCCGGGACCCGGTGGACGGGAGCCCCAGCGCGCCCTGCAGCTTCACGGTTGCTCTGGACGCTGCAGCCCGGGCCAGACACACCACTTTGGGTCCTTCGGTGCCTTTTATGCGGGTGGGAGACCCACCTCCTCCTGCCTCTCCGGGAAGCAGGTCCTCTCCCCAGCGCGCCCTGCCGGGGTTGCACAGGCCCCTGGACCGCAGTTCTCTGCCTCAGGCCTGGTCCCCAGTGCCTTGCACTGCGCCCTCTGCCAGCCGGGCCTGAGAATTCGCGCTTTTTAAAGTCCCCGCTGCTGCCGCTGCTATATCTGAACGCATCAGATCTCAGGTCGTGCACAGCAGTGTGGGGTGCTCGCTCCCCACGGTGTTCAGGTTACAAGCAAATACTCTGCCATTTAATATAAGAGCATCCACATATTTTAGTACCCATGAGGCCTCTTGGAACCAAGGGTGAGTGTACGAGCTCACTGCGTCGAGAAGCGTTGAAAATCTGAGGTTTCAGGTGGGGTGGTAGCACATGACTATAATCCCAGTTATCTAAAAGGCTGAGGCAGGAGGATCACAGGGTTGGGGCCTATCTCTGCAACTTATCCAGACCTTGTCTCAAAAATTAAAATATGTAAAAAGGGCTGGGGATATAGTTCAGTAGCTAAGTGCTCCCTGGCTTTGATCCCCCGTACCACAAGAAATAAAAATTCTGAGATTTTACCATACTTGAAAGCTAAGTTAGCCATGCATATGGCACAAGGCAGAAGATGCAGGGGTGGAGACCCAGGACCTCATTAACCAGGAGAGCCAGAATGTCAGCATCTGTGCTGATCCCCTACGCCTCAGATTCCAGGAGGGTGATGCAAGGTGGGTCAGGTGCCACCTGTCTGGGCCACAGGTCACATCCCAGGAGAGGAGCCTGAACTAAGACTCTGGTCTATGTAGGGAGTGAGCCCTCCAGGCTGGCTCTGCCCGAAGGAGACGATGCCCGTAATCATGCTGGACAGGAAGCAAGCCCACCCTGTGCCCACACAGAACATCGTGTCTTTCCAAGCTGTTCCTTACACACACATCCTCAGAGAGCCAGCTGAGAACAAAGGCAGTCACTGGGTCTGCTCAAAAAATGTGCAGCAACTGGGCCGCACTTGGAACATGCCAGAGAAAATAAACTGCTTAACAGGGAAAAAATCCCAGCCCCTTTCTGAGGAATAAACACTGTGAGCACTTTGATATATTGCCTTTCAGACTTGTTCTGTGCCAGACTGTTGGTACTTCTCATCTCTAAATATGTAGAGACTATTTTCCCTATATGATTACATTGTTCTTTTATAACATAATGCTTAAAGGCATCTTAACAATCCATTACATGAATGAGCCACAACTTATTTATCAGACCTCTGGTGTGTGATAGTTAGTTCTGCCCCTTGATAAATACATAGATATAGAGAAGGGTAAATCCTATATGTATATGTATATATCATATATATATTCTGCAGGCTAAAAAGTACTATTTAATAATAGGTTAAATAAAATTTAAAGAGTATCAACATGATGGGCTCAAATTCATAGTGATCCTTCTGCCTCAGCCTCCCAAGTGCTGGGACTACAGGTATGCACCTCCTTGCTAAACTCTAGACAGGTTCTTATTAGAGAAAGAAAAATAAAATGTGGTCTCTGCCTTCAGGAAATCAAGAAAAAATATATTCGGGCGGGAAAGTAGCTTTCATCACAAATTCTGCCAAGCGTTGCTAGTGTAATGTCACAGGAAGGCAATTTATAACGGGGAGAACACAGCGGCTGCCACATTTCCAGAGTGAGCCTCAAAGCTGTACGGGGTCGTGGAGCGCAGGAGCAGCTCAGGGGCACCGGGGAAACACACCAGCTGTGCGCATCTAGCCGAGACCCACTGCATGGAATCCCTTTAATAAAACTCTGAAATTCAGTCTTTGTTAGATAATTTTAAAATCACCTTCCTGCAGGACTTTTCAGAGGCTTTGATAGACTGGTATTGTTTGAGATCTTCCAATACAAAATTCAGCCTTTCTAAAAGTCCCTAAAATTTCACAGCACGGAATGTTTCTGTCACAGAGTATATTGCAAGTCCAGTGTTTGAAAGAGCCCGAGTCTGAGAAATGCTGGTGCAGCTCAGTGCCCTGGGGATGGGGGAGTTTTATGCTGGCATTTGTCTGGGAGCCCTAGGACCTGGACAAGTGTGGTGGCCACTGCCCCTGTGACACCCAGTGAGGAAAGCACAGGACCAGAGGACAATAACAGGAAATCAACACCATTTTTTTCCTTAATGGTCTTCCTTTGGCATGTCGCCAATTGTCGAAGCTGTAATTACACTCCTGAGTATTGCTGGAGAGGTGTTTGAGGTTAAATCATGAGCCTGAAAATTCCTTTTGGGGCGTGGCCGAAACTTACCCACCCTCTCTGTAATGTGGTACCATGGGGGATGACTGTCTGGAAGCTATGGTGACCTGCCTTCGGTGCTTCTTGGTTCCTAAAGTGCTCCAAGTGCGGAGCCCTGGAGCACTCGCTCGCTCAGACAGCTGCTGAGCTGCTAGACTCAGGTGCCAGTGACCTGCTGGACTCCTCGAGAGTGCGCTCTGGTTCACAGGTGGTGGGGCTGACCTCTGCGAGGACCGCAGCAAGTTCACTGGAGGCAGACTGGCACCCTGTTAAGTGACTTGTCACCAGCTCGAAGAAGGACTTCCTGGTCAGATTCAGTGCAGAGGTTTTGCTGGTTGTGGCCTGGGCTCTCACGTAGTTCTCTGCCCGACTGGCAGGATCGTACCCAGGGATAAAACAAACAAACAAACAAACTAGCTCAGTGGTCACAAATGCATCAGCCCCTGTAGGTTTTAGAGAGGCTGGCATTGGCCAGGTAGTGCACCTGCCTGCTCTTTAGCAAAGGCTTTCCAGCATCAAGAGCTGCCACAGCAGGTCCTGTCATTGCTGCTAAGAAACTGAACCTGGCCAAGAGCTAAGAGACATCCAAGGCCACGCCAGCAATCTTGTCTGCTGGTTTCCACCGCTGGCTGTGTGCTCAGTCAGCATCAGAATCAATGTGTCTGGATATTCGCTGGTTGTTGCACTTCCTTTTGGGTCTCTTGAATAGCACTCAACAGCTCACTAGCTGCCAGCTGTCTTCTCACTGCATGACCCAGAGGCTCCGATCCTGGCGGATGGACTGGAGCTTGGGTGTGATGGACAGGCTTCCCTGCTCACCTGGCACCCTTGCTCCGGAGGTCATTTTTGAGGAGAGCCATCCAGGCTCCTGGTGACAGCTGTAAGGATGGCCTCAGTGATTTGTGACTGCTGATTGTGTCATTCTGCATCTCCTTCTCCTTCATGGGGGGTGTTGAGTAGGGCATCGCAGCATTTAGATCTGTGGTTTTCTCAAACAAAAGGAAAAGATTTGCAACTTAGGTTTTTCTTAATAGTCTTCTCCACATCTTTTTTTGTTTGTACTGGGCTCCACAGCGTTTTTTAAACCAAATCTGACTTCAATCCAAGCAGTGAGAGATAATGAGTCTTGCAAAGAATGCCATGCAGCTAGCTTAGATAAATCTTGGGCCTAACACTCAGGGAAAGCAAAGGACCCAATCTCTTCTCTGTTTACTCTTTGATCTTCCTGCTCTGAAGAGAAAAAGTATTGACCCATAAGCAGGCGGCACAGAAAAAAGAAGGGGAAGCAGCCCCACAGAGGCCTGGGCATTGGCACTTGCAGTATGGAGCTGCACCTCTGACCCTCCTGACACCCCTCCCCCCCCCACAAGCAGCCCAGGGAAGAAGAGGTGTCCTCATCCTGCATCTAGCATGCTGAGCATTCCAAGGGCCGGGCTTTTGGAAGGGAAGCATCTTGTCCATCCATCCATCCATCCATCCATCCATCCCTCCCTCCATTCATCCACTGAGCACTGGTCCAGGAATGAGCATGGGGAGGTGGTATCAAGAAACAAAATTTTAAACTGAGTTTTAAAGATCAATTTGGTGCCATGTGTGGTAGCTCCAGTTACAATGGAGTCTAAGGTAGGAGTGCAAATTTGAGCCCAGCTGAGGCAATTTAATGAGACTTTGTCTTATAAAATTTAAAAAAGTAGCTAGGAAAATAACTCAATATAGAATGCGGCTTAAATGTGTGCGTCCCTAGGTTCAATCCCTAGTACTTGGGGAAAAGCTTTTGTTAGAGATTCTGGAAAGGGGTTTCCCAGTCTGGAAATATGATGATGTTCCAGGGAGCTAAACAGAACAGGTGCATTTTATAGCAGGAAAGCAGAGAAAAGCAAAATCAAGGGACATACAGTAGATCTGTCATTTCTAGGTTGTTTTCTTTCTAGCCATGCAAGTAAAATCTTGGTTTTATGGAATTTGGCTCTCATCTCTCTCGATGTTTTAGAAAGGCAGATCTTACAAGCAAATAGCTTATGTTGCAGTTTGAAAATGTGGAATTTAACACAAGTGACTCCATTTGGGATCTGCTCTCTTTAACAGCAGAGGAGCAGAAACTAATGAAATCAACAAATAAATAAATGCCAAATATTGCAAGTGTTATGAAGAAGAATAAAGCAGGAAAAAGGGGCCAGAACAGTTGGTCTGCTGTATTCTCAGTACCTGAAAAATTGCATTTGATAAAATTTGTTAAATCAATTAATCACAGAGTAGCTCTGTGAACCCAAATGTGGTGGCTCTCGAGCCCAAGACTGCAACCGCTGTGTCACGTTCTGTATCTCCCCATGCCGAGGAGAGCTGACTCTGTTTAAGATTTTGATTTGCTTCAGTAGAAGATAATGATGGGACAGCAGTCTTAAATAGTGAAGTTTTTTTTTTTTTTTTTTCAGTATTGGGGATTGAACCCAAGGCCTTGTGCACATGTCAGGGTCAGAGGGCTAAAGGGGTGTTTTCATGGCTGAGGTTCCCCAGGAAAAAGAGTGAACACAGAGCCAACATCAGCAAAAACAGAAGGTGTCTTTCTCGTCTGGCCCTTTCATATGCCGTTATCACATATTTGCACCCTTGTGTATCGCCTGTGTGGTGCATGTGTGGTTGCCTGCTAACCAAGTCCTCAGGGGTCCTCAAAAGCCCTGGGCTTTGAAGCTCTCTTCCCTAGCTCCCCATGGCATGCCAAGCACTCAGTTTACCACTGAGCTAAACACCCAGTCCTAGAGTAAGGATTTAGTGTCTGCGTACTGTAGGCTGGTGGGAGGGGTTGAGGGATTACCTTCAAGGGATCTGGAGTCACAGAATTGGAGAGATAAATGTTATGTGGGAAACGACCTCCCAAATATCCAAAGGAGCTATTGCCAAAAACAACCGGTATTTTTTATATAATAAAGAAAACATGAGTTTCTGCCAATCTGTTTGTTGGTTTCTAGTGCAGTCTTCCCAGTGTGAAGCCTTTATGTTTGTGGCAAAGACGTGTAAGGATGGTCACATCTAACTGCACACAAGCCAGGTGCTCTCCACGGGCCTATTCTCACATTGAAAAATGCTATTTCCTCCACCAGGGTCCATTTTACACCGAGCTTCATCCTTTTCTGAAATGTTTCACCACCCATTCTTACCTCCTGCCTGGGAAAAAGTGTTTCCCTCACCTTCTCTCCTAGTGCTTGGACCCTCTCTGACCAGTGAAAGCCCAATTTAGAGACATCCAGTCTCAAAAAAGGGCTGGGAAATAGAACTCAGTGAGAAGACTCTGATTTCAAGCCCCTGTACTGCAATAATAATAATAATTATTATTAATATTAATAATAATAAAACATTTCCAACCCAGTGTGCAAGAAGCAATGAGTGAGGAATTCATCCAAATTCCTGAAAGGCTTTGTTTTCTGTCCTGCCTCACAGGCCACAGGAAGCCACACAAAAGACTGAAATAAAAACTTGAGAGAAAACTCACTGCAACTCATGTTCTTTCAGCAGCAAGAGACGGTATGATGACTTAAAAAGAAAGAATATTCTGTAAAGAGAGACCAACAGAACCACGTGTCCTGTCCCTGCTGGCAAGCTGTATGTGTGAAAAGTGCCCTATTATTAATAGGTACCTCAAACTCTAGCCTAAGCATGGCATCATGTGACTTTCCCCCTCTCAAAGTAAAATCTAAGTGACATGGCCACCTCGGTCATTTTAAAACGAAATGTCTTGATTCAGACACCAGTGAGACATGATAAACGCTGAAATCCTGTTACATATGCTTTCGTAGTCTCACCTATTTTTCCCCGCTTGATAAATAGAAATAAGCAGATGCCGACCCCCAGGCATTTAGAGGCGCCTGGGTGATTTTTTTTGTTCAGAATGAGGAATGGTGCTTGCTGGGTGGGGCTTGGCGTGGTTCCCTTTCCCTCCTGTGCTTTTCCTCTAACAACACTAATCTATAATTTATATTTGATTCTTCTGTAGCTAATCATTGATAGTAAGCGCCCTGAGCTAAAAGCATAAGAACCTCAGCTAAAGGAAATACTTTGCCAAGATGCCCAAGTGCCCTTTGAAAGGTGACCGTTTCCAGCACCATCCTGTGACTTGCTGTCGTTGAATGGGCTGAATTTCTAAGTAACATTTGTGACTTTTAAGGTTTTAGAAACATGTAAATTTTTGCATATATTAGGGATACAGGTCTGAAAAACTATTTAGAGAGCTTTGTATTTTAAGAGCTTGTGTTATTTTCCCTCAGTCACTGAATGATTTGTGTGTGTAAATGATTTGTGGATGGGATGTCAAGAGTTCCAGGGGAAGAAGGGGTACCAAACCTCCCTACTTGGGATTTGCAGAGACTGTCACGGGTCCCCTGCCTCCTTGTGTAAATCCTGGCTCTCCTAGAGGCAAGGTGAGGGCCAGGAGAGACAGACACTCAAAGGACCAGTCTTAAAGGGGTTGTGGAAAGGGCAGGCTGGTGAAAATCTGCAAACTCCGGGGAACTTTAGAGGTCCAGACAGGTGCAGAGGGTTAGTGGGCCGAGGGTGACAGGGGACCTGGGGCACAATGTAACCCCAAAGGTGGTCACAGTGGTTTCTGCATCCCACTTACTTCCCTGAGGTGGGATCCTGCTGCATTCCCTCAGTAAGAGGTGGAGAACAGTTTCCCTACCCTAGAACCTGCTAAGCTGTGACTCCCTGAGCAGCACAGGGTGGTAGAAGTAATATTTGGTGATTTCCAAGGACCGATCAGAAGAGATGGTAGGATCCTCGCGGATGGAGCATGAGCAGCTGCCCTGGGCTCCACACCGTGAGGGATCCAAGCTTCGCGTGGAGGCCAAGTGCGGCGAGCAGCCCAAGGCTTCCGCTCTTCCCAGCCCAGGCTCTCTCAGGTCAGCCAAGGAGCCTCCACACCATTCCAGCTACCAGCTGAGACCCCAGATGTTGAGGACAGAGGCATGGGGTCTGCCTGAACTCCTGACCTGCAGGACTCAGGTGTGCAGTAAAAACCACTGGGTTTGGAATGATTTGTTGCACAGCTGGGACAGGTGGGATATACACACAGATGTACATGTAGACACATATGTGCACACACACCTGCACCTGTATGGTATTTGGCAATTACTGAATCTTAGCAAGTGCAGAAACGCTTGGGGACAACTAGTGCCAGGATCACCATGTATATCGCGTGAAAAGCCATCTCTAGGTTGTGGTTCATAGCACGACCTCTGGAGAACCCAGCTTTTGAATTGAATCTTAATTCTACCACCCACTAGATATGAAATTGAACAGGTTATTTTACATCTCTTTTGCCTCTTGTTATTTATCTTCTATAAAATAGAGAAAAATATAGTAGCAATTTGATATGACAACCAGACAGTTCAGTGAGCAACTAGAGGACCTGAGTGACAAATAGACCAATGGGATCTAATGGACATATTTGGAGGAACACACCAACCCACAGTGGAGGAATCCATCTTTTTAATACATATAGATTAGTCCCTGGGATAAACAATATTAGGCTTCAAAACAAGTTTTAATAGATTTTAAAATAGCAAAATCATATGAGGAAACTTTCTCATCAAAGTGGAAAAGAATAGGAATCAACAGCAAAAGGAAAACTGGAAAACTCAGATATGTGGAAATGAAACATTCCTGAATGACAAATGATGAGGGAAATTAGAAAATAAATGAGACAGATGAAGAAGAGACTAAAACATTCCCAAATTTATTAAATGCACTATGAAGAAGTAATAAGAGGGAAATTTATAGCTGTAAACAATTATAATAAAAAAAGAAAGATCTTAAGTTAACAACTTAATTTTATCCCTTAAGAAATTAGAGAAAGAAAATTGAAATCAAAAACCAGCAGAAGAAAGGAAATAATAAAGATTAGAGCAGAAATATACAAAATATAGACTAGAAAAACAATAGTTGGTTCTTTGAAATTATTAACAAAAATCGATGAGTCTGTAGCTAAACTGATGAAATAAAAGGGAAGATGCTAACAAATCAGAAATGAGAGGACAAGTTTACAGATATACAGGGACACAATGAGTAATCCTATCCCAACATACTAGATAATACAGATAAAATCAGCCTAGAACTGCAACCTATCAAAATGGAATCACAGTGAAAATAGAAAATCTGAACAGATCTACAAGAACATCGAGTCAATCAAAAACTCCCCAACCAATAAAAACCTGGGACCATAAGACTTTACTAGAAAAATCTGCCAAACATTTAAGGAAGAATAAACACTAATTTTCTTAAACTCGTCCAAAAGAAACTAACCAAAACAAACATACAAAAAAACAAAACAAAACAACACAGAAGAGATCACAGTTTCTAACTCATTCCATGAGATGAGTTAACCCTGATTCCAAAGCCAGATGTGAACACCGCAAGAAAAACAAACAAACAAACAAACAAACCAAAAAAACCCTTGAAAAACTGAAGGTCAAAATCTCTGGTCAGTACTGATGCAAGAGATTCCCACAAAAATTGTAACAAACCAGGTGTGGTGGGAGCCTGTAGTTCCAGCACTTAGGAGGCTGAGGCAGGTAGACCACCACCAGTTGAAGCCAGCCTGGGCTACATGGAGGCTGAGGCAGGTAAATCACCACGAGTTGAAGCCAGCCCGGGCCACGTAGGGAATTCAAGGCCGGCCTGGAATATACATAGCTAGACCCTGTCTTAAAATAAAATAAAATAAAATAAAATCTAACAAAATTCAGTAGCTTATTTAAAGAACTACACAATATAACTAAGTGGAACTTATTTCTGGGAGGTAAGTGTGACCATGAAGCATGAATGCTAACTTGACTGTTAATGCACAAAGCAGATAAGGAAAGCACATTTCTGGTTTTCTGTGTGAGTCATGTAGACACGACCTTGGGGTTCTTAGCTGGTTCCTACCCTTCTCCTCTCTAGCACTGCTCCCCTTTTTAGTCTCCAGCCCCCCAAAATTAAGCACCTTTAGTCTCCTGTGCCCTTTCAACCAGAACATTTCTGCCTTGTAGTCAGTCACTCATGTACTGAGACCCCGAAACACTGAGCAAAGATAAATCTCTCCTTTGAGTTGTGTATGTCAGGTATTCGATCTCAGTGATAAAATATGACTAATACAGAAAACTGGCATCAGAGATAATATCTAAATATGTAGTTCAGAAGCCATCAGGAATGGTTTGTTGGAAGAGTTCGGGAAAATGTGGAGAACTGGGCTTGAGCAAGCCTTAGAATGCTCTAAGCAGAGATTGATAGGTGATTCTGGCTGGAGCTCAGACCACCAGAGTACCGATAGGAATGCAGATAGCAAAGGCCAGCCGTAGGAGGTTTCAGATAAGAATGAGGTTTCCACTGGGAACTGGACCAGAGGCCATGCATGTTACGCTCCAGCAGAAAATTGTCTACATTTCGCCCACATCTGTGGCTTTGTGGGAAGCTAAGTCTATGTGCACTGGATTAACTGATCTGGTGGAAGAAATTTCAAGGTAGCCCAGCATTCAGAGTATAGTATGGTTATTCTGGCTGCTTCTAACCAGATTTATAGTGAAAAATCAGGAGGAAAAATATTTGAAAACCTTAAATCTTGTTTTGAAAAGAACCAAAAGTTGGGACCTAAAGAGGCAAGCTTGCTGAAAAGATTAGGGCCACTGAAAGGAAACCAAGTACTTTGAGCCAGGATAAGACAAAAGATGTCTTGAGGGTATCTTGGGAATCAGCAAGACCCCATCCATCACAGATTCAAGGGTGCAAAAGTATCAACCTTTCATTTGAGAAAAGAACCCCTTTCCAGAAAGACTTCCTCGGAAGTGTTTCTCCGGGATTCAACTCGCTATGCCCAGCCATCAGACACACAGAGGCCACTGTAGACCTGGTCCATGCTGGCAGCAGACCTTAGCATGGTCCACTGCTGGTTTTGCTGGCACGCAGAACTGAGTTGCAGGATTGTGGAGGCTTCCAGTCAGATTTTTAAGGAAGACCTGGGAGACCCGCAGGGAGCCCCTGAGAGGGCAGTGTGTTAGTCTGTGGGCCTGAAGCTGACGGTGTAGTGGAGACCCCAGGAAGTGAGAGATGAAAGGAGGGTAAATCTGCCAAGGAAAGTCAAAGGATGCGAGCAATCTTTCAGCTGGAGAGAGACAATGTGGGCAGCAAACAGCAAGCCCTCCAGAACTTTCATCTGATCACTGTGTGTCCCGCATGCCAGAATTAATGTTTGCCCTCCTGGGTTTATGTCTTGATTTGGTCCTTCCCTTTTCTGTCCTTGTAGTCATCCCTTTTGGAATGCAGTACAGGATACAAAAATCAACACGCAAAAAAAAATTGCATTTCTATACACTGAGAATGAATGAGAATTTAATTTCATTTAGAATAGCACCAAAGAGAATAAAATAGTTAGAAAGATATGTAATTAAGGATACAAAACCGTTATACGTAAAACTATAAAACACTGGTGAAAGAAATTAAACAAGTACAAATAAGTGGACATCTCATGCCCATAGGTTGGAAGACTCACCACACAAAGCATCCCAAACATTCAGTGCCTCTGTCAAAGTCTCAAAGATTTTTTTCTGCAGACATAAAAAAACCAAACAAACCCTAACTAAAATTAATATCCCACATAACCAGAACAGCCAAGCTCTTATCTTGAAAAATAAGACCAAGGCTAGAGGAATCCTACTTCCTGATTTCAAAACTTCCTATGAAATCGGACACTTTTTCCTGGGTGTTGCAGCACAGGCCTCAGATCCCGGCACTGGGAAACTAAGGCAGGAGGGTCCCGGGTGAAAGCCCAGCCTGCACAACTTAAGGATTTAATGAGACAGCTTCAAAACAAAATAAAATTAAAAAGCGTTGGGGAATTAGCTCAGTGCAGAGGCCCTGGGTTCAAGTCCCAGAACTTCAAACAAAGAAACAAAAACCAAGAAAGAAAATAAATTGGACCTTTTCACTTTGTTTTCTTTTTGAAACAAGGTCTCACTATGCAGTTTAGACTGCACTTGAGCTCATTTTGTAGGCCAGGCTGGCCTCAAACTCACAGTAATCTTCCTGTCTCAGCCTCCAAAGTGCTGGAGTTACAGGCCTGTGCCACCATGCCTCACTGGACCTTTTCCTTATACTGTGTATTATATACTATATACACTCAAAATGGATCAAAGGTATAAATGTAAGGCTTAAAACTACAAAGCTCCTAGAACATGGGAAAAGTTTCATGATACTGAATTTTGCAATGATTTTTCTAACGTAACACCAAAACCCCAAGCAATAAAAGCAAAAACAGATAAATGTTGCCACATCAAAATTTAACACTGGGAATCAAAGAGCACTATCAGCAGAAGAAACAGCAAGCGATGGAATGGGACAGAGCATTTGCAAGTCATGTGTCTAGCATCTGGTTAATATCTAGGACGCAAAGTCCAGCTCAACAACAAGAGAGCGAAGGCTGTGGAGCTCAGGCGCCTGCGGAGCCGCTGCCTTTTCCTGCGCTTCGCACCCTTGCAGGGTCCGTCTCTGTTTCAAAGTGGTTCCAGCAAACTCCAAGCGCGCTGAGAAACTAACCCTTTGCTGCTTTCGGGAGAGACTGACAGCCTCCATGGAGTCTTCTACCTCAGGAAGAGCAAAGAGAAAATGGGAGCAGCGCCTGTGAAAGCAATTAAAGGTCATTCTAAAGAAGTCTACCTGGGAGCCACAGAGGTCCTCTGTGACCCCAGCCCAGTTAGCTGGGTACCAGTCCGTAGAGGTGCTACAATAGCCCCACCAACACCAGCAGCTGAGTCTCATTACAGGCGAAGTGCAGAAGCAGCTGACCAGGGGTTTCTGACGATTCTCTAGCAAAAAAGAAGTTAAGTCCTTTTCTTGGGGCTCTTCCAGTGGAAAAGCATTTTCACACCTGTCAACCATTTCATTAGCTGAATTACTGCAAATGTAATGGTGCAACAATTTATGACGATCAAAAAACAAAAGCATTCAGGAAATACTTTCACGAAGAGACACGGGAGTTGAAATACAAAACCTTCAACATAATGTTTATTGACGCTTTTCAAACTTGGGTACAGTGAGATCAGCTAAGTTGAGCCTGAGCCCCCAGCCTCTGAAGGTCTGAATGTGTCCACGCCAAGTGGCTTTTCTTGTTCTTTACCACAGACGGGTCCTGCTTCCATTGGTGGTTGTTTCTTGAGACAAAACTGTGGGAAGAACTACAGAAGTATCGTGACTATTAACTTCTTGTATCTCCTTAAAAGATAAAATGAGTAATAAGTTTGTGTTTTCAATGTGTGAGAGAAAGACCTTAAGGAATCATCATGAATATACTTTAATAAAATACCCACAGTTCTTATTATACTTTGGACATAAGGATTTTGTTTCACTGCGAGTGGGTCTGGATGGAATACTTCCGTCAACTTTGCCGAATTTAAAAAATGCAAATCAACTGCCTTTCTAATCTTAAGAATTAAGAATCTTAAGAATCAGAGAATAATTTGCTTTCCCTCTATCTGTTTCTCAGAATGCCCCCCACCCTCCCTCTGCTCTGGCAAAAATGCCACTAACCCTTGACTCAAGCTAGGAGTGTGCATCCAGAGTTTCTTCTAGTATGAGAACTTTGGTCAAAATTTTATGGTCATAAAGGATTTCTGACACTTGCAGTGCAATCTTTGTTCCTTTTTCTTAAACACCCTCCATACAATTCTTTATTATTTTCTGCTTTCTCAGGAAAAATGATAAGTAATATAAGACCTGCTCATATCTTCCGAAGAGATAAATCATATCTATTACAATAAATGAAAAAACTTGTCTCAAATAAGAAAATAAATAGCACTGCCCAGGTTTCTATCATTTTTCCGCTACCAGGAAATGGTAGAGAAGTTGGAACACCTTTATCTTTTGAAGTACCTGGCCATCTCTACAGCAAGGAGCAGTAAAAATAAAAACTCAGTTGGTGTGTGGCCCTTTGTGTCCTGAAACTTCCGCCTTCCTGTGCATGCTGGGGGAGGGGGTGATAGTTGCTGTAAGGTCTGAAGACTTCAGAGGAATCTGGGGTTGGAGATTAGAACATAACTGTGTTCTCGGGGAGCTGGGGGTTGCTGCGTCCTACCATGTAGTCTGGAAAGAAAAAGGTCTGCAATGAGAGAGCAACGCAGCCTTGGCAAACTGAAAAGCAGAGATTGGGAGAGTGGGATCCCTCTTCATTACAGCGCCCCATTCCCTGGCTCTAGCACTCTGTCAACTCGGCTACACGCCCTGCCCTGCCCTTGTATCCTAATTGTAAACTGTTGGGAGCCGTTGAAGCCAGAAATTGAACACAGGCGCAAGGCTAGAGCATGATCATTCCAACAACAAAGAGCACCTGGGGCAAACCACCTGCGGAAGCTGCTTCAGCGGGAGACTCCTGGCCCCCAACAGGCTGAACCGAGGGCTGCTAGGACAGCAGGGTGTCATGTGACATTAAGTCGCTAAAAGGTTTAAATAAATGCCCCTGCAGGGAGGACCCAGTACCTTTCCTCCCATCAGGAGGTTAAAGGCCCTCCACCTGACCCGGGTTGTCTCTTTATTTTTCTCATCCTTTCAAGGTCCTTAAACCCAAGAACCTCAGGAGCCGCTTGGGTCCCCAAGAACCTCAGGAGCCGCTTGGGTCGAGGCAGCAAACCCCTCCTTTTTCTCTTAAGCTTACATGATTTGATTTCTGTTTTTGGTTACCATCCTTGAGGTCTGGATTTAACTGTCATCCTTGGCTTTGAGGCACCTTTGTAATTTTGCAATAAATTCTTTTTGCATAAGCTGGAGTCTTGTATCTGTTACTACATGGCACCCAACCAAATTCTTGTCAATGATATAAATGAGAAAGAAAGACACTTACACACATAAAAAATAAAAATAAGCAAAGGACTTGAATAGACATTTCTCAAAAGAAAGTGTGTAAGTGGCCAACAAGCACTTGAGAAGATGCTCCATGCTGCATACTAATCATTAGATAAATCCGCACCAAAGTCACTGAGAAACTCATGAATAAATAAGTACGGAAATCACCAAAAACTAAATCAGAAAATGACAAGTCTTAACAAGGAGTGGAGAAAATGGAACTTTTCTACACTGTCAGTAGGAATGTAACCTACAGCTGTATGGAAAACAGCATGGCAGGTGTTTAAAAAAATAGAATTAGCATATGATCCAGCAACCCGTCCTCTGCGGATACACCCCAAACAACTGAGCGCAGAACTTGAAGAGGCAGCTGAATATCTATGATCCTAGCTGCAGTATTGATAGAGGGCAAAAGGTGGAAGCAACCCAAGTTTCCATCGATGGGTAAATGGATAAATACACACACTGTATTCCTTTAAAAGAATGAACTTCTGACACATTGCCGGAACATAGACGAACCTTGAGGACATTATGGGAGGTAAAATAATAGAGAGGATTTGGTATCGTATGGTTCCACATGTGTGAGACACCCAGGGTAGAAAAAGCCACACAGCAGGGAGTTAAATGGTGGTTATGAAGGTCTAGGGGGAGCGGGGGGAAGGAGAGCGAGTGTGTAGTGAGTAGTTTCAGTTTATGAAGGGGAAAAAGTTCTGAGAAGGACGACTGAGCTATTCATTTAGAAATGACAAAAATGGTAAAAATTATGTTAAGTGTATTTATCAGGCTGGGTGTGGTGGTGCATGCCTGTAATCGCAGCGCTCTGGGAGCTGAGGCAGGAGAATTGCCTTGAGTTTGAGGCCAGCCTGGGCTACATAGTGAGTTCAAGGCCAGCCTGAATTACAGAGAGACCCTATTTCAAAAAGCTAAAAAATAAAATAAAATAATAAACTAGTAAAAAGTAGATTTGTCACAATTTAAAAAAATTTTTTTTTAATAATGGGAAAATAATAAATACCAAGCTGTCTTTTTCAGAGGAACAGCTCTTCCTGGATTTTAATCAATGCCTCATAATTGTACACATTCACACTCAGATCAGGGAACTTGGCCAGCCTAACACTTCAGACATGTCACTTTCTCATGTTTGGAACATTAGAAAAGAATTGCAGACTTTTTAGGAAAATTTCTTCCTTTATCAAAAAGTTTCCAATGTCTGCTGTGGATTTTTGCAGCTACATACTTTTTGTCAAACTAAAGAAGTTTCTTTCCATTCCCAGTGTGGTGAATTTTTACTTTGGATATTGAATTTTGTCAAACTCTTCTGCACCTATGGAATTGATCGTGTAACATTCCTCTTGTACAGGAATTACATAGATTTTTCCAGTGTTGAACTAAATGAAATCTTGAAATAAGCATAAATTAGTTGGAAAAGACATGATATCAGCAACTTTCCCCAGGGAGCTAGCGGAATAACTGGCATACAAGAAGTGTTCAGGGTCTTCAGTCGCTAGTCATCACAAACTGAGCTGTGAGTCTCAATTCTCCTGCAAAGCTTCCTGGGGTTTCTGTCCCGGAGTCCCTGGAGAAGGTAAATGCAAGAGCTGCGCTTAGCAAACTCTCCAATAAAATTGTTTCAAAGAACACGTGGCTGCAAATGTACACAACACTTGACCATGAAATAAGCATTGTCACCAGCAAACACTGAGAATATTGCAAGGTAAATAGAAATGTAACATTGTGAGTACTGAGTAAATAACTCATAATAATTCTTTGAAGCTAAGTACTGGTCAGGGCACAGATTTAGGCAGCTTTCCTGCCTAAAGAGATCTTTGCTGTCCACGATTTCCAGTTGCTGTGATTTGGGAACTAAATAGATTCATATTAATCTGACACCCTAAAATCCAGTTAGTGAGGACCTAATATTTTTATGTATGAATTTCTTCGTTTTTAGGTCAAAAGTCTGCCACCTAGTGGCACTGATTATTAGCACAGACAGTCAAAAAAAGAATCTGCAGTAGTATTTGTCTTTTTTGGTACCAGGAATTGAACTCAGGGACTTGTGCTTTGCAGGCAGACAGCGTACGGCTGAGCTACATCCCCGCTCCTGAAGTACTTATCAACCCCTCATCCTATGCCAACCCTGTAACAGGTTTTTTGTTGTTGTTTTATATCTTTTGATATGTCTTGATCTTCTTTATTAGTAGTATGTCACTTCTATAACTTCTCACAATCAAAAGAGCAAAACAGAAGGTTTTTCCCCCTAAGATTGCATGGAAGTGGATGAGAATAAAAGCTAGGGAGGAGCCCGAATTAGGGAATTCCAAGATTCGGAATACGAGCACCACCTCGCATGGTCATACAAGTTAGTGAATCAATGACTACAAACATCTCTGGGGAAATAAGAGCTCCACAGAAAGCATCAGTGATGGTGACTTTTTTTTTTTTTTAAGGAGGGTCTCTATGTAGTTCAGGCTGGCCTTGAACCCACTATGGAACCAGGCTGGTCTTAAACTTGCAGCAATCCTCCTGCCTCAGCATCCCAAGTGCTGGAATTACAGGTGTGCAGCACCACCCCAGCCATCAGTATGCTTTTTTAAAAATAGGGGTGGACAAAAATACTCCCCGCACTGATAAATCCAGTGTACATTGAAAATATTGGGGCTGAGAGTGTATCTCAGTGGTAGAACATGTTCTTAGCCAGCATGAGGATGTGAAGTTAATCACTGGCCCCAAACAAACCTCAAAAATAAACTCTTAGGTGAAAAACGTGCTTATCACCCATGGCTTTCCAAACGCAGTGGAGAACGCTGTCTACCCTTGAGCTTGGTAGGCTCACTGCTACTGCTCAGCATCCAACAGGGATATCGCACCACGTATTTCTGGCCTGAGAAAAGATCAAAATTCAAGATCTGAAAGTCAGTCTCTACCAAATGCGTATGGCCCTCCCATCATCGTAAAGGTGAAGAACCAAAAGTCGTGGCCACCTGTTAACGTGTGTTGGGCCATGGGTAAATCCGCCGTCTGAAAGGATGGATGTGGTCATTTGGGCTGGGATCTGTTAAGCAGGAGGTCTCTTCTCAACGCTTGAAAGTGTAGCCCTGGGATTTGACATATTTAGGTCAACTAATTCACTCATGAAGGTTGACTTGGGATTTCTGGGAGACAGTGCTGTAAGCAACAAAGGAGGAACATCTTATAGAAAAATATTTCACTCGATCTTGGCGTTTAAAAGACACAGTTTAAATAATATGAAAGTGTCATTGGTATATTAGCTAAGAGGCATGAAGTGCATGTAACACAAGATCTGCCTGATGGAAACAAGGTGTCTGAAAGGTGATCAACGATTCCTGCACCAGGTGTGGAAATCTGTTTCTTCTTGTTCACAACATGGCTGCTGCAATCCAGGCATCATATCATAACACATCTGAATTCAAAACAGGAAAATTGAAGGTGGTTAGGAAAAGCACTTTCTTTTTTATGGTGTACTCATCCATCTTTATTCAAGAAGAAGATCTCACTCAGGCTTCTTCTGGTGTGTCACAGGGTTCCACATGCTTAGGGCTTGCTGGAGAGGTAGCGCAGGCTGTAAGAGGTACCCTTAGCTGGAGGTCTTCATGGGGGAAACCTCGCTTGGGGACTGCTGGACCCTGGGTACTTCCTCTTTCTCTCTTTTGCTTCCTGGCTGTGAGGTGAGCATTTTTTGCCTGCCACATGCAGCCACCATGATGTTCTGCTTTGCCAACAGAAAAATGAACCTTTTCTTTTTCTCTTTCGATTCTTTCAGGAATTTTGTTACACTGACAGGAAGCTGATTGACATACTTCCCGTGAATTCTCCCACCGCTATCCCAACCTCTGAAAAGCTTTGCCTGGTTATGTTTGGTGCCCTGCACTTAGGACTTACTGCGCATCTCCGCTTGCATGTTTTACCTCCCAAATTAGATGGTAAGGTTACACAGAGCAGACACTATGTCTTAAACTGATTTATATGCCTTGAAAGAAGCCATTATCCAAGTATTTACAAAGTCATCCCCTTCCAAATCAACCTAGAAGAGTGCGTTGTGTGCCTTCTGCATAATTTGAAGACGTTACTACTGACTACCTCAGTGCTACTTGTGGAAGATGGAAAGTTGAAGTGAGCCATCATATTAATAAGGCTTCTTGGAGTTTTGAGAGACATAGGTTCTTTCATTTCCTAAAGATCTCACTATATTACAGTAAATAAATGTCAAACCCAAGTTACAAAAAATTATTGTGTATTTTGTAAATGAATATTTGATAGGTGAGCATGTTTACCTACACACATCAACCAATAACTATATTTTTATCATCATTCAGAAAGCATGTTGAAGTTATGAATTTGAGGCCCTTCTGAGCCCAGCAGAGCCCTGCTCCTTTGATGGACTCCACAATACTTATTCATCACTCACTGGGTGAGCAACTGCTCTGGCATTTGGGCTCCAGTGAGTGAATTCAGAATTAAAACAATAAATCAGGAGCAATAAATCATGATCTCCAAAAACCAAGCAGGGCAAGAAGTGATGGGAATGGTTACCAACTTAGGGCAGCTTGAAGTGGCTTTAATTTTCAGAAGTTACCAATGACCCAACACCACCTGTTTTTCAAATCCACCAAACATCCTTCTACCTTAGGGCCACACTGACAACCATTTGGCCTTGTGCTTCCTCAGGTAGTTCTTATGGCCAGGGGACAAAGGAGAGAAAGAGGAAGGTGCCAGGGTCACACAATTCCCTCACTGTCTTCAGCATTTGCTCTGGTGTCACCTTCTCAGTAACTCTGGTCGCCCTGCATCACTGCCTCTTCCTCTCCCCAGTCCCAATCCCTGTTGACCTGCACAGGCTTTCCTTTCCCCAGACCCTTTTAACCCCCTCTATACCAAATCGTTTGCTTACTTCTCAGGGTTACTGTGTACAGACATTTACATGAGGGCCAGGATCTTTGTGCGTTTTATTAATGCTGTGTTCCTCAAAGCCTGGACTACAGCTCTGTCCAGAGTACGCACTCAGTATAGCTTTGTTGACCTTTCCTGGGTTTAGAACTGCAGGGTAGTAGGTGTCTAAGATGGAATTTTTGGTGAATATTTTTTAGAGCTATTGACTGTATCAGCCAGGGTTCCCCAAAGAAACGGAACCAACAGTTGATATATTTATACTCATATCTATGTCTGAGAATTTTATTGTGGAAATTGGCTGATAAGAAGTCCCATTAACTTCCTCCTGCAAACCAAAATCCCCAGTGTAAGAAGACAGAAAGAATTCGCTGTTTTCTCTACCTTTTTTTTTTTTTCTATCTAGTCCTCAGGGATTAGATGATGCCTGACCATATTGGTGAAGGTAGATTTTTTTTATCCAGTCTACTGATTGAATAGTTAAAAAACTCTTCTTGGAATGTTCTCACGGATAGAATTAACATTTTGTCAGCTTTCCAAGTGTCCATCACTAGTCAAGTTAACACAAAAAATTAGTCATCATAACCAACCAACACTCTGGGAAGTGACCAGGATACCTGCTCTGCATTGTTCACTTTTCTCGGCACCCTTGTGTGTGTCTGCCCAGAGCAGTTCCCTCCCTCCACCAATCTGCTCCTGCCTATGATTACTGTGATTTGGATTTGTGACCTGTTCTTCTCTCTGGGAGATGTGTTAGCTTTTCATTCCTATGACAAAATATCTGAGAAAATCAACTTAAAAGAGGAAAGATTTATTTTGGCTCACGGTTTCAGAGGTTCAGTCTATGGTAACGTGACTCTGTTGTCCACAAGGAGTGGAACATCATGGTGGAAGGGTAGAGTGGATGCAAATCCTTACCTCATGGGAACTAGGAAGCAGACAGACAGCAAAAACCGAAAGGGCTGAGATAAATTGTAGACTCCAACTTCAGTTTTCCATGACTCACTCCCTTCAACTAGGCCCCACCTCCTAAACTTTCCTTCATTTCCCAATGCTGCTATTAAATTGTAAATCTATCAATAGAATCACCCATTGGTGAAGTTTAATCCTTCATAATCCAGCCACCTTCCAAAAACCTCACCTGTCAACACTGCTGCACCAGAGACCAAGCCCCTAACATGAGTCTTGGGGAACACAGCAAATCCAAACCATTACTGGAAGAGAAGTGAGCACTCAAAGCAAATGGCAAATTAGACAACTTAGATACTTGATGTGCATCTATTATATGCTAGAAATTGTTTCAGGCATTCGTGATTTATAGATTTCCTAACTCTGGAGGAAATTATAGTCTACTAGAGGGCCAGACATGAAAATAGATACTTGTAATATAATATTGTAAGAAAAATAATGGTAGGATAGTATGCCATGGGGCCCCCAGTTTACAGGCAGTTGATATCTCTGGGACCATCAGGAAGATTTCCTGGAGGGGGGAACCTTAAGAGTATCTTAGCAAAGAAGCATCATTCTGGAAGAAGACAGAGAGAAGAGAAGGGCAATGAGATACTCAGTATGACACTTATGGTGGACAGGTGTCGTTACCCGTCTATCCAGCCCCAGAGAATGCACAACACCAAGAGGGACCTCCAACATAAGCTCTGGGTGACTAATGTGTCCGTGTGAGTCACCAGTGGTAACGAATGCTTCACTCTGATGCAGGAGGATGATAGGGAAGGCTGTGAGTGCCGGGATGGGAGGAGAGGAAATATGAGAACTCTCTGTACCTTACTCACTTTTCCGTAAGCTCAAAATTGCTCTGAAAAATAACATCTATTTTTAAAGGCACTGGAAGAGCACTTGGACTTCTAAGAGAATGCATTTCCCCATATGGTGGAGGAAGAAAACAGTCAGTGACCACAGATGCCATTTATGAAGTGAGCATTCAGTATGGCCTGAGGCTGTGTGTTACCTCACGGAGGTGGGAGTGGGATCGATTTGTAACAGTGGCCCTGAGACTCAGTGCTGGTGTATCCTACCCAGTGTGGTCCCCTCCCACAATGACTCTGGGATACTTGGTGTGATTTGCTTTGATTCTCAGCCATTAGCAAGCGTGTTGTTAGCAGAGGTTTGCAAAACACTGGCATATTGGGCTTGTTGTGCTCTTGCAGCTGGTGGCTCTTTGAAGAAGCCTGGGCTGGCATGTTGGGGGCAGGAGGTGACAAGAAAAGGGACAAACTGTCCCGGTTGAAAAGCTGGTCTATGGCAACCAGTACCAGACATGGGACATGAATCCATCCTCAACCATTTGGCCTGAGTGGTCAGGCGTCCCACAGATCAGCCAAGGCAGCCCAGACCAGGGAGCCACTCGGCTGCCTCAGTATCCTGCTATTTACTCACTCTGGCTCCCTCAGCTCAGCAGCACTGGTGTCCTTGTCCTTCCTCCAACTTGCCCCACCAGGCAAGCTTCTACCGCAGGACCTTTACACTTGCTAGTCTTGCTACATCAGATCGCCTTCCAAGTCTGCTTATGGGGACCTTTTGAAGGCCTACCTTGACCACTGAATTTTACATCTGGAGATTTAGATTTTCAGTCCTCACTAATTCCTATAGCTGTTCATTGCTTTATTTTTTTCCCCAATGCACAGATCACCTTATAATAGACTATATGAAATTCACATATTTATATATGTATTTATTTTGTTTGGCTTCCATCTTCTCCCACCAGCTCCATGTGAGAAGGAACCTTATTTTGTTCACTGCTGTGCTGCTAACACTTAAAATAGTGTCTGGCACTATAGGTCTCAATAAAGCTTCGTTGCCTGAATAATAAAAAATTCTCTTTGCTGCACTTTTAGAAATATCTCTTTCAGCCCCTAAGTAACTCAGACTATTAAGGTTATAAGTGATGAGGATGTCAATAAAACTATAAATCTGTTTAAGGTGTAGAAATTCACAGATAGAGGTTAGAACACAGGCATATTCACTTATGGCCCAGATCTACCAAGTCATAAAAGCCCATTATTTCCAAATATTTTGCCTTAATGTTTTGGCAAACATATCCACATTTGTTGTAATACAGTCTCAATTTTTGAGAAATATGGTTACACACAGTAAAAGCAATTTTGTTTTTAATAAAACCGTGGACACCGAAAGGGGCCCCTACTGGTGATGTACCCGGCTTTAGAATGATGTTCAAGCTATGAGCTGAGGACAGAGTTCCCGGGTCCCATCTGCTGTCACTCGCACCATAATGCCGGTGCTCTGGTCAGATGCGTCTTCTGGGAATTTCTTGAATGCTTCGGACCGTGTCTCGCCTCTGGGAATTAACCCACACATTTTTTTCTCTCAGGAAGAAATTTTTCGCCCGCTGTCTCTTCCAGGTTTCTCACTCACCCTTCAGAATCAAGATCAAGTAACAGGTTTTCTACCACCCAGAAGACCTTCTCCACCAAGCTGTCTTTGATAATAATCACTTGTACTGAGCCTGTTGGTTGTTTGCCCATAGCTCTAGGACTGTCGGCTCCTTGAGACTGTCTCAAAAACTTCACTTGGCATTTCCATACTCAGCAAAATGCAAGTGTTTATTGGATAAATGAATAAAGGATTAAATATGGCCACAAAACAATAATTCTCCATGCATATGAGAATGTATGACTGGATCCCAAGAACATTAGATACACAGATTTCTTTTATGAGCCACACCCATGCTGATGCGAAATGGGAAAGAAGAGTTCTCTTTATAGGACCAAACTGGTAGACGTTTCTCTTCTATTTTCAGAGGAGTCCAAACTGACATTGGCATATTTATTCAGTAAGTAGAAATATAAATACATTTAACCTCATGTCAGCCAAAACCTACTAGAGTTTAAACATGAGGAAAGGTCAAACTATATAAATTCTAATTAAGTCTTGCATGCATGTAAATAAAATACACATTTTTATTAGTCACATTTTCTTATTTTATTTTCTGGCATCAGTTTCAAGCAGCTTGTGTTTCCAGCCAGTAACTTTCTATTTCCAGCCTTTTAAGATTTGCTGCCTTTATCCTGCTGTTGATTTTTAACATTCTGTGCTGAAACAGTATGCTTGCTAGATATGCTGTGCAAGACAAATGCACAAGCTAATTTCCTATGGAGCCCCCGCCTTCAAAGCTCATAACCGCCCTCATCCCTCTGGTGTGTGCTGTAGAAGAAAGGAAAGAAAACAGGAAGCGAGAGCCCTGGGACTGAGGTTTGCTGTACGTTAACTGACACTACGATGTTAGCCGGACCACCGAATCTGTTTGAGCCTCTGGTTTTATCCACCATACTCTGGACTAGCGTTGTGATTTCCTCGGGTCATGTGCAGCAAAACACCAACCAGGGAGTTTCTAAGAAATAAAAACTCCAGGTTCCACCTCAACTACGCTGAACCAGAACCCGCAGGGAAACCTTGCCAAGGATAAGCAGAAAGAGGCCCTGTCCGCTCTCCAGCCCCCCGGCTCTCCTCTGTGTCCACTGTCTAAGAGCTCTGTGCCTGTTGTCCCTCTCAAGGAAGGCTGTCCTCCTCTTGTCAATCAAGAGCATGCCTGGGCCCCCCACCCGCCCGCTACCCCTGCTGCCCGCATGGGTGAGTCTTTCAAGCCTGAAAGCTGCTGTGTGCCCATGTGTCTTCTCTCCTCCCGTTTCTTCTGGCTTCTTCTTCCACCCTTTGCCTGCCTTTCCAAGTGTCCCTCCATCTCTTTCCCACCTCCTCAGGGTCAAGGCTGCCAAAGACAGAGAGATCTAGTTCAGGCTGCACCCTGCAAGGACACCAGAGGATTCTTGAATCATTCAGAGTGAAGTCTCCATTATATGCTCTTATGATTTGTGCCTAGAGGTCCCCCCAAAGCCTCGTGTGGTTGTAGGCAGGACTTCTACCTTCTCTGAATGCTCTCAGTTTCCTTGTCTGTAAAATAGGAATATGGCAGTCCTTATTTCACCGAGGCGTTATGAAGTTGAAGTAAGGTAACACATAAGAACTAGGATCAGCCCTGAACACAGTGAGTGTTGAAAGTGCTATTATTTCCAGGAAGAAAGAACGGGGGTTGGAGAAAGCCCATGAAGGGGACTGTGGGCTTGTGGAGACGAGTAAAGTTCTGTCATTCACGAGTGTACAGCAGGGAAAATCACCCAGTTACTCTCACTACAGCAACTGCTTCATGTTGAAAAGCTTTTAGACCCCGACCCTCCTCCCTAAAGCCTGAGCGAGCCAAGTGCGAACTTATTCGAGTAATTTTTACCTGAAAGTCACTCCTTCCCGACCAGCTCGCATTTCCAGTTGGCTCTCAAACCTGATGTCTTTCCTTGGACACACGTGCGCTTCTTCTAGGATTATTTTTTGAAAAATTTTACCTCAAATTCACAATTAGCCTCTTCTTTCAAATCAAAAACAGATCTTGCTGTGCAGCTAGGTAGGAAGAATAACTTCTGAAATTCCATAGCGTAGTAGGATAGCTGTGGTTGACAACAATTAGTCAAATATTTCAAAGTATTAGAAGGGGGGATTTTGAAGGTGTCCAAGTAATGGAAATGATGAACGTCAGAGATGATGGATATACAGTAATAATTATCCTGATCTGATCATTACACACTGTACCCTGTACCCCATAAGTATGTACAATTATTGTGTCGATTAAAAATTTTAGAATTTTTTTAAAAAAACAACAAAACTTGTTATCATGCTCACCCAATGGTATATTTAGCCACTACAGATGTGTTGGTATTTGAGATTATCTATGCATTTTCTCATTTCACAGGTACAGATTGAAACTCTAAGGCAACTCATGTCCCCAGGGTTCCACAACTTATCAGTCACCTGCCTCCTGGGCTCCAGCATCGTGCACCTTCCTGCACCTCACACCGATCCCCAGGAACCTGAGGCTTAAGCCCTCAATGTGGTATAAAAGGTTCCACTGCATCTTCACTCTTTATTGATGGATTTCAAATCATTAGGGGTAAATTTATAATGGACCTAGAAGATGGAAGGTTAGGAGACAGGACCCTAAATTCATTTGAAAATCCTGGAGCATAGATTCGGAAAAAAAATTTATATAAGATGGTAATAAAGGAAAGGAGGTGGAAACTAAACCAGTTAATTTAAAATCAAGAGCTGAGGAAATAGTAATCTATTCCATTATCACTTTTGATGAGAACCTTATGAAGTAAGGCAGCATTTTTCCTTTTAGACAATAAATCATATTAAATAACCAGAGTTCTCTTGAGATCACAACTTTTCTGCAGAGTATAATGTGTCAGGCTCTGTATTTCTGGGAATGTTGCACCTAATGAGGGATCAGCAGGACCCTAACCTTCTCAGGCAGGTACCCCAGATCAGTCTACATAAACACAAACGTCGTCAAGGTCTTGATAAATCAGGCAGGTATTGTCCCGTTGTTGGGTCAGTGGCTGAAAAGGGGAAGAGACCATCTCAGGCTTTGGCTCCTAAACACCCTGGCTGTGGTCTGAGAGGTGCTCGGTGAGGACTATTGGACACTGGCTGGACCCAAGCAGGTGAAGGTTCCAGCCAGCATCTTCCGCCCGCCAGGGGCTTCTTCTTCCAGCAACATTCTGGGCTCCTGCTGCTGTGGATGCTCTGCACGCTGGTAGGAACCACCCACACTGAGGTGGTTTTGTTGAGGTGATGGGCATCGTGCCTTCTCGGACCACTGAGTCACAAATCACAGACACGAGGCTCTGTGTGACATTTAAACCCAAGAGTGTGGTCTCCTGCTTTCCAAGTCTCTCAGGTTAAATATCCAAGAGATACCCGAAAGGTCTCCAATTCCAGCAACTGCACAATTGTGGATCCTAACTTTCCCCAGGATCCATCTAATTTGAAAGCAGTCTCTTCCCTTGAAATTTTCTTTTTCTCAAATCCTGTAATTTCAGTGGATCCAAAAATAAAATCTGGTCATGAGTGGTAACCTGTTTCCCGTATTCCTCTCTCCCTTGTCTTCACTCCCTGGAGCTGGTTTATTATTATCATTGTCGTTTGTTTCTTTTTGTTTTTGTTTTCCCGTATTTGGGATCAAACTCAGAGGCACTTTACTCCAGCCTTTCTTTTACAATTTTATTTTGAGACAGCTAGGTCACCGGGGCTGGCCTGGAACCTTTGATCCTCCTTCTTTAACCTCCTGAGTAGCGGGCTTTCAGGTATGCACCACCACGCCTGGCTCTCTTGTACATTTGAGATGTGTTCCCTGTGCAGCAAGGTGCCTTCTCCCCAGCTCAGCCCAGAAAGCTCTTCAGTGCCAAATCTGTACCCAGCGTGTGCGGTCTCTCCTTCCTGCAGCAATGTGCCTGGGCACCAGCCTCTCTGATTCCCTTTTCCTGATTCAAAGAACCTTTCTAGCCTATAAGGCAACCTTGGCAATAACCTGACCATCACTCACACACACACACCACCACCACCACCACCACCACCAGCCTATAAGGCAACCTTGGCAATAACCTGACCATCACTCACACACACACACACACCACCACCACCACCACCACCACCAGCAACAACCGAGGAGGTCTGCTGTGGGTAAATTCCCTGCACACGGCTTGTCCAAGGACTCTACCTTAAAGTTACCCCCAGGAGCACCTCACACCCTATGGGAGGGGCTGGGCACTCCACCTTCCTCACCTCTTGGGGACAATTCTGCGGCATCTTCCACACATTCTAAAATGTCCTCAGCCAGACTGAGCCCTTGTCACCCACAGGGGACTAGTTCAGCCACACGTGGCCCTGAGCACTTTTTTGACTCGTCTGCCCCTGGGGAGCCCACTCCCTCCTCACACATGCATTCCCAGACCTTGGTCTTCATTCCTGACCCTCTGGGAAAATATCTCTTGAAGGTGACCTCAGGATCCCCCAAATCGGCCTCCTCCGCCTTGCTCCTCCTGGATATCTCTGCACTCTTGGAGCAGAAAATCCCAATTTTCCTGTGGGATCTGCTTTGAGCTCTGTTCCTCCTCCTTCTCAGAATATAATGACCCCCCCCCCTTGTAATTCTCCTTTCTGTCTCCTCCAGCTGAGTTCCCTGAGACACCCTTGACCCTCCTCCCTAAGTGTCCTCTGACTTGTCACCTCCATGGTCTCTTCCATTCTCCCTTCAGCTGTCATCCTTCAAGAGGTGGCTCTCAGTCCCGGGTCTCTCTGCCAACCTCTCTGGGTAACTCCAGCTGTTTCCCCAAATCTCTGTGCTGTGTTGCATTCCCTCAAACCCCGTGGGAGTCGCAGCAATGGGCAGAGTCCTCTACTGTCTCCTCCGTGCTGGACGCAGCGGGTGGCATCTCCATGGCCTTGTTTTTACCCTCTTCAGCTGGGGACCATGGAGGCTACCTTGGGGCTGCCAGTCTGGGAAAATAACAGGGTCTGGGATTTGAGTATCCCTCAAACCAGGCTGTGGTTCCTGCTTGGAGAGATTTTCGTTAGCTCGCTCGCCAGTCCTGTGGGCTTCAAGCGAATATGAACTCATCTCCTTTCTCTTCTCCTTCCTGTCTCCACCCCTTCCTAAAGGAGCTAAGTCCTCCTCAGAGACCACCCATACCCAGGCTCAACGCTCAGCACCTCAAAATCGAGAGCTCCCATCTCTCCCTCCTGCCACCCCGTCAGTGGCCAGGAGCTCCTGGTTCTGGCTCTGCTCTCACGTCTGCAGCTAGTTCAGGCCCGTGATCAGACTCCAGCCCCGGCTCTCCTGTCGATCTGAAAATTCCAGTTCTTTCCTCCACTGCCCCCTTTGCAAGACTCCAGGTATCACCCCCAAGTCCTTCACTGGCTCCTGCTGCCTACAGCACACAGCACAAATCCTGCTACTTAGCTTTCAGTCTTTTATGACCTGGCTCCACCCGTCTTTTTAACTGTTTTTCAAACTGAACACTTTTTATTGAGCTGACAGTCACGTAACAACATTAACCAATTTTGTTCATTTTGAGCTGCATTTAATGCATTCACAGTGTTGTTACCACCAACTTTCTCTAATTTGAAGATATTTTTAAATCAGTCCACCAAACAAACCCCGTATCCATTAAGTAATCACTCCCCTCCCCGTTTCTCCTCCCTGAAGCCCAAGCAACTCCAGTCTGCTTTCTGCCTCGATGGATTTGCCTATGCCGGACGATGAATGTATACAGAATCGTGCATCGTGAAACTGTAGGAGCTTCCCATACCGTCCCGGGGTTCAACCGGTACTGGAATCCGTGCGGATCCTCAGCCCTTTCGGCGACTAACTGTTATCATTCCACGGCTAGGATGTCCCGCATGTTGCTGGTCCCTTCATCAGAGGACGGATGTTTGGGTTGTTTCTATCTTTCCTGTTCTAAACATGCTGCTAGAACCACGCACGTACAAATGTCTGTAAGTAGGTGCTTTCTCTTCTCCTGGGTCCGTATCTGGAGCGGAGTTGCTAACTCACAGGGAAACTCTACGTTCACCTTTTGAGAAACTGCCAGGCTTTCCCACCACGCCCATTCCCTGATACGCCACCGCCCGGAGTGCACCAGGGCTCCGGTGTCTCTTGTCTTCTCTGACATTTGTGACTTCGCCTTTTTCCTCCTCCTTCCTGTTAGTTTCAGCCGCCTCAGGGTTGTGTGCAGCACTGTCCCGCTGCGGCTGCGGTTTATATTTCCCTAAGGACCAAGGACAATGCACATCTCCCCTGTGCTTTTCAGTCGCTTGCTTATCTTCTCTGGAGAAATGTCTGGCTAGGTCCTCCCCTCACTTCCTAACTGGGTTGTCTTTCTGTTATTGAGTTTCAAGAGTTCTTTTACATATTGTAGATATTAAACCCCTAACAGATATACGACTTGCAAGTTTCTCCCATCCTGGAGATTGTCCTTGTACATTCTTGATAATGACCCTCGCTGTGAAATTTTTTTTAAAGAAAAGAAAAATGAAGGGATCAGGAAGAGCTATATTATGCTTTTGTAAATGACTTTCTATACTTATATCCATTTTAAAAACAACCAATCGTATGGTGGTACACACCTGTAGTCCCAGCACTCAGGAGGCTGAGGCAGGAGGATCACCATGAGTTTGAGGCCAACCTGAGCTACATAGCAAGACCGCATCTCAAAAAACCAAGAATAAATAAAACAAAATAAAATGCCAATCTCTCCTAAATATCTCTTAGAAGGAGGTATCCTACATATCCTCAGACTGGTGTGTGCCTATTCACAGGTCCTGTGTCTTTCTAGAAACATCCTAACTATGACCCACATGCAATACAGCTCAGTCTGTAGAACTGAGGCTTCCTGGTCTGGAATCCTGATTCTGCCTCTTTCTAGCTGTACAAGCTCAGGCAGATTTTATAATCTCTGGTCCTCAGTTTTCTCATCTGTAAAATGTGAAAGTTGCTCATCTGCATACTCCAGAGGAAAAGGATTTTGTTGTTTCCTGTTTTATTCCCAAAAGCTTGTAACGGCGTGCAGGAGTTGACGAATAACTATTCGTATTATCGTCACCCACTGTTGCTAATGATTTATTAACAACACAATTTCCTGTAACTGTATCCTGCAATGTTCTTGTTGCAAACAACCTAAACCACTCTCATCCACTTAGCAGCTCGGGAATTTATTTATGCAGAGAATTTGGATCATTTACAGACTCACTGAAAGGGCTGGAGAAACAAGGCCCGGCTTATCCTCTCAGGGTTTGCCTCTTCCTTCCTGGTTGTAAATCAAACAACCACTCACCCTACCTTTTTCTTTCTCTACTTTCACAGGCTAATCCTTCCTTCCCTTCAGCCCATCTTTCCATAAAAGCTACTGGTTCAAGGCTCAGGGGAAACCCCACCTCTTCCAGGAATCTTTTCTTAACTTTTTTCCTCTTCTGAGTCTTATAATGCCAAGTGTCTTAAATTCTGCTTTGTACCACAGTCACGGGTCTTATCTCCCTGTCTAGATTACGCATCCCTGGGGTCAGAACTGTACTAACTTACACAGACAAGAAACTATTGAACAGAATACCCATCTGCTTGTGAAATAGTTCTACTTTCGTAGGCTTAACAAACAAAACTAGACCGTAAGGCCCCTTATCAATATGTTGCTTCTTGCATTCTTTTTTCCGGTCTTTGCTGCTCTATTCAGAAGCTTCTGGTGATATTTATATGCCGAGTCTCTACTCGTGCCTGGCTCTGATTTGTTTCTAAGATGACAGGCCGGCAGCAGCTGTCTCGCTGGGCACAGATGGCTCTATTTCTCATTAGTTCTTGGCCCCTGAGATCTGGCCTTTCCCCTGGGATGGGAGGTGCCCAGAGGTGTGGCCAGGCAACGGTTCCAGGTGCTTACATCATGGGACAGGCCCTGGGGCTCCGGGCTGTGTTGATGTGTGTGTTGGGGCCTCTTGGGACACAGTGTCTGGGGGTAGCTTTCCTCTCTGCTTCTGTGCACCCCGCAGCCATAGCTGCACAACTGCCAAAGGTGCCCTCGTCAGACCTTTGGGCTCCCCCTACTTTGTGACCAGGATTATTTCTAACCCGAGAAGGTACCCTGTCTTCTCTTCCCAAATGTCTCCTTTTTATCAGTTCCACTGACAGGAAAAATTTCTTAAGGCATCTCATTCCATAACCAAAGGTGGCATTTAAAAGACCAGTAAAAGAAAAGAAAATACCAGTAGAACCAGTAAGGCCAGAGGTTTGATTTGAGTGCTAATGATCTGAGTGCAGACAAGGAGCGGGCAGGGAATCTGGGGGTGGGGGCTGACCTCTGTCAACCCTGTCAGGAGTGGTGCACGGCTGTCATGCTTTGTGGCTGGCTTTAACAAGGGGTGAGGGTTTCTGGGTGTGGTGGCACACGTCTGTAACCCCAGTACTCTGGAGGTTGAGGCAGGAGGATTGTTGCAAGTTCAAGAACAGCCTGGGCTACAAAGTGAGCTCAAGGCCAGCCTGAACTGCATAGCAAAACAAACAAACAAACATGGGAAGAACGGAATGATTAACAGAATCAAAATGAAGTACTCCAAATGTCAATTTGGGGAAGACCAAAACAATGCCAAGAATTACTTAGGACCCTACTAAAGCAGGACACCAGGGCTCTCCATCACACTAGGCAACTAGGCAGCTCGGCCTTGCTTGACATTCTTTGAACTATTTTCCCAAAGTTCCAGTTTCCCTCCCTCCCTCGGATCCTCCTTTCTGTGTTTCTGTCTTGGGCAGGGGCTTCTCCTCAGTCCCAGCTTCTCATCTCACCTGAGAGGCAGAGCAAACGAGCCAGGCAGCACCCCAGTGTCTTCTATGCCCAGGTATCAGAGGATAGACAACACAGTGGGAGCCAAGGGGGCGTGTCCACCCCAGCGACAACCCAGCGCGCCCCACAGCGCCCGACACAGAGGATGCCTCTACCCCGACTTCAGTCCTCCACCTGCCTGAGGTTCTGGTTCTTTCAGAAACGGTGATAGACAGCATCGCACACTCCCACGTCAGCGACCTGCTTCCTCCATTTACTGGCTCTGTGACCTTGGACAAGCGGCCTACCACCTGCTTCTTCTTCTGTCAAAGGGTCGTGATAATCATAGCACCTTCCACATTCATCTGGAGAAAGGATGAAATTAAATAATAAATTTAAAGTGCGTGGATAAGGCATTGGCTTGCTTAGCAGGGCCAAGCAAGATGTGACTCCCAGAGCCTTTAGAACAAACAAAGTGCTTAGCACAGCTTCTGGCGCATAAGCACACAGCATATATATCCCAGTAATTACATTATTAGTTAAATAGATTGACCCACGTTTTCCCCCAAATTTCAAATTCTACCATCACTCCCCCACCCACCCCGTTGGCCCATGGTGCTGCCTCAGGAATTGCTTTGGTGATCATTTGAGGCCCTCTTGAGTGACACCCTCTAATGTAGAAGTATGAGAAAGCACTATTTTAAAAATTTACTTTATTTTGCTTTTCTGGTCTCCAGGAGAGATGGCCATGCCCAGGCAGCCAGATGCTCCCCAGCAAGGATGGGGCCAAGTAGTTATGGGGTCAGGTTCTCACAGCTGGCACAGGCAGGCTTACACCGGCTGCATTCTCTCAGAGCAGCGCGGCTGTGTCGGAGGTTGGGGACATGCAAACAGAAAAAGGTTTTAGATCACTTATGTTATGAACAACCTGAGCCAATTTGGCCATTCACAATTTTTAGGCCCTTTTAAAAATTGTTAGATACAAGTTAGCACCAAAACTTTAAAAAGTTGGTGAAGGTGTGGTAGTCAGTCTGCTGTGACTATCCCAAAGGACCTGAGATAATCTCTTACAAAGAGAAAAGGTTCGTTTTGCTCATAGATTGAGATGCTTCAGTCCAGGATGAATCGGCTCTGTTGCTCTGGGCCTGTGTGAAGCAGCATGGTACAACAGGGGCCTATAGTAGAACTGCTCACTTCTCCACCAGAATGCAGAGGAGGGGGGAGAGGGTGTGCCCTAAAACCCCTTCAGGACACACCCACCTAACTGCCTCCCAGAAGGCCTGCTCTCTTAAGGGCTTCACCACTCCCAGAAGTGCCACAGGTTGGCGACCAGGCCTTAACACATGGGCCTTTGGGGGGACTTTATAGAAACCACAGCAGAGGGCAACTTGTAGTTTATTGCAACAAAACCACCTTTGTAAAGGTGCTTCTTACAATGAAAGCAACTCTCAGAGAATAACTCTGTCACACCTACAAATATTTACTAGCAACCTGGCAGGGTACAGTTGTAGAGCCTGTCGTGTGGGTTCCGTGAAATGGCAGCTCTCTGTTCCTTCAGCTGCCTGAGGTAGACTCAGCAGTGTCCAGCGGCAGGACTGGGCAGACTCAGGCGGGCTGGGAGGAGGGGCTGTGGTGGGAAGCTTGGTCACTGTGCAGTGTCAGGACTGCTGTCCCCTCAGCGCAGAGGGCCACCGCATGCAATGTGTGAAGCTGTCCTTCAGCTCAGCTCCCAGTCGCTTTACCAATGTAAAAGCCAGTTATAAAATCCATTTTTTAGCTTCTTTTTGAGTGTTTTATTTTATGAAAAAGTTGCATAACAGAAGAGAAAAAAATAAAATTGCATAACAGAAGAGAAAAAGTCCATCTTTTATAATAAGGCTGAAAGGCTTAGTTTCTTCTCTAGATAAATGGGCCTTGGGATTAGTCTTCCAAATGCTAATTGCATATCCCTAGATTGTGTGTTCTCATTTAAGAATTGTGAAGTGCAACACACATACACACACACACACGCTCACTTCTTTGCTGCAGATTTAAAAATAAATCTCATAACATGACAGTTTACAATCCTTGAAATCCCTTTTCGTGCCATCCAAGTCAGGAAAAATGTCCTAATTCACACTTAACTACGAATTTTTAAAACTGGCCACAAATTCACAGAAAGAAGGTTGCGTCTGGACTCAGCCTTGCCCCCCCCCCCCGGTCACATGCATAAATGCTGTGTACCCCCAGCCTGATCATCCAGCACCGTAGCCAGGTTTATCCTTCACTGTGGGGCCCCTGCAGAGATAACATTTGAACATACGGGCACCTAGATGTCACTTGAAAGGTAAGTGTGTGAGCCATCTACTGAGATAGCTTGTCACACAGTGGTGCAGGGAGGGGTCTGGAGAGGTGACCCTGAGATAGTCCCTGGTCAACGGACAGTCCTGATGGAAAAGAGGCGCAGGCACCTGCAAATGGGGGGCAACAGTGAAAACCAAACACCAGAAAGAAGAGGCGCAGGGTGCTGTTGTTATCCATGTAAGATTTGCAGCACGCTTACCCAGATTTCTCCAGCTGCCTGGCCACTCGCGGCTTTCGGCTTAGCCAGCTCGAGTGTGGGGACACCCGGGTAAGGGCTGCCGAGCCTTCACTTTGGAGAAGCTCTGGCGGTGGCTCCCCTAGTGTGGCTCGAGTTAGAATCGCCCAGGGTGCCGATCTGCAATGTGCAGTCCAGGTGCCTAAGCCCAGAGGTTCTCATTCAGATCTTCTGGGTGGGATCCAGGGAATTTGATTTTTTGAGAAGCAGAGCAGGTGTCCTCACCAGTGAGCAAGCCCAGCCTAGGAACCAGCGCCAGGCGCAGGCTGCGGCCAAACTGAAACAGACAGACCCCAGCCCCTTCCGGCCAGTGGGCTGGCAAACAAGCAGTACCAACCCCTCCACCGTCAACCGCACCCCCCACCATAAGGACAGGATTATCCGGAGCAGCGCAGGCTGTGATGGCGCTGCGGAGGTGAAGTGCAGCTGGACTGCTGTGGTGCTCTGGTGTTTCACTCACACTGCAGGCCTAGGGCCGGTGGTCTGATCACGGGTTCAGAGGACAGCGGTACTCAGCGTGGCATCTAGGAGGGATCTCCTGAGGGCTGTAGCCATTGTTGAACCCTATGGTCTTGTTTTGAAGTTCTATATCATTTCCATTGTCTTGTTGGGTTGAGTTTTATTCTCTTTTGTTTGGTTTGATTATGTCAAATCCGATGGCAGGAGCAGCTATTTCAAAGATAGCAAGATACATCATGGTAGCAATGTTGGATTTACCACTGGCTTGTTTTGAAGTCCTTTATTGCATTCATTGTTTTGTTTTTATTGTTTCTTTTCTATTCTGTTCTGTTTGATTTTTCCTATGTCCCAAGTTATCTGCAGCTATTTTGAAGACATCAAAAAGGCTTTATGGTAACTATTGTTGATTTTGTAATATTTTAAAGTCCTATATCTTTTATACTGGTTTGTTTGGTTTGGTTTTATTCTGTTTTATCCTCTTAAAAAAAAAAAAACAGGCTGGGGATTTAGTTCAGCGGCATAAGCACCTACCTTGCAAGCACACGGTCATGAGTTCGATCCCCAGTACCGATAAAAACAAACAAACAAACAAAAAAAAAAAACCTTATTTAAAAATAAAATAAAATAAAAACAACATTAGAAGTAGAACAGGTGATTACTTTGCACACTGATGATAGCACACACTAAACATAAAATTTGAACAACTCTTAAAAATACAGTGAAGAGAAAGACTCACTGAAACCCTATGGCCTGAGAGATTTGGTTATCTTATTAACAGTTTAGAAATGAGCACTTCAGGAAATATTTACGTAAAAATAAATGCTTGGCTTTTTGCATGAACAAGGACATGTTGGGGATTTTTCAAGGCTCTCCCTTTTCCTATACCCCCCATCAGCATCCTGCTGTAGGTCCTTTCTTACTGTCCACCTGGCTCATACAATCATGCAAAGTTCATGGGGCTTTGTCATGGTTTGACAGAACCTGGTTCTTATTGTTTATGGGCTGCCTGTGCCTTCGCTTCCCCTCACCTGCAGGTACCTCTCTGAATGCCCTTTACATCCATGGGTCCAGATCCAGCAGGGCTTTCTAATCGCCGTGATAACCCATGGTACAACACGAGTGTTCGCTCTGGTTCTGACATCCCACCGCAAATGGTGCTGCAAGACACAAGCCTTGGCCTCCAGAGTTTATAGCGTTTCAGGAGACACCGTTGTGTTTGGAGGTGGATCTGTTAGCTGTGGTTGTGTAATAAACCACACCACAGCTCAGTGGTTTAAACCAACGATCATTTGATTTAGCTCAAGGTTAGCTGAGTGGTTTTCCTGCTCTGAGCTGATTCTGTTCTGCTGGGTGCTCCTGTATGCTTTTGCTCAGGGGGTACCTAAGTGGCCTTGCCCAGCTCTCTGGGGTTGGGGGCCAGCAGGCCTGGTGACAGGAGGTTTCAGTGGAGATGTCTCGTCTCTGCTCTGCATGAACTCCTATCCCACGAGGCCTCAGCTTTTTCACATGGTGTTCTCAGCATTGCAAAGAGCAGCACGAGAGGGCAGACTCGAATATGCGAGACCTTTGGGGGAAATTCCTAAAGGTTTTAGCCCAGTAATGACGGGGCACATTATAACTGGGCCACAAACATCAAATTACATAATCCTTTGCTTCTGGTTCCAATAGGCATAGGAAATGTCAACTAGGACTTTTCGGCTCTCCATCGTGTAATGGTCTCTTTCTTTTTCTGATAGCCGTGGTGATGAGTATCAAGATCCCACAAAACAGTGTCTCTGCTTGGATTTCATCCCACTGACCACGATAAGCCATGTGACCAAACCCAGAGCTGTTACGGGAGATAATTACCCAAGAACTTGAATACGGGGAGGAGTCTCACCAACAATCTACCTTAGGAGAGGCCTGCTCAGAGGTTCTAAAGGTTAAATGGAAACCAGTCTTAGGGAAATTTGTGAGTCAGAGGACAGGAGCTTGTCATTTCTTACCCAAAGACTTACTCCATGATGTGATAAAGTTGTGACGTTTCTAGTGATCCAGACATTACAAACCTACCCCAGGACTCCTGGGACATGGTCTCTGGAAGAGCTGACACCATCTGGTCCAGTCCCCCTCCCTCCACAAGTGCCCCCCGGAGTCCTCTCCCCACAGCTGCTGCTTGCACCTGCTTCTGTGAGGCCTCAGGAAATTCCCTTTCTCCTTGGGTCTCATGTGTCCAGTGGCTGTGTGTGTCTGTATCTGTGTGCATCCTGTGGGGTAACTTGGTTGAAGAAGGTCCTTAGTAGAACACCCAGGGTTCCACTGGTGTTTTTTTTCTCTGCGTTGCCATCTCCAAGGATCATCTCAGATCTCTACCCTGTCACTGTTGGGGGGGTGGAGACTATGGCAAGAACCCCAGACTGGTGAGACTTGGCTTCTGCTTCTTTGTATTTCGAAGCAAGTCAGTCTCGTCTCTCCTCTCTCTCACTCTCTCAATTTGTTCCTTTAAATCTGTTAAATGAAAATGTTGGAAGAGGGCTGGGGATTTAGCTCAGCTGCATAAGCACCTGCCTGGCAAGTGTGAGGTCATGAGTTCGATCCCTGGTACCAAAAAAAAAAAAAAAATGTTGGAAGAGAACAGTGCTGCTCAGAGCTTAATGTGGACCTGGAAGCATTGTTAGATATGAGGATTTCAGGGCCCCCCTCAGACGTGCTGAAACAGCCTCTGCTTATGAACAAAAGCTCCTGGTCCTGAGCAGTTGTTTTGAACCCTGGCCGCACGAGCCTCCCCTAGGGAGTATGAGGGCTGAGTGTCCCTCCCTACAGACCCTGGTTCGGTTAGTCTTGGGTGCACCCTTGGTGCTGGCATCCTTGGCTTCTAGGAGTGAGGGAAAGGAGAACTGCAGAGGCCAGGAGAGAGGAGCCGGAGGGGGGGCCCAGCCTTCAGTAGCCTGGCAGGGAAGTGACTAAGGGGGCAGTAGTATGGCAGCCTGCCTCTCCTCCCACTCTTTCAATTCCTTGAAAACTTCCCATTGGCTGAAACCATCTGGGCTCCAGAATGCAAAAGAGCACAGCTGCTGTGGTCACCAAGGGTCAGCCACCTGGGACACATGGTGGATAGAAAAGGAGAAGAGAATGGGTTTAAAGGCAAATGGCCCTGGGCATGGTGGTGCGGGCCTGTAATCTCAGTGCTTGGGAAGCTGAGGCAGAAGGATTGTTGCAAGTTCAAGACCAGCCTGGGCTACAAAAAAGGCAAAAGGAAATCGCCCAGCAGAGGATGCTGTTTTTAAAATGCAGATTCCTGGATCCTGTGAAGACCTACTGAAACAGTGTCTTTGAAGCTGAGGCCCAGAAACCTGCGTTTCTACACAGCTGCTCAGCCACATATACTACCTTTGAGAAGAGCTCAACAAGACCATCTCTGAGCTCCTTCCACCTCTGGGGCCTAGGGTATTCCTGCTCCCTGCACTTTGCCTTCACTACAGCAGGGCATTGTTTTGCTTTTGGCCTGTTGCGCTCTGCTCCTCGAAGTCTGTTGTTGACATGTGCATGCCTGAGACGTGAAGGGTGACACCTTACTGAGCCTGCTTCTCACAACTGCAGTCTCAGACCTGACACACGCAACGGTGTTGCCACGGTTTGGGCTCAAGCTCAGCAAAAACAGGGCACAACACAGGAGGGCCACGGACACCAAACCGTAATCTTTCACTTCTAGTTCTAATACCCACAGAAAGTATCAGCTAGGATCTCCAAGCTTTCGTTATGTCATGGTCTCTTTCCTTCTCTCTCAGCCATGTTGATGAGTGTCAGGGTCCCACCCAAACGGGGTAGAATTAAACCTGGGGAAACTTTGAGAGGAAATTTCTGCATTAGTTTTATCACATACCTTTGAAGAATGGTGGTTTAAATATTTTCCAGAGAAAATTGGAAAGAGCTTATCCTTGATAAGGAATTGACAGTGCATGACAATAAAACTTCTGCATCCATCGTGGGATGGACCCAGCCTCCCGGCTCCCCTGTGGGCCCAGAAGGAGCGGCAGCCACAGCAGCTGGAACGGAAGCACAGAGGGAAGCAGCTGAAAATCTAATGGCAACAGCAGCTCCTTGGAGGGCTGCATCTTATATTGCCTCTGTCCTGGGTTCCAGTACCTGTGACCCCAAACCAAGAGCTGCGCTCACCCTCATAGACCACAATTTCTCACCAGCTTGATCCTGGCAGCTAACTTTGTCTCTGATCCCTCACTCTCTCCACCCCAGGTTCTCTAGGGGTTCTGGAAGCTTCTTCCCAGCTAACCCCAAGGGTCTGGCTCCTGCTGCCACAAAGCCTTTTCTTTGTCTTTCTTTTTCCACTTCCCCAGGGCCCACTGCTCCTGTGTGACCTTTTCTGGGTGAAGCCACACCACTGCCTTCCCTATACCATTCCCTGGATGCTGTCTCTGGGTGCTGCTAAGCTTCGGACCACGGGAGCATTAGATTTGACTTGGGGTTCAAACAGAGATGGGGAAAATGCATCCTTTCCTGTTCAGTCCCGGGCCAATTACTGAGACCCACTAAGAACCTCTTCCTGTTGTGGGAGCAGAGGCTGCATCTCAGCATTGCCGGAGCTGGAAACCACCAGAGGAAACCTGAGTTTTGCATCCCAGGCTGGAAAGTGTTGGGGTTTTGGGGAGGTCTCTCTTTGTTCTGAATAAGGACCGGTCTTGCCTTCTTGTGGAAGCCTTGAAGCAGGGAGGTAAATCAGGTAGACCAGGATGCTTCAGACTGAGATGTTAAAATTCTCCTTCAATTATGTCAGTTAGCTGTACCTTTAGCAGAACTGTCATTTTGTAGATTTTTTTTTTTTTTAAGTTTTGGTTTTGTTTGGTGCTGGGATTTGATTTCACAGCCTTGTGCATGTTCTTCCATTAAACTATATCCCCTCCCTCTGGAAGTATTTTGATTGGGCCTCTCTGAAAATTATTGGAATTTTGAGGATGAGGTGTGCATACTGGGGTTGGGGAGTGGTATGGGTGTGTATGTTTGAATTTTATTCTAGCATTTATTTCTAGGAGACTGTAAAACAAGACCTCACCAGGCCTGTTTTTATCTGTATGACAGGAAAGAGTAAGGATGTGTGCCGATCCTGGATGGGGCTTGGGTAGAGAGGTCTGCACAGAACAGCTGGAATCCCACATAAGATGGCTTTAAAACCGATGCTCAGATTGGGAGACGAGATTTACTGTGCTACGATCCCCTGATCCGGGCCATACAGAACCCAATACAGCATGTGTGAAGGTGGGTTTTCTTCACCTTTCATGGTCCTGTGGTAAAGAACCAGGCAGCCCTTCAGGGGTGGACAGTGAAGTCCAGGGCTCTAGCAGGAGCCCACACTCTGGGAAGAGTGGCACCTTAACTCCACGGAGGCAGAGGATTAAGGTTGGGAACATCAGGCTTAGGAGAAGTGACGTCTGACACTGAACTTTAAGTTTGTTTTTTTTTTCTGCATTGTAATTTCTCTAGTTTCAAGTCTTCAATTAAGCTGTGTCATGGTTCCAGCATAGCCAGAGCTGACTATACTTTGGAGCCATGCTGTCCCATGCTTGGTAGTGTGGTGACAGCACCGTTACCGACTGGCAGTGGAGGAGCGGGGAAGTGGGCTCCAGCACAGGAGAACAACCAGAAGGGATGCACGCACACAAGTGGACTCCCTGCAGCTGCGCAGAAATATCAGGAAAAAGAACCTATACGGGGCCAGTTTTTTTCCTGCTAGGCGAGGAGGAAGCTGAGCTGGGAGGAAAGGTTGGCCATGCTCCTTCACCTTTGCCAAAACTGGAGAACTTGGGCATCTTCACCTAACTTTCTTTTGAGTTTCAAAACAACTCTGCTTATGCCAGGCTTTTCCAAGGTCCTTAAGTCCAGTTTTATCTTCCGCATCTCCTCTTGCCCTGAGTCTCTCAAGAGACAACTATACCTATTGCTATACTTGGCTTCTCAAACTCTGAGCACAAGCCAAGAGTCCAAAAGGGGCATGACTGCTGGTAAATATGTTCCTGTCCTGGATCCTCTGCTTCCTGGCTGCACAAGGGAGGATTTGCAGAGACGGCTGTGCCTGAGCTTGGCAAGTTTTCCATCGCATGGATCATTAGTCTTTTGGATGGTATGAAGGGCGCACTAGGGCAGAATTTCCTTCAGTGCCTCTTCACACAGGGCCCACCTTTCTGCCCAGCATATGTGTAGGAAAAAAAGTCCCTGGGTGACATTTTTGAAAAATATCACAAGGACCCAACCTGTCCGCATTGGTCCCACTGGTCTCAGTTACTGTTCGTCTAAGTACCAAGGAGTTGTTCCCCAGTGTTTCTAGACCTTTGCCACTACTGGCCCCAACATCCAGTCCTAGCATTCTGAGGTCAGTACCTGGCACATGGTCACCTCCTTGGAGCCAGGTTTGCCTTCTTTCTTCTTACTCACTCCTCCCTGCTCAGGGTTTACTCCTCAGTGACCTTTGCCTATCTTTTATTTCCTATGCAAACTTGAATCCATCATAAATTACACTATGTTCCTGTTTACATTGTTAGTTAATAGTATCTGTTTATAAACAGTCTAGAATGTGTCAGGCACTGTCCTATGTGTGGAGAATATAATGATGAATATGACAGACAGGTGTCTGCCCATGGTACCTACATTCCAATGGGGGACAAATAAAATAAAATAAAATCACTAAATAAACCAGTAAGTAAGCAAGATACTTTCAGATAACAATACGTACTTTAATAATGAAATACGATGACCAGGGGCCCAGAAGTGGTGCTTGTTTAATAGTATTATTGTAGGTCCCTTCGAGAACGTGGTGTTTTTTGTAGGTCTGAATGATGGAAGAACCAAGCCAGGGCAGAAGGTAGCTGCCGCTTGAAAGAGACACCACGCTGTATTGGCAACCCTGTGAGTTGTGGTCACCAACCTGGGACATGTCTTTAGCACATTTCAGCAGTCCTTGTATATGTCTGGTCATGTTCGTTAGACATTTGCATTGCTCATTACATATTCCAAAACTTTTCTTTTAACTAGGATTAATCCTTAGCATTCTCTCTCTCTCTCTCTCTCTCTCTCTCTCTCTCTCTCTCTCTCTCTCTCTCTCAGAACAAAGAGGTGATAGAGAAAAAAGTTATGGTATATCAAATTATTCTTGCCAGGGTTTAGCTCAGCAGCCTAAGCACCTGCCTGACAAGCGTAAGATCATGAGTTTGAGCGCCAGTACCAAAAAACCCAAAACAAAACAAACCAAAAGGAAATTATTCTTCATATATAAAAGGACAAAAAGCCATCCTCAAAATGATTTTTAGAAGTCATAATTTTGTCCTTGTTGGGCTGGGGATTTAGCTCAGCAGCATAAGCACCTGCCTTGCAAGTGCATGGTAGTGAGTTCGATCCCTGGTACCAATAAAAAAAAAATTTTTGTCCTTGTTGCACTGGGGATTGAACTCAAAGCCTTTTGCATCCCAGGCAGATGATCTACCACTGACCTATGAAAAGTATATTTCTGTTTAAAAAAAAAACTAGAAAGTCAGATGTAGTGGCAAATACATGTCATCCCACACCCCTGGGAGGCTGAGGCCAGAGGTCATTTGAATCCTAGAGTTAAAAGCTAACCTGGGCAACAGAGTGAGGCCCAGTCTCAAGAAAAGAAAAGCTGGTTGGGGAGGTGGCTCGGTGGTAGTGTGCTTAGCATGCTCAGGTCCCTGGATTCAGTCCCTCGCAACACATGCAAACACACACGTAAATACACACACTAAAAGATAAATAAACTAGTAGGGCTAAAGCATATATACAACAATATTAATATTAATTATCCAAGAGGAAAAATTGTATACAACAGTTTGTGCTTGCATGTGTATCTGTGTTTGCTTCCACAAATCCTATACTGTGCTAGAAACTAGTCAAGTAATGAACAAATGGGGTGATTTTGAACTTGCCTGAACCAGATGAAACAATAGAAAACCTGAGCAAATAAATAAAAGCTATACAGAGGAACTAAATGGAATTTTTTTTTCCTCTTTTGGTACCAGGGATCAAACTCAGGACCTTGCACTTGTCAGGCAGGCACTTACATCGCTGAGCTAAATCTCCAGCCCCAATGGAAATTTTAGAACAGCAAATACAATAACCAAAATGAAAAACTAAGCGGATGGGTTTCACCCCTGAATAGAGAGACAGAGGAAAGAAAAAGAGGAAGTAAGCGAATAGAACAACAGAAAGCAGGCTGAACAACAATAAAAATAAGCAAGATCTTAGGGACCTACAAAATACCAAAAGATTTCCAACATCAGAGCCCCTGGGGAGAAAAAGGGGGCCTGAAAAAAATGTGAAGAAATAATCATGAAGTCGCCCCAGACTTGGCAAAGAATATAATCTACAGCAAAAATCTCATAGAATGTAAAATAGGATAAGCCCAAAGAAGTCCATGCACAGTTCAAAGTCCTAAAAGTTAAAGACAAAGGAAAAGATTCTAAAGCAACAACAGAGAAATAGCACCTTATCTGCAAGGGGTAAGCAGGCGTGAATGACAGATTTCTCATCAGAAACCTTGAAGGCCCCAGCATTTCTCCAGTGTTAAACAAAGAGGATTGTTAAGCTAGAATTATGTATCCTATGACCATATCCTTCAAGAATGAAGAGAAAATCAAAATACACCCACATAAAAGGTATGATAGTTCAGATCTGAATGTCCCCCAAAGGCTGTGTGTCGAGGGCTTGGCCCTCACCCAGCCTGGCACTATTGGGATAGGGTGCTTCCTTTAAAAGGTGGGGGTCCAGTGAGGTCATCAAGGACACACCCTGAAAGGGATAGTGGAACCCCAGCTTTCTCTCCTCCTCCCCTCCTTCGAGTGTCAGCCGTGCGGTGAGCAGTGTCCTCCATGCCTTACACCCATCACCACGTACAGAGAGCCATACACTCAGAGCAACAGGCTGGTCAGTCCTGGGCTGACCCCTCTCTGATGGTGAGTTGGAACAAACTTTTCCTCTCTTTAAGTTGATTACCTCGGATATTTTGCTACAGTAACAAAAATCTGACTTAACACAAAGAAAACTTTTTACTAAGAACTGTTGAAAAAGAATGACAAAGAAAGTTCATTTAGGAGAAAGGAAGTAATAAAGTAAGAAACCCTGGAATATTAAGAAAGAAAGAAGAAAACTAAAAAATTAAAATATGGGTAGATACAACAGATTTCCTTTTTTCTGAAATTTTCTAAGTTGTCTTTAATAGTTGAAGCAAAATTGGTAATAATGCCTGATGTGTTCCACAGTATATAGAGGAAATATTTAAGACAATTATCCAATAATGGGAGAGGTCAAATGGAAGTAAGGTTACAATTGGAAACTTGTACACTTTACTGAAGCTGGTAAAATGTTAACTAATAGATTGTGACTAATTATTTCTTATCAAGGGATAATAGAAGACTTACTGTTGTGATAGGGTAGTTCCATACTTATATTCCAGTGAATCTACATGTGGTAAAATGACATAGTATCACAGACAAACACAGTCTCAATGTTAATTTCCTTGTTTTGATATTGTACTATAGTTACAAAAGATGCAGCCATTGTTTTGGGTTTGTTTGTTTGTTTTGTTTTGAGACAGAGTTTTACAGTGATCTTCCTGCCTCAGCCTCCCAAGTGCTGTAGCCATTGTTGAAAACTGAATGAAACATACATGGATTTCCTCTTTTGCAACTTTCTATGAATTTATAATTCTTTCAAAAGAAAGTTTTTAAAGTGAATTTGATGCATTGTGATAAAATATGAATGAAGGGCATAGATGTTTTTAAAAATGAGGTTATATCTCCAGCATGACTTCTTTGGCTATGGTAATAGATTATCTGAATCTGACCAGTTTAAGTAGGCCAGAAATTTATTCACTTACATAACTCCATTGCCAAGTTTTGCTTCTCTCTGTGGATTGGTCTCATTTATCTTCTAGTAGCCACGCCTCCTCCAAGGAATGTGACTGAGGAACAACAGTCTCCTCAAGATCCAAGGAACAAGCCATCTCTCTCCTTCTCTCCTAGTAGCCAGATGCAGCACCCCAGGGCAAGACCTTCCTTTGCCTGGCTTAGCCATGTGTCCGTCCCCTAACAGTACTATGGCCTGGAGGTAGGGCACTGGGATTGGCAGCCCCCCTTCCCACCCACCAAATGCAGGTAATAGGAGGAAGGGGTGCTGGGCAGCAAATGCATTAGATGTGCGCTCCAGAGCATCCAGGGTCCTACAGGGATTACGGAAGTGAGAGAAGGGTGAAAAGGCCTCTGGAAGTGGAACCACACAGTACAGATGCTCTTCGAATCATGAAGGTGTTGTGCCCTGTTAAACGCCTCATAAGTTGAAAATAGCCTAAATAAAAGAAATGCATTTGAGGGGCTGGGGGCTTACGTCAGTGGTGTAAGTGCCTGCCTGGCAAGCACAAGGTGGTGAGTTTGATCCCTGGTACAAAAAAAAAAGCATTTAATACCCCAAATCTACCAAATATCATAGCTTTGCCTAACCCACTTTACCACATTTGATTAGCTGATAGTTGAGGAAAACCATCTAATAGAAGGCCAATTTTGTAACAAAGTGTTGAATATCTCATGTAACTTTTTGAATACTGCACTGAAATGAAAAACAGAATTGTTACATAGATATGCTTTCATATCATTGTGTAGCCATAAAATTGTAAATCTAGTGTTTATAAGACAGGATCTTCTATATTTGTCTTTTTTGGTCTGGTTTATTTTGCTAAGTGTAATATGCAAAGCTTCGCCCATGTAGTAGGATTGTGCAGTTTCCTGCCTCTGGAGGCTGAAGGCTATTCTGTTGCACTGATGAATCATGTATGGCTCTTTTCTTCAGCCAGTGGTGGATATTTGTGTTGCTTCCACATCTTAGCTATGGTGAATAATGTGGCTATGAACATGGGTGTATGAGAAAAACAGCATTCGAAAAGAAGAGAAACACTACAAAAGAACATAAATCATTGCAATAAAGCATTAGGAGGTTAGACATGAGAAACTACAGAAGGAGCAGGGTCACCAGATCATAGCTCCCAGGCAAAGCTGGTTGTGATCTAGGAGGTGAATCAACTTTCAGGGACTTACTTGAGACAGGAGTCAAAACAGCTTCTTGGAACTTGGAAAAACTTTTGTGAAAATTCGAATTCCCTTTTGAAATGTGGAAACCCTAGCAAGGTAGAGCAGATGTAAACGTAAATGATTTCATTTCTAGTTAGAGGATAAACAAAGAGAAAACCATGGGAAATCAATTTCATTTCCAGTTAAAGGATAAACAAAGAGAAAACCATGGAAAATCATAATTCCCTCATGGACTAATTCTCAGGTAACACGGACCTGAATAAGACAGACAGATGGACACACGTATTTTATCAGACAGACAGTCAGAACGCCATTAATGAAAGAAATGGAAGAGTGTGATGCAACGCAAGCCTTTGGCACTGATGGAAACGTTCCAAAATCATGTGGTCAAGTTTACTTTTTGCTTCTCACAGCAACCTGTATCAAGACAGAAAATGCTCCCCGAGCACAGTCCCTGGGAGGAGCCTGGGTGTTCTCCTTCCAGCCAGCAGCTCGGCCGATCAGCGATGCGGTGGGAGATTTGCGTGGTCTCCTCAGGTCTCCCAGGTGTGCAGGGAGCTACAAGGCCTCTCACAGCCTAAGAAGTCACAGCCTATCAGATCAAGGACTTTCTCCCCATTTTCGTTTTGTTTTCTTTGCAACTCTTTGCACAAATAGAAATTGCACACAATTGTTGCATACCCACAGGGCACCATTCTGGCACTTTCCTTCTCATAGGACTCCTACGAAGAAGTTGCTGTTATTATGGGCAGGAGGAGGTGAAGAGTCGCAGGGTGTCTGACTCCAGAAGCTGCATCCTGAACTTCTTCCCCGAGGCCTTTTGTCCAAGGCCAAAGCTAGCTTTCACTCCCCCCCCCCCATATAAGTGAATCTCTTCTTTGCCTGGACACAAGTGGCCCTTTCTTGGGGTGGGAAGGGATGCTTAGGAGACCTCTGCAGTGTGCTACACTGTCTTTCTGCCAAATAAAGCCAAAGTCCCAATGGTTTGCTGTTGGTTGTCAAAACAGAGATGAACGGTCTGAGTCACAGAGTAATTTGGCTTCTGCACCCATTGCTAAGTCATTTCCGAAGTGGGCCACAGGCATGGGAACGGCCTTAGTGACATCATGATTAGACAGCAGGATCCCACCCCGGGAGGCTGAGCCTGATTCGGATACAGTGCTGGCTTTCTGCCCTCACCCCTCGCAGTGTTTGCTGCTCACTGCTTTGTGGTTTTTATCTGCTACCCAAGGAGTGGCCTCAGGCCGGTGCAGCCAACTTTCCACTCTGGGCTCCAGAATTAAGACAAAGAATCATCCTCCCAAGTCATGCCAGAGCTTTTATTTATCTTTTTCTTTTCCTTCCCTTTTGGCATCAGTGTTTTTAATGGAAACCTGATTCACTTGTCATCAAAAAAAATCACAAAAGAGTGAATCACAAAAGAGGACATGGGCAAAACCTGCTTACTGGGATTCTGTTTCGGGGGTGATCACCCCTGTATTGAAAAGAAAGCTGCCAAGAGAGGCCAGAAAGTCAACTCCTCCTGAGGGCTGGGGTGGAACCTCCCTGGGAGCCCTGGGGAACATTCTATAATAGATCATGTCCTGAAGCACAAGAGCTCATATTGCGTCAGTCCGGTGAGGTTCTCCCTGTCTAGGATGAAATGCACACAATTTAATGACAGCAAATACAATGGTATTAAGATTTAAAGATTTGGAGTCGCATGCTACTCTTTGTTTTCAGAGATGGATTCCTCACTTTCTACCTGATGTCAAACAGTAAGATGGGAAGGAATACAGGAATTCCTACTTAGTAGATTTTTAGAATGAGAATTAAATGAAATAAAGGAGCATAAATTCTGACCCACAGAAAGCACAGGGAAGTGATTAATGGTAAGGACTCAGACCTAATTGCTTAGATTAAAAAAATCTGTTCCAATATATACTGGCTTGGTGAATGGGGGAAAGTTATCTACTGGGGACTCTATTTCCTCATCCTCAAATCCATTCACTGCTCCCTTCACCTCCCAGGCTGGCATTTTATGAGGGATCCCATAGATGGCTTTACACACAGTCATCTCTGCCATAACACAGAAAAACCATATGGCTACCAGGACTGAGCTCGGGAAGAAACAGATTGAATAATACCTACCGGGCATCTACGACATATTTACACTCCAGATATTTAATATGTATACACTCATTTCAATCCTCATAAAAGCCCCGAAGATAAGTAGACCTTAAGTGAGAACAAAGGTGCTGAGAAATATTAAAGTACTGCAAAACACAAAGCAGACAGTAACCAAACCAGGATCTGAAGACAGATCTGCCTGACCCTAGAGCTGGGATCTCCCCTTACCCTCTGCATGCGAGACAGCTTTTCACTACTGTGCAAACCAGCTTAAAAGGAGGACAGTCAGGCAGTGGGGAGCAAGCCCATAGCCTCAGCACACAGGGGGCTAAAGCAGGAGGGTTGCTGGGAGTTTGAGGCCAGCCTGGACTGCATAGTGAGTTCAAGACCAGCCTAAACTGCAGTGACATCAAAAAACCAACAAAACAAAACCAGTTCTTTTCAGCTCATGGCTTCAGAGGCTTCAGTCCATGGCCACCTGGCCCTGTTGCTCTGGGCCTGTGGCAACATAGGCCATGATGTTGGGAGCATAGCACAGAAAGCTGCTCACCTCTCTCTGATCTCTTAGAAACAAAAGAAAAAGAATGAGCCAGGGTCCCAAAGCCAGGTCCCTTCAAAGTGACCTAACTCCCTCCAGCTCTCATCTCCTAAAGGTTCTACCATCTCCTGACAGCACAAAGGCTTCAGCCAGACCTTCTGCACTCCGTCTTTGGAGCAACATGTAGTCCTTGCCTTGGGAAGGAATCCAGACTGAAGACCTCAGCCGCCTGCTCCCTGACACCCAGACGGACGTTCCTGGGAGGCAAGCTCTTACCTTCCCTGTGGGTTTAAAGACGCAGATGCCCTGCTGATAGAAATTCTCGCTGAAGTGTAAGTGTCAGATATAAGATCCTTTCCTAACATCAGATTTTGTTGTGGCAGGAACACAAGGGCCCTGGTCCTGGAAAGAGTGCCAGATCAAGTACAGATCACCACTTACTACTTTCTCTAATAAATTTTGCCCCAGAAAACTAATTTTTAATGCCTGCTCCTTCTAGGGTTCCCATACATTTAGTGGAAGCATGGCCCTTGAAATGTTTAGGGCTTAATAAAATTACTAAGATCTCATTCATCTTCTAAAACTGAAATGCAGTTTTAGCTGGGCATTCCGTATGTCACCTGGCAACCCCACTTCCTTGACCTGAAAGTTTCCTCCTGGGTATGTCACAGTGCCTGAGGTCAGCTAATCCAGGATACTCTCTTCATCTTAAGGTCAACTGATGAATAACTTAAATTTCATCTGCATAATGTTGTAAGTTCACAGGTCTAACAGCAGGGGCTCAGGTGATGGGACGGACATCTGTCTACAGTACACACAGGCTTTGGAAGTTCAGCTCAGCCTGGCTGGCCGGGGCTGGACCACTTGCCAAAGTAGAATAGCAACTTCCATCATAGCAGCAGTTACAACTCTTCACATCCACTCTGGTGCAGTGTGAAATAATTAAAGTAGCACCCAAAGAACTTTGTTTTGGTCCCAGTTTTACACCCACCAAACCAAACGAACAGCTGCAAGTCACTTAAAGTCTCTCGGCTACTGTATCTGTCAAATATAACACATTAGAAGAGGAGTCTGGGTCCAGGCCGAACACCTGTGTGTTTGCCGCCAGTCCTGCCACAGGCAGTGACAAAGGTTTCCCAGGTGGGCTGCACCCCAGAGAGCCGCCCTCCCAACCCCAGACCTGGTGCACTGCTAGCGGGCCCAGCCGGCCAGCCTTGCTCTTTCACAAGTCTGCATTCCCAGCCCAGAGGCCCTCACGGAAGGTCTTTTTACTAGAGTACAGAGGTCTTCCTCAAACGACAGAGGGCAGACTTCAAGATGCCTTTTGTCCACCCTGACTTAATCTCTTGTACTTTTCTGCTCCTAGTCGTTCCCTTGATGCCTGGCCCACCTTGACCCAGCTGCTTCCAGGTCCATAAGTCTGCAGGAGCATTTTGAGCAGAGCCCCAGATGGTGGTGATTCCCTACTTCATGTTGATCTGCAGGTTGACGCAGTTGACATCACTCGGTGCCATCTCAAGGGGATGGCAGAACTGGGGCACCACGCTTTCTTAGTGCAGTTGGTGATGAAGCCTCCAGTTACTTTGATTTTTGTCCCAACTGACTGCGCCCACACCCAGCAGATCTGCTCTCTGCAGAGCTCTCACGAACATCCGATGTGTCATCGCCCGCACAGTGTTGTGAATTACAGGGCTCATTCATACACTTGTTCATTTATTCAACGCCCATGAAGGGAGACACAAAGACAAACCAGACCTGTCCCATCACCAGCAGGAAGCTGCATGCCAGTTGAGGCACGTGACCAATTCCAGGCAGTATGGGGTAATTCATTTTCTCATCCAGTACTGATTGGAAGCCTAATTTCCTTCTTGAGAGCTCATGTAATCCTCACAAGGAAACCTTGAGATAGATTTAATCATTTTTTACAGGTAAGTAAACCAGGCCAGTCATGGACCGGGGGTAGAGAGAACAAAGCCACACCAGTAAGCAAACCCAGCCTGGGAACCAGTGCCACGTGCAGGCCGCTGCCAGACTGAAACAGGCAGACCCCAGCCCCTTCCGGTGTGTGGGCTGGCAAACAAGAAGTACTAACCTCCACCTCCCGCCATAAGCAACAGGCTTATCTGGAGAAGCACAGGCTGTGATGAGAGCTGTGGAGGTGAAGTGCAGTTGGATGCCTGTGGTGCTCTGGTGTTTCACTAACATTGCTGGTCTAGGGCCGGTGGTCTGATCACAGGTTCAGAGGATAGCAGTACACAGTGTGGCACCTGAAGGGAATCTCCTTCTGAGGGCTGCAGCCATGGTTGATTCCCTATGGTCTTGTTTAGAAGTCCTATATTATTTCCATTGTCTTGTTGGGTTGGGTTCTGTTCTGTTTGATTATGTCAAATCCAGTGGCAGGAGCAGCTATTTCAAAGATAGAAAGATATATTGTAGTAGCTATTTTGGATTTACCTTAGGCTTGTTTTGAAGCCCTTTATTGATTGCATTCATTGTTTTGTTTTTGTTTCTATTCTATTCTCTTCTGTCTGATTTTTACTATGTCTGAAGTTATCTGCAGCTATTTTGAAGACATCAAAAAGCATTATGGTAACTATTGTTGATTTCATAATGTTTTAAAGTCCTGTATCTTTTACATTGGTTTGTTTTGGTTTTATTCTGTTTCATCTTCTTTAAAATAAAAAGTAAATAAGTAAAAATAAAAAATGATAAGTAAATCAAGGCTCAGAAAATAAAAATTTTGAGTAAATATTTTAGGAACTCCCACACCCTGATAAGTGCCAGATCAGAATTCGAACTCAAAAGTCTGCCTTAAATTCAGTGTTGTGTCTCTTTCATCCCAGCTACATGTAAGTGCTGATAAGGACATAGAGGGGGGACCATGTCACCTGAGGGTTAAAAAAGTAAAGTGCCAACTGTAACGATCACTACTCCTGTGATCACCATACTTTAAACTCTCACTACCTTAATTAAGATTTTTTAAAGCCCCTAATCATCCATAAGCTATTATGCAAAGAGCTAGGATGGCAAATTCTCTGGGATAAAAAATTCCCTGTTGTTCTTGTCACAGGCCTCATTTAGAAGCAGTTCCCTGAGCTGTGTGTGGATGGCCCCAGTGCTCACACCCATGGAACAAAAGCATCTCCAAAGAGTTTTTGGAAAGACTGCATAAAACCTTTTAATCACAATGCTCTTAAAAACGCTGGTGCTTTATCAGCAGTTTATGCTCACCCATGTTTATAGCAGCACAGTTTGTAATAGGTAAATCTTGGGAACGGCCCAGATGCACATCAACGGATGGATGGATGGATGGATAAAGCAAATGTGGTCTTTATACACAATAGAGCGCTACTCTGCCATAAAGAAGGATAAATGAGTCATTTGTGGAAAATGGATGCACCTCTTATGTGAAATACATTGGACACACAAATTTAAATATTGCATTCCTTCTTTTTCATGAGAAACCCAAAGGGTAAAGAAGGAGGACAGATGCTGGGAGGTAGGAAGAACATGTTCATTGGAAGGGGACCCAAGGGAGGGAGGGGGAGGAAAAGGAAGGGAAAAGGGAAAAAAAGAATGGGTGGAAAAATGGAAACAAAGCTTTTTGTAAATGGGGAGAGAAAGAAGAATTGAAGGGAAGGAAGGGGAGTGGAAAAAAAGAATTAAGATATATTATGTACAGATGCAAATCAAATACATATTGAATGTGATCAATATATATGACAAATCTATAGCAATAAAAAATTAAGTTAAAAATTTAAAAGTGCTGGTGTTTTAATGAGGCTGTTTAAGGATCAGAGTCTTCTGTGGACATAAAGAAATCTCTTTTTCCATCTCACAGGCTGGGACAAACCTGGTGTGGTGTCTGCAAAATGCTGAGTGACAATAAAGCAGCACGCAGGGAGCCACCACTACAGCAAAGGCAGCATGACGCCACCGCCTCCTCCCCGAGGTCCTCCCCGAGGTCTCCTGAGGGCGAAGGGATTGGCAAACACCTGAGGTAAGCGCTCCTGTCTGGGCTCTGGGCTGGGTCCTGAGAGTCGAGCACCAGAGAGGCCAGCCCTGGCATGACCCCGCCCGGCTGGCTTCTTGTTTGTCTACCTCACTTCCATCTCCTTCTTCCTCTCAAAGTTCCTCATGCAAAGCCCAGCAATCCTTGCAGGCCCTGAGGCCCTGCCCACGGGCTTCAGGTCTGCCTCCCTGAAAGATGCTGTCGCCACAAAACTTTCACCACCAGATGACAGAGTTTCAAAGTGCAAACAAGGAAGATTGAATTTTATCCTTCCAGACTGGGTGGTGTCAAATCATAACCCCAACCCACATCCAAGCATCCTAGTTATTAAACCGGACTAACGTAAATCTGAATTTTTATGTGATACCTTAGGATAACTGAAAGAGCATGGAGAGCCACAAGGTCTCATGAAACACCTCTTACCTACTGAGGAGAGACAGCATCCATTGATGAATCCCCATTCATTTCATCTTGTCTCTCAGTAAACATCTATCAAGCACCTACTGCACGTATAGGCGGGCATCCATCAGGGCACAGAGACAATCTCAGCCCTTCCAGAAAGGAAGAACTCAAAGTCGTCCCTGGTGATATTCATGTGGATTCTAAGCAACGTGTCACAAGTACACCATACCTGCCCGTTTAGTAAGCCAGTGACGCTGACTGATGCCACGCACAGCTGGCTTCCCTCACACCCATGGGGCCAAGCCAGGGCGAGCCCTCCCCCACCCACCGGGCTTAATGTACACCGGTACTTTGGTCAGTACTTTGGCGTCTACCAAAGGCCGACAGAGTTCATTTCAAGACTGCTAGTGGGCACTTTGGGGTTTAAGAGCAGTCGTTACTAATTCATGAGCTGCCAGACCTTCGGCTCTCTAGCCCTCACTGGCTGGCCTGAGAATTCGGGAGCCTAGGAACTGAGGAGGAGTTGGAGGATCCGGCCTCAGCTGGGGCAGGGAAAGTGGTGACTCACCCTGAGCCACTGAGGCGGGGAGGAAACAGCTGATCTCCTTTGTTGCTCTTCTGGGCAGGCCCTGCGCTGCCCTGCCAGACAGGTTGCTTGAGGATTTTGGCAGGAATTAAACTGGGCAGTTCTTTCTTCTTGGATTTTTCTTAGGAATTTGGGAAAAAGAGTTGAGCGATAAGATGAGCTCAAGGAGACAAAACAGGGAGAAAATGAGGAGCTCTGCCAGGGCATCCCCTCAAAGTAGGCCAGCAAATCCCAATAAGGAAGTTTCCGAGGGGGAGAAGGAGGGCGGGGCTGCACCTGCATAGGGGCCTATGGCCGTGGAAGGTGAATTTGGTTTGCAGCTCGGCCTGGAGCGAGACCTGAGTGAAACAAGCTTTCCCAGCCTTTAGCAGTCACCCACGAACCCCTCCTGCCTCCCTCCCCAGTAACTATAACTTCTGGTACAGATCAGACTGGCAACTGTGTCCTGTAAACGGAGTTTCTGTCATTTGTTCTCGCAGGACTCAAAGGGCTGTGTCTCATTGCTGTTAATCGCTGTCTGCCTCTGTACCCTCGCTTGCCCCGCCTCAACCCTCTCAGCAAAACTGTGAAACCCAGAGCCGAGCCTCAGGGCTGGCTCAGCCATTCCCGGTGCCATCAAGTCAAGCCCAGCAGGTGTGCACCCAAATCTGAGAAAGGCCGTCTCCCCATCGGTAGCTCTTTACGTGGTGGGTGCTGCAACAGGAGCTGGTGGGAAACTTTCTGAAATTGTCTTCCGGAAACTGCCCGCAGACTGCAGAGGTCCTCTCACCGGGCCTGGGCCCCACCAGGTAGGACTTTGGCTCAGCACTCTTGATTCTTTGTGTCTCAGAAGCCACAAGTGCATCGTCTATAAGGTTCATAAGAGAAGACACCTATAGGGGGGTTGTGAGGATTAATGAATCAAACAAACAATGTGTGGCTCAGAGCAAGGGCTTTGAAAACGTTTAGCTGCTATCACAGTGAAGGAAGGAATCAAGAGGAAGGTAAAGGCACTGAACCCAGAGGCTCACTCGTGCTCAGCCCCAGCCCACTGGATCAGAGCCTCTCGATGTGAATGGCACACAGATCACCTGGGGCCCCTGAGGCTGTTCATAAAGAGCAGACTAAGCTGGCAGGCCTGGGAGAGCCAGGCCTCCGTTTCTCACATGCTCCCTGATGGTGCCAAGCGGTGGCTTCACTAACGCTGAGTCTCGAGGATGTGGCCTGTGCGGACCACAGCCCTCCTGGAAATGACGCTGTACTCACGCACTGAAAGCACTTTTGATTATGGAACCCTTGACGTGAGGCTGCTGGAGGGTGATTTGATTTGCACATGCTGAGCAGCTCCCTTATTGCACTGCCCAGCTCTGTTCTCCTGCTTAGGAGATCAGGGTCATGAATCTGACCCCTGTTAGAGTCACCTAACTATGTTCAGGACCACACTTGTCTTAGGTAACGATGAGAGTGAAACCAAAAAAGTGCACGACTCTACCAAGCCCATCTACACACACCAGGAAAATACGCTCAGCATATGTGCTCTGATACTGGAAATGTCAGTAAAATAATCTATTTGCAGATAAACTTCCTGGTAGCATGATCAAGTTCCTTCTCTCACCTCCGGGTTGACATTAGACCCACAGCTCAAAGTCTGTGTATCAGTAAAAGAAAAAGAAAGAAAGAAAGAATTAAAGTAACATTAACTTTATGACAAGCACAGCTCGTAATTTTCATCTTTTAATTGTTTTCCTTGCATGCGTTCAGTGCACATCCTTGATACGCCTATACTTCATAAAAATAGGCATTCTCTTAAAAAAATAGGAAGCTGAAAGCTGGGCATGGTGACATAGAACTATAACCCCAGCAGTCTGAGAGGCTGAGGCAGAAGGATTCAAATTTTTGAGATCAGGATGGGAAACTTAGTGACTTAGCAAGATGTTGTCTCAAAAAATAAAAGGGGCCAGAGATGTAGCATTGGGTTCAGTCCCCCATACTAGGGAAAGAAAAAAAAAAAAGTCAGAGGGCTTTGATTGAAATCAAGATAAAAGGTCTTTATTGTACTCTATTGAGCAATAAGAATAGAAGAACTTGAACCGTTTGGTAAATAGCAAGTTTTCTAAGGTTGGAAATTGTACAACTCCTTAGCTCTCTCTAAGTGTTCCAAATAGTGTTTGGTGTGTGCAGTTTTCTTAAATGTGGTGGACAGGTCCAGTATCCTGGAAAAATGGTTAAGGAACCTTAACTCAGTGACAGATAACTGACCCTGATCCAGAATGCAGAGCAGGACACAGATGCTTAGTACCTGAGGAAGACACCAGCTCTATGTCTCATTATATCTTTGGATTTTTTTTCTCAGTACCAGGGTTAGAACTTAGGACCTTACACTTGCCAGGCTGGTGTTTCCTGAGCTCTATCCCTGGCCATTTCACTGTATCCTCCCTAGAAAAGTGTCATGCTCTTTCCTGCTCTTGATGTTTAGGCATGTAAGAGATCAATTTCAATTTTCAATTTCAGTTACTGTCCTGATGTTATGAAAGACTGCATTTTTAAATGCTTTGCATTTTTAGCATGTGACTATTTGAAACCATAAGATGATAATTTTTAAATAACTACTAAGTAAAGAGCTATTTTATTAGTTATGAGAAATCTGTACCACAGTGAAGAATAGCTGATTGAATTTAATAACAAAGCTTTACTGCTTACTTTTTATTCCATAATAGCTGAAATTATTTCCATGTCATCATTGTTTTATTAAAATGTCATAGGACCGGGAATTTAGCTCAGCACCCTAAGCACCTGCCTGGCAAGCACAAGGTCATGAGTTTGTTCCCCAGTACCAAAAAAAAAAAATCATAAGAGGGGGCTGGGGATTTAGCTCAGTGGTATAAGTGGCTGCCTGGCAAGCACAAGGTCATGAGTTTGATCCTTGTACCAAAAAAAATTTTTTTTAATAAAATAAAATATCATAGGAAAGAGATATAATGCAAGACTATCCAATATATACCCCCGTGCCATACTACAAGATGTAAGTGTTTAAAAAGAACATATGTTAAATAAGAATAACTCAATTTTTATTAAAAAGCAAAACTGAGTTTCCTGCCAGAATAAATAATAAAAAGGAGCCTTAGGAAGGATGGTCTTATCCTATGCTGGTTTTATACAGCACCTTCTAAAGCTGTATCTTTTGCATTTTGGGTTTCATTCTAATATATTCACAGAAGCATGTTGCTGAGGTAAGAGGAGGAGGGAGGAAATAAAAGCGGATGAGCCAAGGTCTTGGGAAATGGAATAAGAAACAGGAGTGTAGACTTAATGAAACAAGAGATGATTGTCAGTCAGGTATATTTTTAAATTCACTCCTATAAATTGGTTGCCTCAAATTGAAAATAATAGATTTTGACAGATACAATAGCAGAAATATAAAGGTATGAAAACGCATTGGTCTTTAAATTGCTCAAGCCTGAGAAATGAGAGCTACAGTGTGATTGTCTACATGGCTACCCAGACTTGAAATGTTAAACATTCACACAATTATTTTCCTTACTTTTGCAAATGCCTAGATTGCTACTTTCCCATGAAACTGGTGAATAGACCTTTGTCTCGTGTGTGCTTGACACAGAGCCTTTGTTGAGAGCCTTTGTTGGGTTGGGAAGAGCAAGCCCATGTTGGAGAAAGCTCCTAGTTAAGACAGAATACTTCTTAATTCCGCTGAATACTTTTTTGTTAAGAGTCCCAGGTTAGGCTCCAAATAATAGCATCCTACCTACGACCATCTGCAGAAATGTCCCAGCCTCCCCGTGAGCCTGAAGCTAAGGGCTCTTCTGGGCACAGGCTGTGGTCTCCTTATTGGGGTCACCTGTCATCATGCACTCCCACTCCCCAAGGCTCTCCAGCCATCTTAATCTCTTTGAAATGTGACCAAAGGGAGAGAAAAATGCACTGCAACCTAGATTTGATCATTGGCTAATGAAAGAAAATAATGGAACTGAATTAGTCAGGATTCTTTTGGCTCAAGTGATAAATCTTCAATTCAAAACCGGAGAACGCAAAAAGAAGACATTAGTCAAGGATACTAGAGTGTCTTATGGAGACTGAGGCCAGAAATGAGGATGGGTCCCAAGAAGGAACGGATCCCGGGTCCCGGATCCTTCTGCTGCTCTGTGGGCTGTACACCTGCTCCCTCCTTCCCGTACTCGGCACCTCCAGGCTGCCATACGCCCCTCCTAGCACAGTGGACACACCCCAACAGCGGTGGAACTTTTTCCCCCAAAACCTCAGGATGTCAAAGAAGTGCGTCTACACTGACTCTTGCATTCCTGCTTCTCCTGGGTGGCCGCCCTTTTGTCTCCTAGAATCCTTGGAAATTACAAGAGAAAGCTTCCCACATGCATAGAGAAGGAATCCCTGAGCTTTCTCCACCTGCTGAATTCCTATTGTCTTTCAGTATCCAGCTCAAATCCTTGGAGTCTTGCCCAGTTCTTCCATCCCAAATTAATCCCATCTTCCTTCATGCATCCCCAGCGCTGTCTACACTGCTAAATAAATGTATTACTAATCTTTTAAAGTCCTCTTCACTGGGCAGGGAAATAATCAGCTTTGGCACCTCCTACCACTGGGCCACCAGGACACCTCACACAAGTTATCTCAACAGTGACTGGTCTACAGATTGCCACAGAGAGCACGCGGCCATGCATTATGCTAAACAAAGAGGCCAGGTGGGGTGACACCTGCCTGTAATCCTAGCACTTGGGAGGCTGATGCAGGAAGACTGCTGAGGTTTGAGGCCAACCTGGGTCAAGGCCACCCTGGACTACAAAGTGAGACCTTGTCTCAAAAAACAAAACAAAACAAATGGAGACAGCTACAATATGTGGCTCCATCTTTCTTTTTTAAAAATTGTTGTCTGGTTGAATAACAATCCCTGGCTATTTAGTAAAGAAAAAACTCTACTTGATAACAGGTCTGGGGCTCCCCTCTCTCTCCCATTGAATGCAAACATCCAAAGACTAGGTTTAAGCAGAAAATACAGTGAAATATAAAAACAAACATAATGGAACCTACTTTGAAAAAATGAAGCCTGAAAACTTGAATTGAGTTTCCATGTGTAAAGCTGCCTGAGGAAATTGGTCAGTTTTTCATTCTTTGTTTTATTTTCATTTTGGGTAAGAAGCAATCCAGTTTTCTCTTCAGAATACGAATCTTCACGCTGTTATCACTTGAACTTTGTATTCTCATCACCACGAATGGCCAATTTTGTATAGTTGTATAGCTATAACTTATTTATAGTTATAAAATGTATAGTTATAACTTATTTATACATATAGAGTAGTCATGTATAACTTATTTATACATATAGAGTAGTCGTGAGGACTGACATTTGCTTACAAAGCACAGCTTGAGAGAAGGAGATTTCAAAGTTCTTTTTTCTTTTTTTCTCTTCAACACTGAGGATTGAACTTGGAGCCTTCACTAAGTTTCCCAGGCCAGACTGGAATTAGCAATCTTTCTGCCTCAGCCTTCCAGAATACTGAAAGGGAGGAGCACCATTATTTGTTCAATTTCAAATTCCTTAACATGGCTTATCATTTTAATGATAAAAACATATCATCATAGACAGTTAAGACAAGAAAGAATATTTCCACTGGACTCGTCACTTTATAGTTTTTTTTTAATTTTAAAGAGGGTAAAACAAAACAACAAAACAGAACAAAGGAGATCAGAAGAAAACAATATAAGTGACACAAAGCAAGACAACAGGAGATCAACATTGGCTACCATGTCTCTTGTTTTCTTCTAAATGGTTGTCTGTATCTTCACACACAATGAGTTCATACAAAATGAAATAGTATAAAATGACCAGAACAGAGTAATGAAGACATTACAGGCCTTCAAAACCAGACAATAGGAAAATCAACAATGGCTGCCATAATGTCTCTTGTTCTCTTCAAAATAGCTGTCTATACCTTCATGTATATTGAAATTAAATAATACAAAACAGACTAGAACCACTCTAAACAAAGAATAAAATCATTATTAGATTTTGCAGCATGATAATAGGAAATCAGCAATGGCTACCACAATGTCCCTTTTTCTTCAAAGTAGCTGTTCATATCATCACACATAATATAATTGATTATTGTAAGCTGTTTAGGAGAAGTTCTAGGTATGTATAAGCCTCTACCTGCATTACCTATCCTTTCTGTATTAGAGAGAAAAACAAAACAAAAGAGATTACTAGAAAAACAAGAAACAAAAAAGACAAATAAATAACAATAGCAAAGAGCCCAAAACAATGACCATGTGGGCCTTCAAAACAAGGTGGTGGGAACAGAACTAAGGTTGTTATTTTATGTAGTGTTCTACAAGAGTACCTCAGATCACCAGACACAAGCATGCAAAACTGATCCAGTCCTATGAAGGTTAACTGTTTTGTTCTAAGAACTAATAGAATTTGTAGCAAAATCATCTTAGCTATCCTAAGTGAGTTTATATAATTTTAGATATTTTTTCTTTTCCCTTCCTTTTTTTTCTCTTCCTTTTCCCTGAGATATTATTTTTCCCCCTTTGAGCAGATTCTTACCCTTTCATAGTATTTACTGAGGATTTTGTATCTTATGTGCTCTTATCATTTCTTACAGTAGGGAAACAATATGGTATTTACACCTGTAAGTTTGATTTTTTCACTTATGAGTATGGTCTCAAGTTACACCCATTTATCTATAACAATCTCAGTGTGATCCCTCTTTATAGCTGAGTAGTACTCCATTGTATACAAGTACCACATCTTTTTATCCATTCTTCAGTTGATGGGCACTTAGGTTGTTTCCAAGATCTGGCTATTACAAATTGTGCTGCTATAAACATGGGTGCACACATATCTCTGTGTTATGATGTTTTCAGTTCTCCTGGGAATATGCACAGAAGTGGAATAGCTGGGTCAAATGGGACTTCCAGTCTCAGCTTTTTGAGAAACCTCCAGACTGATGTCAACAATGGTTGCACCAGTCTACACTCCCGCCAACAGTGCAGAATTCCTTTTTCCCCACAGCCTCTCCAGCATTTGTTGTTGATAGTTTTCTTTATCCTGGCCATTCTTTCTGAAATGAGATGGAACCTCAGTGCTGTTTTAATTTGCATTTCTCTAATGACCAATGATGCTGAACATTTTCTCATGTATTTATTTGCCATTTGTATTTCTTCATCTGAGAATTGTACATTCATCTCAGATACTCATTTTTGGATTGGATCTTTGAATTTCAGGCATCCAATTTTTAAAAATTCTTTATATGTTCTAGACAGAAGTCCTTTGTATGAGGGACAGTTGACTAAAATTTTTTCAAAATTCATGGGTTTCCTTTTTACTCTGTTGGAAATTTCTTTTGACATGAAAAAACTTTTCAGTATGAAAAGATCCCAGTTGTTGATTCTGGGAAGTATTTCCTGTGTGGTTTGATTTTTGTTCATGAATTCTCTGCCTACCCCTATGTCTTCAAGATTTCTACCTACTTTGTCTTCCAACAGAGTTAGTGTTTCTGTTTTAATATTTAAATCTTTTATTCATTTGACTTTAACTTAGTACATGGTGATAGGCATGGGTCTAGTTTTAGTTTTTGGCATATGGAAAGCCAGTTTTTCCAGCACCACTTATTAAAAAGACTATCTTTCTTCCAATGAACGTTTTTGGCCCCTGTGTTAAAGATACAGTGGCTGAGTGTGTTGGTAGTTGTAGCTGTATCTTCTAACCTATTCCATTGATCTTCAGGTCTGTTTTTATCCCAGTACCATGCTGATTTTATTGCAGTAGTTTTGTAGGATAATTTCAAGTCAGGGATTGTGATGCCTCCTGCCTTGCCTTTGTGACCCAGAAATGCCTTTACTATTCTAGGTCTTTTCTGATTCCAGATGAATTTTAGGAATTATTTCTCTAGATCTGTGAGGTATGCTAGTGGTATTTTGATTGGAATTATGTTAAATCTGTATAACAATTTTGGGAGAATGGCCATTTTCACAATGTTTGTTCTTCCTATCCATGAACAAGGGATGTCTTTCCATTTTCTGAGGTCCTCTTCAATTTCTTTTTTCAGGGTATTATAATTTTTGCTGAATAGATCTTTTACTTCTTTTGTTAGATTAATTCCTAAGTATTTCATTTTTTTGGATGCTATTGTGAAGGGTGTGGCTTCTCTTATTTCTCTCTCAGTGAGTTTGTTGTTTGTGTATAGGAATGCTGTTGATTTTTGATTATTAACTTTGTATCCAGCTACATTACTGAATTTAGTTATTATACCTAGGAGTCTTTCAATGAAGTTTTGGGGGGTCTTCTATGTAGAGTAGCACGTCATCTGCTAATAATGATAATTTAACTTCTTCTTTTCCTATCTTTACTCCTTTTATTTCTCTCTCATCTAATTGCTCTGGCTAGTATTTCTAGCACTATATTGAATCGAGTGGTGATAATGGACATCTTTGCCTTGTTCCTGATTTTAGAGTAAAAGGTATCAGTTTTGGCCATTTAGTATGAGGCTGGCTGTTGGTTTGTCATAGATGGCTTTTACTAGATTGAGGTAAAGACCATCAATTCCAATTTTCTATAGGATTCTTATCATGAATGACTGTTGGACCTTATCAAAAGCTTTTTCTGCATCTATAGAAATGATTATGTGATTCTTATTTTTGATTCTATTGATATGGTGGATTACATTTATTGATTTGCATATGTTGAATCATCCCTGCATTCCTGGGATGCATCCCACTTGGTTGTGGTGTATAATCTTGATGATTTGCTGCATTTTGTTTGCCAGTACTTTATTGAGAATTTTTGCATCTATGTTCATTAAGGAGATTGGCCTAAAGTTCTCTTTTTTGGTTGGAACTTTCTCTGATTTTGGTATTAGAGTAATACTTGCTTCCAGGAATGAGTTAGGGAGAACTGCTTCCCTTTGAATTTCATTGAAAAGTTGAGGAGTGTTGGCATTAAGTCTTCTTTGAATTTCTTGTAGAATTCCACAGTGAATCCATCAGGACCATGGCTTTTCATGGTTGGTAAGGTTTTAGTTACATTTTCAGTTTCATTAATTGAAATTGGGTTATTCAGCAGTTTTACATCTTCTTGACCCAGCTTTGGTAGTTCATATGTTTCTAGGAATCTGTCCGTTTCTTCTGTGTTATCAAGCCTATGAGAGTAGAGGTTTTAGAAGTAGGTATTGATGATCTTTTGTATTTTCACAGTGTCTGCAGTGATTTTGCCCTTTTTATTTCTTATTGCATGAATTTGAGTCTTTTCTTTCCTTTTTTAAAATAAGGTTGCCTAGGGGATTATCAATTTTATTTATTCTTTCAACTCTTTGATTCATTGATTCTTTGTATTGTTTTCTGAGTCTCTATTGCATTGATTTCCACTCTGATCTTTACAATTTCCTCCCTTCTTTTGGCTTTGGGCTTGGCTTGCTCTTCTTTTTCTAGATGTTTGAGGTATAGCATCAGGTTATTTATTTGTGTTTGTTCTGTTTTCCTGATGTGAGAATTCACTGCAATAAATTTTCCTCTGAGGACTGCTTTCATTGCATCCCACAGGTTCCAGTAAGTTGTATTTGTATTTTCATTTGTTTGTAGATATTGTTTAATTTCCTCTGTGATCCACTGATTGCTGAGGAGTATATTATTCAATTTCCATATGTTTATGGATTCTTCGCAGTTTCTTGTGTCATTAATTTCTTGTTTCATGGCACTATGCTCTGATAACATGCATAGGATAATTTCAATTCTTTTGCATTTACTTAAGCATGTTCTGTGGGTTAGTATATGGTCTGTTTTAGAAAATTTCCTATGTGCAGCTGAGAAGAATGTATATTTTGATGTTGTTGGGTGGAATACTCTGTACATGTCCACTAAGTCCATTTGTTTACAGCTGTGATTCAGTTCTGTTATTTCTTTGCTGATTTTCTGTCTAGTTGATCTGTCTTTTTGTGTCAATAGGGTGTTAAGGTCTCCCATTACAATTATGTTATTGTTTGTTTGATTTTTCATTTCTGTTAAATTTGTTTTGTATAGCTAGGTGCTCCCATATTTGGTGCATATATATTTAAGATTGTTATCTCTTCTTCTTGAAGTTTTCCCCTAACTAGTATGTAGTGACCTTCTTTATCTCTTTGGATCATTCTTGGATTGAAGTTCACATTGTCTGCAAATAGAATAACTACCCCTGCTTTTTTGGGGGTTCCTGTTGCATATAGTATTATCTTCCATCCTTTGACTTTCAGTCTATGAGTTTCCTTTTGGGTTAGAAGGGCTTCTTGTATACAGCATATGGTTGGATGTTGTTTCTTGATCCATTCTGCCAGTCTGTTTCTTTTAATTGCTGTTGAGACCATTTATATTAATGGTTATAACTGATATATATTGGTTTATTTTCACCATGTTAACTTTCTGCTGTTGGTTCTTTACCTTTCCCCTCTGTTTAATTGTTTGCCTTGCTAGTGTTTTTTTCCTGTCTATTTAGAATGTCTTTCAGTATTCTTTGCAGGGTTGGTTTGGTGGTCATGAAGGTCTTCAGCTGTTCTTTGTTGTGGAAGTATCTTATTTCTCCATCAATTTTGAAGGACAGTTTTGTAGACTACATCAATGTGGATTGGAAGTAATTTTCCTTTAAGATCTCAAATACTTCATTCCATGCTCTTCTTGACTTCATTGTTTGTGTTGAGGAGTCTGCTGTGATTCTGATAGGCTTTCCTTTTCAGGTGATCTGTCTCTTCTCTCTAGCAGCTTTTACTATTCTGTTCTTATGAACAGAATATTAAAGTTGAATTTCTGGGATATTAATTATTATATGTCTGGGTGTATTTTTATTTTGGTTATGGCTATTTGGAGTTCTATATGCTTCACTTATCTGTATGTCAGTTTCCATTCCTATGTTTGGGCTGTTACTTCTGTAAATAGCCTCTTGATATCATTTGTGTTGTCACCTTCTTTTTAGTTTATACCTATCAATCTTATATTGTTTTTCTTTGCATCATCTTACAGCTGCTGAATTTTTTCCTGATTCCTTGTCATTTTTAAGAGATCTTCCTTTTCTGTTCACTAGCTGCAATCTTGTCTTTGAGGTCTGAAAGTATCTTCACATTCACTGAGGCACTTTTGCCAACTTTCGATCAAATTTTTGATTTCCTGGATCTCTCTTTGAATCTGTTACATGCATTGTTCATTCAAGGTTTCTATCTTTTCACAATGTTCCTCTAATGTTTAACTATATCTTCCTTAGATGTGTTCAGCATTTCTTTCATTACATTTATCATGTCTTCTTTTACCTGGGAGACTAGTTCTGATCTGAGCTCTTTAATAGCTTCCCAAAGTTGTTTCTTTACATCAGCTGCTCTCATGTCAGGAGTTTCAGGTGTGTGGCTTACATTTTCTTCTATGTCTATGTCTCCTAGGCATGCTTGGGATGGGCTGGAGGTTTGAGATTGCATTTTTCTCTTTGTTGTGTCATTTTCCTATATTCCCTTAGGGAAGCTGAAGGCAAGGTCTCAGTTGTTTCTTGGGTTGAGAATATCTATCCCTACTGCAGGGAGTTTCCTCAGTTGAGTGGAGGTTGTTAGTCAGGGCTTACCAGGTAAATCCAAGTCTCTGACCACTTACAGGAGCACTATCCACTCTTCTACTTACCTTGGGTTCCCAGTCACTCAGGGTCACTGAGCAGGGCCCAGCTAGGCCCGGGGGGACCTTCCCTGGGTTCCTCTGGTGATGGGAGACACTGGGTGTGGCCCTATAGGCTCTAAGCCAGGTGCTGAGGCTGCACTTCAGGATGGAAATCATTGCGTGCACTTTTGGCTCATGAGGTGGAGTGCAGGCAGCTCCAGACCACTCAGGGGTCCCATTTCAGTTTTGTATCAAAGTTATCTGAACTATTTCAGAGAGAACTGTAGGTTAGTTTGTTTGTTTGTTTTGTGGTGGTAGGGATCAAACCCAGGGCTCTGCAAACACTAAGCACATATTCTACACCTGAGCTGCATCCCCCAGCCTCCTGAAATTATAGTCTAAAAGAGGTCAAACCTCACATGAACATGAGTTTTCTTCAAAATGCTTACCAATCTGTTCTATAAATGGCAATGGAGCCATTTATCTGACATGACCCAGTGGTCTCCACCTCTAAATTGCCTGAAGATCTGATAAAATACTCCTAATGCCCCCTCACTTCCAGCCACCCTAAACACACCCTATGGTGAGTCCCCCAAATTTATCTCATTTCATAGTCCTTCATGTACCATCCTGTGTTAGTCAGATTCCTTCACTAAGACACCATACCTGAAAGAATCAATTTAAAAGAAGGAATGGTTTGTTTTATCTCATGGTTTCAGTCCAGGGTCATTGGCCCTATTGACTTGGGCCTGTAACAGCACTGTACCTCATGGTTGGAAGCATGTGGCCGAGTAGACCTGTTCACCTCACAGCAGCCAGGAAGCAAAAGAGAGGAGGGAAGAGGCCAAGGTGCCAGTATCCCCACAAGGGAACATCCTCAATGACCTAATTTCCTTTTGCTAAATGCCACTTTCCAATGGTGCATCAGGCTGAAAACCAAACCGTCAACATCTGGACCTTAAGTTCAAGCCATATTGCAAGTCCCAAGTCACCTAGCAGAATGTTTGTCCTTCGAGGTCAAGGACTGTGTCTCCTTTTTTATTCTGCACCTTCCATTGTTCCAACCATCATGGTTGTCACATCAAAAAAGAAATGAAATATTTGTTGAATTTAACTGATTTGAGTGTCTCCACAAAATTCCATTATCCCCCAGAAGTCTTACCAGGTAACAGTTTCCCTCTAGGATTACTCACAGAAGGAGAAAGACTTGGAAGAGGCTTGGTTACACATATGAAATTTGCCTTTGTTTTCTTCCTGGTGATTTTTTTATAAACATTTTCTGGTAGGTGCCAAATTCTTCCATGGAACATCCACCTTGGCACTTGCCTGGACATGCTGCAACTCCATCATGGCTTGTGGCTTTTATGGTCACTTACTGGTTTACAGTTATTTTATAGTATTTTTGTGACATATCAAATTTACACTCATTTTTACTATATACTAAATATATGCTCATTTGAGAAACCATGAACGGGCTCAGGATACAGCCTAATGGTAGAGCACTTGCCTAGTGAGCATAGGCCCTGAGGTTCAATCCCCAGTACCACAAGAAAAAAAACACAGATCAGCAAACTTGAAACTCCCTGTAAACCTGCTCCAAAGAAGGAGAGTGGCACACCCTTCTTCCTATAAACAGAATGAGTTTTGCTCTCTTGTTTTCTTGAAAGGAATCTGAATAGAGAGAGAAAATTTACCCTGGCACAGATGTTTGTCCTGACTGTCACTTCAGTAACCCTTTTAGTTTTGCACCAGTAAGTTTAGATAGGCCTTCCGGGTCCTGAATATGGAGTTACGTAGATCTTGTCTTTGATCAAACAAAGCTGACCTTCTCTGTCCAGCCCTTTTTTGTTGATAGCGGTAGATAGAATTTTGGTGAAGCTTGTCATGGGGTGACTGGGGGGGAAATGTGACCAGCATATGTTACTGTTTTAAACAAATCCAGGCCTTCTCACCTGAGTGCAGCCGGAGTGCTTTGGGCATCAAGCTGGGCACAAGAGTCTTCATTGAAAAGAGCTGTTAAGGGCTCAGATGTAGCTCAGTGGTACACATTTGCCTAGCACACACAAGGCCCTGGGTTGGACCCCAGCACTGACAAAGTGAGGGAGATGGGGAGAAGGGAAGAGAGAGACAGAGACAGGTTCCTCTTCAAAAAATTAGACTCTAGTATTACTTTTAGCAGAGGCACCTGTATTGAAACTCCTGTTTTTAATTAGATCCATAATGTGGATAACCTTGTCAAAACTATAGTTCTCAGGCTCTCAAAAAATTTACCTAACATCCCGCTTTGCCATCCTTTCTCTTTCATGAGAAGCAAAGAAATCTGACCTGCTTCTTCTCATATTTGGGTTCAACTTAATAGTAAAGTTACTCTCCTAAAAGATTCATCAAAGTTTCTCTCAACAAACAGATATATTAGACATATCTTTATCCATTAGAGGGGGAAGGTTCCTAAGAAGATGTTATTAGTCTTCCTGGAAGTTGAGCAGATAGGTAGGAATTCAAGCAATCAGCTATCTCAAAGAGACAGGGTTACATTTGTGCTCCAGAGTTGAAAAGCAAAAGACCTGTGTAGTTATACCTGTGCATATGTGTCTAATTTTTATTGATGGTATTGTTAACTGGCACTAATTGCTTTTGTTCAGGGAACGTCAGACATGGATGATAGAATATAGAGGAAGACTTTTCTTGGTGAAATGGCTTTTCTGACCTACACTGTGTCCAGCTATGTAGGTCAGCTCTATTGCATCACAGAACTGGTTGAGTAAAATTAGGAGAAATGTCTAAAAAAAGATAAGGGATAGAGCAAGGAGAATCACCCAGGATTAGGTAAGCCCTAAAGGCTTCTCAAAACCACAAAACTATAAAGTTTGGGGCTTGGTAACAGCCCCAAACTCTTCCCTGTCACAAGTGCTCATTTATTTTTAATTTCTCATTTTTACTAAGATTGTAAAACTTTTGAAATGAACTGTCAGTGACATAATTATATCATCCACAAATTATTCTGAAGCAAATTCCAGTCACCACATTCTATCTATTCCTCTATATATCTTAAAAACAAAGATTTTTTTTAACACAAACATAATACTATCATCTTAAAAATTAACAATAATTCTTTAATATCAAATATTTAGTCCAAGTTCATCCTGGCTTTAAAATTTTATATAATAGTCCCATGGCTTTATGTTCTTAACACTCTATGGGAGTATTTTGTTTTTATTTTTAACACTTTTTCAACAACCATGAGCTTCTTGTGCTCTCACAATGGACTCATTGCTCCAAACACTGCCAAGTGGTGACAAATGGGAACGAGACGAGTTGGCAGGATGAGGCCAGAGCGTGGACAGTATTAAAAATCCCAGCAGAGAATTTCCGACTTCATTTGGTAGACAATGGAGAAGCTTGTGAATGTCTTTCTTCCCCTTTTCTCCTTCTTCCCAGGCCTTAGAAGATTTTTGAGCTTTGGGGTGACAAGAGGAACTTCAGCTACACAGTGAAGGACCACATGACAGTGGCGATTGCCTTCACCTCTCAGAATGCCTGACTTCTTGGGCGGCTTAAAGAGCAAGTGAGGTAATGAACCTTCTCTCTGAAACTCAGTTGTGATGATGAGAATGTAAAGGTTGTATTTAGCTCACAGAAATTTGCCTTTACTATCCACTGATTATAATACACATTCTGCAAAGCAAAGGATATTCAAAGTTATATTTCAGTACTCCACCAGTGATTTAAAGATTTTAAAATGATAAAATAACCATATGAGTGTATAAACCAAAGCGCATTCTTGATGGTCCAAAGAGATATAATGAAGTCTTACAAAATAAGTTTTTTGGGTATTTTCTAAATATGCATTTATATTTTTAATTACAAAAGTCTATCCAATAGTTTAAGCACTAATTATACAGACAAACACTACATAAAGGGTATATAACTAGCTATTTTTACCTGAGGGGATTATCAAATGAATCCAAGGCCTCATTAAAGGTCAAGTTTTTACAAAGATATAAAAATTGAGCTCGAGTTGGCAGGGACATATGTGGTAGAATTTTAAAACACTTGTAATCTATGAGTCAGTATCTCTGGAATGTTGGAGAAGAAAGAATGGCAGTAGTCAGTCCACAAAGACCCAAAGGCACGTACACTGTGAGTCGTTCCAAGTCTATTTTAGCCAATGCACATGTCTCCAAAATGAAAGATCTCTCCAAATGGCATCTGCACCATACAGGGCTTTTAAGAAAAGAAAAGAAAAGTCTTTAAAAATCATTCAAATTCATTTAGATACTCCAAATTCTTTAAAAGAAAATAATAATTTTCAAATGTTAGCAAAGAATTTAAGGAAAAGAGTATATGAGAAGTAGAGTTTACTAAAATTATTTTTATTATCAGTCTTTAGTATTATTCAGTAAAAATGATAGGTGAAGAGAAAAGTCAGCACCTCCTGAGAATCCACCATACTGGGACTGGGAAGACCCAGCAAGAAGCCAACCAGCCTTTCTGGTAAGCTTTGTAAGCCTCATGGCTTCCAGGAAAAGTCAGTGCCTCCTGAGAATGGGTCATGCTGGGACTGGGAGGACCCAACAAGAAGCCAACCAGCCAGGCTTTCTGGTAAGCTGCACAAACTGCACAGGTTCCAGGAAGAGGAAAGTCAGATAGCGCCTCCCATAAGCATACAGGCGTCACCTCCCCCAGCCACACACACACACCCCACCCCTAATAAGCAGCCCGCTGGTTCGGAGGACAGGCTGAGTTGGTAGCAACTAAGGTACATAAAACAACTAAATGCTTGTGTTCTTTGGTTGATTTTGCAGGTTTGGGCCAGCAGTCTGGGCATCTCTTGGGAGGATGACAGTATGCAATGTAGCAAATATGGGGAATTTCCTTCTATCTTGTCTTTGAAATCCAATATTGTTCTCACTATTTTGCTTTGTTCTGATTGTTTTGCTTCATTCAATATTCTGTTTTGGTTGGTTTTATTCTGTTCTGTTTTAGATTTGATTTTGCTATATTTGATGGAATGGACAACTACTGTGAAGAAAACAAGATATAGTACATTAGCTATTGTTTTTTTCCTGTTTTGAAGTTCTGTGCCAATTTTGCTGCTTTGTTTTGATTGGCTTTGTTCTGTTTTGTTTTGTTGGATTTTACTATCTTTAAAATAAAATATTTTTTAAATGATGGGTATTCCATTAAATCACATTGGTTCCTACAACCAAAACAGCAGAACATAGCATGTGGACCATTTCTGAACTTAGTATGAGACTTCGTCTTGTGGTTAAGATCTGCTACAGTAAAGGATGCCGAGTGAGCAAAAGTAGCAGGAAATAGATCCAAAGGCGTCTAGAAAGGAGTCTTGAGAGGTCTGGCCAGGATTCTAATGACCTTTTCCATTCAAAACAATCCAGGAGTGCTTGGCCTCCAGCAGATCTACCTGCAGAATTATAGGGTGTCTCTGTCCAAGGAAACCTCTTTGAGTCACAGACTAGTAGGCCTTTATGGGAGCAGGGTGCATTTTAGGTGCATCTGGCCATGCAACCAGCCATGAAAACCAAGATTCAAGACCCCAACCATCAACCCAGATGGATATCATCATTCCTGACATGTGTGCAAAGCAACCCGACAAACCAGTATGGCATGATCCATTGCTCTAGGCATATGTAGCAAAATTATCAACCACTAACACAAGATTTCAGAGGACACATTTCCATTCGTTGGCCAAGGGTCAATCATGGTTCCCTTGGAGACTGTCAGGAGTAAGCATGCTGACCTGCTGTGCTAACGCTTTCCTTGCCAACATTCTGTAACCAACCGAAGGTATTAGTTTACTCCTGACTCCTGATATGCTTCATCTCTGTGTCTTTCACAAAGTTTCTCCCCATGCAAGACTGTCGTCCACTTCCTCTCCTGTCCTCACTACTAAATCCCACATGCCCTTCAAATCCTCAGGACATCAGCTTAGTACCCAGGGACTCATACTGTGCTGGCAGACTCATCTGTGCTGTCAGGACTGGTCATGGAATTTGTAGAATATGTTGCAAAATGAAAATACCAGACTTCTTGTTAAAAAAAAAAAAAAAACACCTAAATATTTCAGGATAGTGACAACAAAGCATGAGACCCAAAGTCTAAGCTCTTCCTAGCCTCAAACCAGTGGTGGCAAACCTGTGGCATGGTGTCACAGCATGCTGTTTGTATCATTGAAAGCTATAAAAGGTTCATCATCACTGCCCTAGACCCTGTGTGACTATACCGGTTTCAAAACCCTGAAGCCAGCCAGGAATGCAATTATTATTTTGCCTCTCCCAAATTATTGATCAAAAGGTTATGTGGTGAGTCTGGAGTTAGAGGAAGGAGTTGAGTGTTGCTGAGAAGCTCTTGCTGTGGTGGGTTTTCTACTCCTATGTGTTAGATTACTATGGGCCGGTGGAAAGTGTACTCACCTTAAAGTCATATCACTCCTAGTTCTGTCCCTCACTGGCTAATGACCTTCCAAGGTAACTCTATTCCTTCCTCAGTGAAACAGGAATAATGATTCCCAGTTAATGGGTATAACTGTGAGTGTGGAAGTAGATAATGTACATAAAAGCACTTTGTAATCTAAAGTACTACGCAAATAGTATTAGCCATCTCTCTAGGGATATTTCCATCTAGATAACAAATAATGGCCTATCATTTTTTCTTCCTCTGGACAGTATTGGAGACACACTGTCAAATTTTTTCTTTTCCAACTTTCCCTCCTAGATATGAATGCTTCTGATATGGAATTGTGGCCTTACAACAATGTCATGTTTTTCCAATCATAAACTGTAGTGGCAGGTTGATATTTCAGGGATTACACATTCTTGTCATCAAGATTGAGTAACTTTCTTAGATAGCTGATGTTAGACATTTTGTGTTTTGCTCCAATTAAGTTTAATTTCAGAAATGTAGAAGCTGGGGATTTAGTTCAATGGTAGAACACTTTGTGTCTAGCAAGTGGGAAGCTCTGGGTTTGGTCCTCAGGACCAAAAAATTAAAAAGTTAAAACAAAAACAAGAAAGAAAGAAAGAAAGAAAGAAAGAAAGAAAGAAAGAAAGAAAGAAAGAAAGAAAGAAAAGTGTCATGTTTTCTAAATTGTGTCTCTGTCACACTATAGAAAAGATACATTCTGCTCTTGCTAACCCTTCAGTTTCTTGTTTACTACTAAGTACACATAAACATCTTGACAAACACATGCTAAATAAATGTTTGGGATTCTGTTTTGTTTTTGAAGCAGGGTCTTACTATGTAGTGTAGGCTGTTCTAGAACTCACATAGTGCAGGCTGGCCTCAGACTCACACTGATCCTCCTGCCTCTGCTTCCTGAGTGGTGGGATTACAGGTGCACACCACTATTCCCAGATTTGCTAAATAAATGAATTGGTGAATGAATAAATGAAAGCAAGAGAGTGTCATAATCTGGAGAAATCATGTGCTGAAACTGGTCTCTGATCACCAAACATGATTTCTTTGATGTCAGAAATAGTTTCCTCAGTTGCTACCTGAAGACTTCAGAAAGAGAAACATACCTATGTAGCTGCAGCACTTACTCCAAGAGAGATAGAGTTCTGGTGAGGTCAGCTACCAGGCTGACGTGGAACAGAGTGGAATGTGAGGAGCCATTGATCTGCCACATGCACCCTAATCCCTGCATGGCAACAGGAAGTACCCCAGCTGCGGGGTCATCAGTCTGTTTTAATGTTTTCTAGCTATACCATTATTAAAGACGTCCCAAGGCCAGAATGGGGGGGCAAGGTCGCTAGAAAGGGCAGTCAGTTCTGTGGTCCTTTCACTTCTAGACACCTTCTATACATGTGTCCCTCTTCTTTCCTCCACTGCACATCAAAGATGCAGTGAGTCACTGCCATCCATCCCAGACCAAATTCATATCAGATGTCATCTCTGGGATTTCCCTTGTTCCCATGGGGTACTGGGGAACTGAAGCAGTCTTCCTGCACTGTCAGTTCTGAAAAAGTAAGACAACTTTGTAGATGGCTTACGGAAAGAAACAAATGCTTTTCATTTCCAAACTTCTGTTTTCTATATACATTTGGGCTAGATCTGTCATAAACAATCAATGAACATGTGTGTATTATAAAGCCTCTATTTCTAGCCCATTCACAGAGCTAACAGAAGAGATCAGAATGTGGCCATGAGCTCCCCTGCCCCGTAAGTTGCTTGGACAGCACGGTTGGAGGCTACCCAAGAATTTCCAGTAAAAATTGACTGCTTGCTCTAAAACTGGAAGTATTCCATTTTTAATGTAATGAAAGAAGCAAGTGAATGACTCAGCTCTTTCAGCCTTTAGGATGAAGTAACCTAAAATTATTACAACATTAAGCTTTTAAACGAGATTTGAGAAGTCTCTGTAAAGTCTTTGAGCAAATTAAAAATGTCATTGCTTGTGTCCTAGGGCCCTTAGGCAGAAGTATAGCAAAAATAATTTAAGCATGAATATTGCAATCCCAGAAGCATTTATAGTTTTGATGATCTTTGGTCCCAGAAGAGCTGATTCCTCCTGCTTATGTGTTCAGAATATAAACTAGTTTAATTGGATAGACTGATAAGATAGTTTAATTGGATAGACTGTCATTTTAGAGTAGCTAATATAGTCCTGCAGTGTTTTTGTGTGTGTGTGTATGTGAATGGGATTTTCCTTCCTACAGAGAACGGCTTTCCTCAGCGAGACAATGATGAAACTGCTGTAACAAAAGAAGAGTATAATAACATGATACATCAAAGTGGAAAAACCAGTATGAACATTCAGATGTTTAAAGTTATTTGTTTTCTAGCTATACCATTATTAAATTTGGTTTCACAGTAATAGAACAATGGACTCTGATACGATTCTCCATCAAAAGGAAAAAGCGGCTGAGGAGAAACTCAGAGGTAGAGTCTGAGTTTAGGACATGCTGGGCCCTGGGTTCCATGCCAGTGCCAAAAAAGAACAAAAAACAAAGTCCTGGGGATAACGAATTCCATATCTCAGGACAAGAGAAAAATCAAGGTGGTTTTGAAACACCATGTCTTGCCAAAAAAACAAGAATGTCTTTAAGGATGCCAGAAGCAGTGCTGACGGGCAAAAACAACTTACCTAAATGGTCTCCAGTCTAAAATAGAGGCTCAACAACCAATAAACGTTATTTTTAATATAGTTAATTAGAACAAATTGACTCTATGAAAGGTCATGAGTTTATGGTGTCCTGAAAAGGAATATTAACACAAATTATACAAAAGGCAGTGTAATACAAAGAACAGTGGCTATGAAAGGGTCTGCTTTACTTCTTTCGATTTTAGTAAGTAACAGTGCCCTTCCTTTAAGCACAGAAGAAGACACTTTCTTCTATCTGTGTGAGTAAAAATATTGAATACAGGATACTGTGGAAAACATCCTGGAAATTTGAGAGACTATACAAAAGACGAAAATTACCCTCTGAAAGGTTACAAGCAAACAAAAAGATAGAGGTTTAACATTTAGTCACTGCAAATGATCACATGTAAGATACAAAGAAGAGCTCTATGGAGATAAGTGTAAAAAGGAAAGCTAATCATGCATTTTCTAAGTAATGAAACTTCTTGGTGGTCCTACTTATTATAGTGAAGAACCAATAAGGAATAAAATTCTTAATAATATTACAGGGAATTTCACTTAAACTGGGCTTGTGGGTAAGTGTTCATAATATTATAGTCTAAAATGCTGAAATACTTCAAGATAAAGCAAACTTACAATCATCCATGAAGGAAGAGACACTATTCCTGACCTAAAAGATGATCTTAGTCAAAATGAATGACTAAATTGTGCAAATCACACTGAAAAATGTGTGCATCCTATAATCTCATCTCCAAAGTAAAAATTTCATTAAAGTCATTTTAACAACTGATCGAGGGAGACAGCCACATTGCAGTTAGCTTTAATATTTGGATTGATGGCATTATCCATTAAATATATTTTCATCTCTTAGAGTTACATGAAACTCTTCAATACATTTTCTTCAAAATTACATCACATCACCTCTATGAACTTATATTACACCTTCAAATACTGTACTTACATGTGCGAAAACATTTGGTACACTAGCAATGTTCCATGTGTTGGTGAACCAAGCAAGTCTTCACTACCAAGCTATTTTTATATTAACTTTGGGAAGCAGCATCCATCATGAAACACCCAGGATATCATAGATGCTATTAACTCACAGAATAAGTCATCTTTTAGTGCAATATAGTGAGTTCACGTCACAAAGGGAAGGGGCGTGTGAAGACGCACACATCCCATGGCGCTCTGTGTTTCATCCGGAACTTGGCAGGCATCACTACAGGGCGGAAACTGCGCTCAGCCCAGGCCACGTGCTGGGCCACCATCAGCAGTGAGGGTGCTGTCCCTTGGAACCACTTTACAATGGAATGTTCTGGAGGGGCAAGTGGTAACAGAGCTCAGTCTGAATCAGGAGCTCAAAATTCCTAGAAATGACCAAGCTAAAAGAAAGATTATTTGTTTTCCATAACTGGCCCTGGCAGTTTAGGGGCAGAGTGGAACCTTAAAGGTTTCTGAGCTCAAGCAGCTGAGGGCTAAAGTGCTCCTGCCTGCACTTATCTCTGCGAACTGATTCCAAGAGGCCATACTTAACGCAGTCTTTCTGAAACTGCAGTTTGTCATGTCGATGAATCAATCTGTATTAGCTGATTCCACACTTTTAGAAACTTCAAACTTCGATGCTTGCCCTGTGAGTCCAGACTGGCTCTCGAAGGTTTTGTTTTGTTTGTAATTGGTAATCTTGCCTCTCTGCTGTACCTTGTGGCATTCCCTCTCTTTAGGGCTAAACTCAACCCTGAGGCAGTGGGGCTGGGCCACCGTTCCCCTTATCGCTGTGGTCACTCTTTGGTAAAAATGGAAAGGAAGTAAATGAAAGCCCAGCACAGAGGCTCCGGGTGTAGACAGGACATCTCAGCTCCGTGAGTGCTGCTGGAGAGGGGAGGCCGCGACTTTCAGCCCAGTGTGGCTGCATCAGGCCGCGGGCTCCTGGTTGTGAGAGCTGAAGCTACTGCTGTTGTTCTGCTGCTTCTGGCTACAGTTTCTCCTGAAAATGGGCCGAGGTAGCTGCACCGACACCCCACCAGTCCCCTGAGGCGCGCGTGGTCCGTGTGAACGGGGCCTTTCTGGCAGACAAACCCGATTCCATCACTCTTCTGCTGTGGAGGCTCCAGACGGTCCGCTAGCTTTCAGCACGACCTAAGCACCCTCCTCTCCTCCTCCTCTGCGCCTCGCTTCGGCAGTGGCCCTGCTCGGGCCTCATGCTAGTTTATGTTGCTGTTCCGTGACACCTACCGCCCCCTCTCCCCGGAACCCCTTCTCCACTTCCTCACCCAGTCGATTCCTTACTTTTCCAAGCTAACCTCAAGGACACTTCCTCTGGGAAGAACTAGCTGTTCAGGTAGATAAAATTCAGGGTCTCATCTTTGTGTTTGCAAAACACCTCATGTGCCCATTTGTTTTCACTTCCCTTATGCTAGATTGAATTCATTGCTGTACTTGCTGTAATCGACTATTACGTCCTTGGTGACCTTTAACCCTTGTGTTCCCATCTCCTAGCACACTGCCAGTGGGACTCAGTCAATGTTAAATGACTGACTGAATGGATATATAAAAGGACTTAATAATGCACTTCACATGGCAAGTGCTCTACTCCATCGTATTAATCTCCTTCCTCTTTTGATTGTCTACCAGCTGGCCCAATGATAGCTAGATTAATGTTTTTGGTTGTGTACTCAGCCAGCCCAATCAATGATATGTAACTTGCAGCAAACAGATATTTTCTAAGAACTGATGTTCTCTTCCTCACTGAAGGACCAGACTACTATGATGATGCACACTTTAATAAAAAGGAACACGAACTATGTCAGGGTAACCTAATAGGTTTTGAGCTCGGGAACATTGCTTACAGTGTGAGTTTTCTCAAGTAAAAAGGAAACACTGGTGAAAATTTGTCATTTCACAGGTACTGAGTTGGTGGCTTTTCCATTCTTCCTATTTAAAGGCAACTTCCCATTGTGTAGTTTCTGTTGGTTGTTTCTTTTGCTGTACAGAAGGTTTTAATTTAATATGATCCCATTTGTTGATTCTTGGAACTAAACAGAACCAGGTTTCCGTTTAGAAAGTCCTTACTTATGCCTATGACCTCAAGAGTTTTACCTATTTTTTTGTTCAGTAGTTTAACTAATTCTGTTTTAACATTTATTTCTTTGATCTACTTTGATTCTAGTTTATTACATAGTGAGAGATATGGATCTATTCTGAATATTTTGCATGTGACTAGCCAGTTTTCCCAATACCATTTACATCACAGAGCTACTGCAGTTAAAAAAAAAAAAAAAAGTTCCCCACTGCCACAAAAACAGACTCAAAGGTCAAGGGAACAGAACAAAAGACTCAGAGACAGCCACGAAAATACTCGAGTATTTTATCTTTAAGAAAGGGACCAAAAACCTACACTGGAGGAAAGATAGCTTCTTTCTTTAAAAAAAAATTTTTTTATTTTAAAGAGAATAAAATCAAGTAAAACAAAACAGAGCAAAGCCAATCAAAACAAACCAGTGTAAGTGACACAGGACTTCAGAACAATAGGAAATCAACAATGGCTACCATAATGCCTCTTGTTGTCTTCAAAATAGCTGCAGAAACCTTCAGACGTAGTAAAACTCAAACAAAACAGAACAGAGCCGGGGATTTATCTCAGTGGTGTAAGCACCTGCCTGGCAAGCACTAGGTCATGAGTTCAATCTCCGGTATCAAAAAAAAATAAAATAAAAATAATCAGAACCAATAAAAACAAAACAATGAATGCAATAAAGGACTTCAAGGGGCTGGGGATTTAGTTCAGCGGCATAAGCGCCTGCCTTGCAAGTTCGATCCCTGGTACCAAAAAAAAAAAAAATAGAAAAAAATAAAGGACTTCAAAACAAGATAGTAGTAAATCCAAAATGGCTACGATAATATATCCCATTATCTTTGAAATAGCTGCCCATGCCACCGGATATAATACAATCAAACAAAACCAAACTGAATAAAAACCCAACCTAACAAAACAATGAAAATGATACAAAACCAGACAATAGGGAATCAACAATGGCCACCACCCTCAGGAGATCCCCCATAGATGCTGCACTGTGTATCGCCACCCTCTGAATAGATGATCAGACCACCGGCTTGTGAAGTCAGTGAAACACTAAACACTACAAGCATTAAATTGTATTTCACCTCAAAGCCATCATCGCAGACTGTTTCTCCAGGGATGCTTATAGTAGGGCTGAATCCCCAAACAGGCCTTTCCTATTTCCCAGCCTGCACGCCAGAAGGGGCCGGCATCTGCCCGCCCCCACCCCCAGTGGCCTGTGCATAGCATCAATTTTCAGGGAGGGCTTGCTTCTTGGTGACTTCTTGTTCTCTTCCCCTGCAGTCTGCAAATGGCCAATAGCCTCTTAAATGAAAGATTAACTACCTGCCCTCAAATTAATATCTCAGGGTTGAAGCAGAACTCTTTGAATTATTGCTACTCCTAAGACGACTGCTGGAGCCATGGGGCAGTGGTGCTCAGTGGGTCCCAAACTTTGGTATAAACTAGAATCATGAAGAAATTTTGTGAAAACTACATGTGCCAGGGTTTCATCTCTGGAGGCTGTTTCTGTAGATCTTGCCAAGAGCTTGAGAAAGGTAGACAGAAAAAAGAACTAGTTAGCTGCATTTAAAAAGGAGGAATAGTTTTGATGCAAATAAAAACTGAAGATTATTTAACTTTATATCTTCCAAGTCCCCAAGAATCTAATACTCACCTGTTAGTTATGAATGTACGTTTGCTTTTTATTTTATTTTGGAATACAGTATTTTCTAATGGAAGTATTTGCTTTGAATCCTTCATCATCAGAGTAAAATCCTTCCAGATGGTTGAAATCCCATGATCTCTACAGTCTTGCTACCTTTTAATGGGCTGGCATGGGCCTGTGGAAACAAAGAGTTGAAACAAAGGCATCTTTGGAAGCTGTGTTAATCCAGAAGGACCAAGAAGCAGATGCCAATGTTAAGATTAAATGTGCAAGAATTTTACTAAGCAAAATGACTTATGAGAAAAATGGAGAGGGGCTGAGAAAACCTGGGAGAGAACTCAGTGCACACACAGGTCTGGCTCTAAGTGTTACGGTTTTTATTTTTAAAAAAGCCCCCCTCCCCGTGTTTGGAGGGTAACTGAATCACAGGGTACAGCACTCATCAGCGGGCTCCTGCACTGATGCACTGAGTAGCTGAATGTGTTCCGGAGGTGGGGAGGTGGGGGGTCGCGGGGGGTGACCTTTAAGGGTGTGTTTTTGTCCCCAGCCCCTCCTTTCTATCGCTGCTTTTGGGCCTACCCTGGGTTGATTTGTTAGGGTTTGCAAGGGAATAGATTTAACACAGGACACGGGCTGGGGATGTAGCTCAGCGGCATAATTGCCTGCCTGGCAAGCACAAGATGGCGAGTTTGATCCCTGGTACCAAGAGGAAAGAAAAAAAAAAAAAAGAAATTTCATAATTTTGGGGCCAGGAATATAGCTCAATGGCCTAAGTGACTGCCTGGCGAGCACAAGGTCATGAGTTCAATTCCTGATACCAAGAAAAAACAAAACAAGGACAAACACAGGACACATGAATTTAGAGGACTATCTTCACCCCCAAAGTCACCTTCAGAGGAGTGCTGGAGAGCTGTCTGCATGTTAGAGACTGAATGTTAGAGAATCCAGTCGTTGGCCTGGGTCCCTCCGGCCTGCACAAGTCTGGCCAAAGGCCGAGAGCCCACAGCAGTGTCCCCACAAGGCCAGCTGGAGGGCCACAGCCCACAGCAGTGTCTCATCCCAGTCCTATCAGAAGGCTGAGGAATCCACAATGAAAGACTAAAGGGTTCTGCTCAGAAAGCCCAAGGGCGGGTACTAGAGGATAGATAAGCTGTGCCAGAAGGCAGAGGGGTCTGCACTGGAGCCCGGAAGCCATGCTCCAGACGAAAGCAAACCCCAGAGCTCCCCTGGAGGAGAGCAGCAGTGTCCATAGCCACAGGGAACTCCTAATCTCCCATCAGGAAAACCAGCCACAACAAGGTTTCAGCTGGGACATCAGCAGCACGCACTCCTCCCCTCAGTTCTCTTTCGAACCGTTCTGACTGAATCCTCAGGTGGGCCTTCCACACCCAGAGCCATGCTGACTCAGTCCAGCTGGGCGTCCTCTCGCACACTGACCATTAGTTAATCCACCACAGATGAGCGCATTTTCCTCCACCTGTGCCCTTTGTCATCCTGTTTCTGCCTTGGAGCCAGCTCTGACTCCGGCCTGAAACTGTGAGCCAAAACAAACCTTGCCTCGAAATTGCTAATGTTGGTTATTTTATCCCAGTGAAAGGACAGTGCCTAAGGCACTGAAAGAAGGAGGAAAAATGTGGAATAATGAAGTGCTACAGATCACTGTTCAGTAGAGGAAGAGTCCACAAAGCTGGCAAGTAGTCCTCAAACCAAAGGTGCGGCCCATGGGGCTACCTGCACACTGCCACTGGCCGGAAGCAGCCCCAGGAACAGTAGCCTCTCAACAGCTGACTTCCAGGCCACATCAGCTGGGACACTTGCTCAGTGGTAATTCCTACAATTAAGGTGTGTGAGAGCTCAGTTTGGGTCAACAGACTGAAAAAAGAGAAAAGGAGAGTACATGGCAGTTTACCGTACGTTGATTGCTTTGCCAAGTAATAAGACATAATCCACTATGGCTGGCATTGAAAATTAAGGAGCATTACTCTGGTAGTTCCTTAGTCTTTCTCCCCACCTTTCCCTTTCTTCCTTCTAACTTCTCAGTCCCCAACATTAAGATTTGGGAGAAGCACCTAGTTTATATTTATGTGTTTATTCTCTTTCACTCCATTTTACTTGTCAAATTTTATTTTCTGTGTCGGTTGCTTTTTTCTCATTGCTGAGACAAAATACTCATTGCCCAAAATGAAGGAAGAAAAGGTTAAGTTAGCTCACAGTTTGTGGAGGTTTCAGCTCATAATCAGCTGGCTCCAAGGCAGGGTGGTTTGGCACAAGGGTAACAGTTCATGGCAGCAGAAGACAGCAAAAGCAGCAAAAGCAAAAAGGAAGGAGCCCGAGAGCAAGCCCCTGCATTTCCTCTGTAGAGTATGCAGCTACCTGCCCCAGTGTGGGTGTAGCACTCACACTCATAATTCCAGCAGTGGACCGTGAATTAATCACAAACCGTAGAAGCCCAATTTCATGACTTAATGAGGCTCTGGGGGGAAACCCAGACACAAACCGAAACATTGTCTGATATTCCCTGGCATCAATCCAGGTGCCTCTGAGTCCACTCAGCACACTCCCCATGTAGCTTTTTCTGAGTTTATGCTGCCCTGCCAATCTAGAATTATTCTCTTCAAGCCAACCTGTCACGCGGCTGGACAAAGCGCCTGTGTTGGGAGAGGTAGGGTGAGCCAGGGTGTGGAGAGATACGGCTGCTTCCCAGTTTTTCCAGCTTCCTTCTTTCTCCTTGGCCTGTGCCTTTTCCACTTACTTTTTATTCTCCTCACTCAGTAAGCACATGGCAGGTGTAAATGCGCTTGAAATTCCTCTGCAAAGATTACTACAAAACTCTACGCATGAGATTTAATAACTGTCAAAGTTCTAAAAACTTACCGCTTCAACATCCAGGGGAAATTGACGGGAAATTAAAATTTGTGCAAAGCCTAGAAGTAATCATTTCTGACTACCATGCATAGAAAACTTAAGAGTTGTTCATGATTTGTGTGGTATAAATTTAAGAACATTCACAGATATAAAGCCACACAATGAAGCAGAAATATGTTAACTCGAACACATGATGTTATTGATGAGTTTGGGAAAACTGCCAATGAATTTATGCAAACACTTTTCAAGTTCAAGTCACTTAAGAAACTAAGGGCTTCTTCTGGGCATGATAACATGACTGTAATCCCAGCACTCGGGAGGCTGAGGCAGGACAATCACCATGAGTTCAAGGCCAGCCTGAGCTACAGAATGAGATCCTGTCTCAAAAAAATAAACAAAGAGCTTCATTGCTTACCCATGCATCAATTATTAATCTATTTTACAGGTTCTATAATCTAAGATTGGATCTTTTTAAAGAGAATTTAAATTTTACATATAAATTCTTTCTGTTTCAAGTGTTTCCTGGACACCCAGGAACGTATTAAGTTCTGCCTAATCCCTACCATTTTAGGGCTTCTTTCCCACATAGTATCTCTTTACCTTCCCTATGCAAGGAAAGGGCAGAGGGCTTTTCTTCAGTGGAGTCAGGGGAGAAAACCTTAAGGCAAAGAACAAGTGATGGATAAATCAGAAATGGATCCTGTTAACTATATGACATTTAATACAGCTGTGGAAATTGAGAACCAAAGTGATAGCAGCTTGTTTAAAACACTATGTGTGCCTTCCTTACCTACACAGACTCAAAGAAATCCCATTAAGAAATCTGTTCACATGCCTGAAAGTGTTGAGACAGATTCATCAGGGCAACTCATCTACAGAACCAAGACCATTGACTTTTACAAGCTATTTTTGAAGAGTCAAGAAAAAGAAGAAATGTAAAAAGAGGAATTACAAGCCAAAATCAACAGCAAGGGGAAGACTGAAAGGAAGAAAAAACACAAAAGGTCACAAATAGATTTTAAAAATGAAGACAAATGACCGAAGTTCCTATTTTTATACTCTGAGAATGGAAGGAAACCATTACCTTGGAGGAAATTTTTAAATTCTGAGTAAGCTGTTGCAAGAAATCTTTTAAAAGTGGAAACATAAAATTTCAAAACAAGGTAATAGGAGACTAACAATAGTTAACACATTGCATATTGTTATCTTCAAAATAATTACTAAAAATACATAATATGGGCATAAAAAATTCTCAGAAGAAATCATCAACAGAGTGAAAAGACAACCTGAGAACTAGAAAAAAATTTAGCCAGTTTTTCTGCAGACAAAGGACTTAGACCTAGAACATATAAAGAATTGAAAAAATCAGATCCCCCAAATTTAAAGACCCAATCCAAAAATGGGCATCTGAGATGGATACACGCTTCCCAGATGATGAAATACAGATGGTGAGTAAATATATGAAAAAATGTTCCACATCATTGGTCAGTGGAGAAAAAGATGCACATTAAAACAACACTGAGATTCCTTCTCACTCCAGAAAAAATAACTATCATGAAATCAACCAATAACAAACGCTGGCAGAACTTTGGAGAAAAAGGAACCCTTCCCCACTGTTGATGGGAGTGTACACTGGTGCATCCTCTTTGGAAATCAGTCTGGAGATTCCTCAGAATAGCTTGCATTACAGGTCCCTTTCCTTCTGGGTATCTTCCCAGAAGAATTAAAATCATCGTATCACAATAACGTGTGTATAGTCATGTGTATAAGACAATTTTTAACTACACTGAAAAACCAAAGTATAGCTATCATGTTAAGGAATCCTTGAAATGAATGTTGCGAAGATTCAGAAAAAGAAGATTTTGATAGTCATAGATACAACTACTTGGAGAATGATGGCTTCATTTCTCCTGTTGAAGATTCAGGAAAGGAAAATGAGAAAACACATCTTGGATGTGATGAATGTGCCATCGAGCTGGTAGAGGAGAATTGTTTGGAATTTCAAGGAAGATGAATGTGTATTTAGAATCAAAGAACAATAAAGAACCTGCTTAGACTACAAACAGAGATGCTAAGGCCAGAAATACTGGATAGAATGCTTAAAGATCTGAAAAGTAAAAAAACATGTGAATGTCAAGGTAAACAATATGCAGAACAGTGATTTTTTTTCATAAGAAAAAATGAGTAAAGATGATTAATGTGGACACATATGCCAGCATGCTGATAGAGAAATTCTTTTTTTTTTTTTTTTTGTATTGGGGATTGAACTAATGACCTCACGCTTGCCAGACAGGTGCTTGTGCCACTGAGCTAAATCCCTAGCCCTTAAAAAAAAATTTTAAAGTAGTAAAATACCGCAGAACAAGATGGAACAAAGCCAACTGATACAGTATAGTGAAACTGATACAGAACTTCACAGCAGGTTACCGGGGTAACAGTAATAGGTACCATAGTATATCTCGTTTTCTTCACAATAGTTGTTCTTTCAATCAAGTATAGCAAAATCAAAGGAAATACAGAACATTATAGAACTTACCAAAACAGAATATTGAATAGAGCAATACCATTAATCAGAACAAAGCAAAAGAGTGATAAAAATATTTGCCTTCAAAGAGATGGTAGAAGGAAATCCCCTTATTTGCTATATTGTTTATAGTCAGCCTCACAGGAGATGCTCAGATCTCTGGCTCCCATTTGCTAACGGTGGTGGTGGGGGTTTGATGTTTGATTCTCAGCCTGTGGGTCAGTAGGCTTACAGCCATTTACCAGGGCAGTGAGCTGGTTGCTTGGTTTCCCAGTGTCCTGAGTTCCAACATGGCATGGATCTCAGGAGAAGCTGATGGTTCTCGCCCTGGTGTAGCCATGGCTTGCTGGATCACAGCCCCTTACCAGGCTGGTGTGCTGGCTGCTTGGTTTCTCAAAAAAAAAATTTTATTATGCCTTTTTTTTTTTTGGTACTGGGGATCAAACTCATGACCTCATGCTTACCAGACAGGTGCTTATGCCACTGAGCTAAACCCCCAGCCCTTATAAAGAAATTCTTAAACCAAGAACTAAGGAGAACAATAAAAAGAACCTGAACAAGTTTGTGGAATGTTCAGCATCATTGGTCATTGGAGAGAAAGATGCAAATTGAAACAGCACAGAAGGGTTGGGGATTTAGTTTAGTGGCATAAGTGCCTGCCTCACAAGTGTGAGGTCATGAGTTCAATCTCTGGTACCAAGAAACAAAAACAAAAGACACAGAAATACAAAAAAATTTTAAAATTTTAAAACACTAGGGGAAAGCTATATGTAAGTCCTGTTGGTTTTGTTAGTGCTTATTACTTTCAGAGTAAGAGCTCACAGGTATCAATGGAATGCTGAAAGAAAATGTTAGATAAAATCACTGACATCCAACCAGCTTCATTGGATTACCCTGGAATACTTGTTTTTAAATTCCAACTTAACCCTGGCAACAGAGATTCTTATGGTCAAATGTTTAATTGTTTCCCTTCTCTGGCACATAGCTCAGCAGTGTGAGGTCCTTGGTTTGATCCCTAGCAGCTCAAAAATACTTTCCCAATTATAAGGGGGTTAGTTTTATTATTTCAACTGTGGTTTTCCTTGTGATCACTATTATATAGCTGACTATTCTGTTAAATATGAATTGCATTGTACAGTTGTACTTGTGTCTATTTTTGTCTAACTAAAATTTATGGACAGGTACGAACAATAAATCCTTTTTTGCAACCTAGAACTCACTGTTCAGCATGAGTTTTGATACATTGGAGAAGGAATATTACTGCCAGGCACAGAGGTGCAATCCTGAGACTCTTGAGGCTGAGGCAGAAGGAGTGAAGCCTACATAGTGAGACTCTACCTCAGAAAATAAAGCAAAACCAAAAAATGATGATAACCTAATGCAGATGAAAGTATGGAAGGTGTCAAGAGTCGCTATGCTTGGTTCTAAGACTAAAGAGTGAATTAGAAGGCACAGGACATGAACAAAATCTCAGTTCTGTAGCTTGGATATCCCGGTTTTCATGTTGTGACCCATGAAGATAACCTTTTTTTCTTCTTTCTTAAAGGCTTTTGTCTTGAACATGGAGCCGGAGTTGAAGATACACCTTACTGTGTTTGGACCATGTTTGTTTAAATGTAATAGCTATTAACGTCAGATTAAAATTTCCACTGATTAATAAAAAGACTGTAGCTTTCTTCAAAAAAAAAAAAAAAAAAGGAGAATGGTCTCAGAAGAACACAAACTGTTGTATGTTACAGAACAAGAAGCCAAGCACCCTCGGAAGTATCCTTCAGTTTCTTACAAAGAAAAAAAATAAAGGCATGGCATCATGCTTAACAGTTCTAATTATTTAAATTAGAATACTCTAAATATTCACTTTACTGTTTTTTCATTTTCCTATACTTTTATTACTTGTGAAGTTCTAAATGTTTTGGAAATTTTTCCCCAGTACTGGAGATTGAGCCCAGTGCCTCTGCACTGAGCCACAAGCCCAGGCATTTTCTTGTTTGTTTGTTTGTTTGTTTGTTTTTAGAAACCTGGTCTTGCTAAATTGCTAAGTTATTTCACTTTCGCTCAGAATCGGGCTCACCCTGCCTCTGCTTCCAGGGGCACTGGGACTATAGGTGTGTACCACCACACGTGGTTTAATAAGAATGTTAAAGGTCACAGAACAATTATAGTTTCCCTACTAGCAATTAAAATCGCTTTGCAGGGTTTCAGTTGTTTATGTCCTATACTGCTGTGCACATGAGGACTATCTATCCAGATAGAAGGTAAGAAGATCTGATAACAAAATCAGAAGTGCGTGTCCCCTGGATGCTTTTCTCGAATTACTAAAACACATTACTTTAGTCTGCCACATGGTACAGTGTCATTTTTAAAGTATTCTAGTCAAAGTAACTAATTTTAAATGTTTCAAAGAACAGAAGA
>PVLA01003820.1:0-197917 GCA_004027455.1 Hydrochoerus hydrochaeris | reverse complement strand
GAAGAGGGGGGAGGGGGGAGGAGGCAGGGGAAGGGGGAGGAAGGGGTGGGGAGGGCGGGGAGAGAGACAACCTTGAAGGCCCTGGATACCAAGGCCTGGCCCACTCCATTTCCAGAGCAGGTGGCCTTGCCCTGGCCTCGCACTTCTTGGAACCTGGTCGCACGCTCCTTGTGGTCCCCGGGGGTCAGAGGTGGGTCATCAGGGACAGGGCTCAGAGCCGGGGGTGCTGAATGTGTCTGGGTGAATGGGCTCCAATGTGCTTTGGCCTTCAGCAAACTGTTCACTCCTGAAAGGAGTGGGCACCAGGGGACACTTCCTCCTTCCCAGAAAACCCAAGGACGCCATCTGGAATCAGATGGGGCTATCCTGGTGGCCTGGGGAGGCAGGCGGCCTGCAAGTCACCCTCCTCCTTGTTTGAAGGAACTTGACTCCAGCAGCGGGAGAGGAAAGTGGGTAACTGAAGCCACCTCCTAGGGAAGAGGTGGCCTCCTGGACACGGGAGCTGCTGCTGGGCCCCCTGTGTGGTGCTGAGGCCCTAGGGGAAAGGGCCACCTCCACTCTTGATGAGTCCCCTTCTGGCTCCAGCCCTAGCAGAAACTGACCAGAGAAGGACGGATTCGGCCTGGCTGTCCCTCCTGGACAATGAAAATTGCACATCCTAGTAGCTGGGGCCACTTCCTATGGGCCATTGGCAGGAAGAGGCTGGGGAAAGGCTCAAGGCCTTTCAGCACAGCCAGGTGGGCTGGGAGCTCGGCGCTGGAGGCTGCTTCCTGGGAAGGAGAAAGTTTCTTCTGAACCACTGAACTAGCGTTCTGGGAAGTGGAGAATCAGCAAGGGAACCATCTTCAACCCTGAGGAGGAGACCAGCCTCACCAAGGGGACCTGGGTGTGTCCGTGCCTGCCCAGTCCCCCTCCCAGGGGAGCTGCTCCATACTCCCGGCCCTTTTGCCCAGGGATGGGGACTGCAAGCCCCTGGGCAGTGGGGTAGCCAAGGTGACCCACGGAGCCCTTTGCAGCCTCTGCTTAGGGCAGGTGCTCTGAGTGAGGGCCCTTTGCCAGCAACCCGACTGGTCCACTCAAATGGCCAGTGTTTTGGGGCTTCTGGGTGTCCCCAGAACAGCTGGCCAGGTGTCAGGGTGCCCAGGGCTTCTGAGCAGGGCACAGTGGCTCTCAGTGCCTGGTCCATTTCTGCCAGGGAGTGGGTTCTCTCTGGGTGCACTTTGAGCACCTGTTTTGGACCAGACCTGGGGAGGGGACTGAAAGAAGGGACTTTGGGCTGGGAGAGGGGTCCTCCTTATCCTTCAGGGTCAGCCCAGCCCACCTGCCGGAGGGTGCATGAGTGACCACCTCACCTCTCCTTACCCTACAGCCACTTCCCTGCCTCAAGGAGTTTGCACAAGGCCACAGAATCCAGCTCGGAGGAGGAAATTCTGGCAAGACAGAAGCTGCTCTGCCCTTTCTGCACTGCGACCTTGGGCCGATTCCCTGGGCTCCAGTGTCTCCAAATCTGGGCTGTTTAGAAAGCACAACTGGCTGTCCCGACTGAGCCTGTCGGAAGTGCGCTTCTGGGTCAGGGCACTTCGGACGCCTCCAAGACCCCTCAGGGGTTCATTTGCATTCTTGGAATAAAAATGTTGACAGTACTTTGTGCTCAGCAGCGCATTAAAATGCTTTCGAAGGTTGATTTTGGAGCAGTAACTAGAATGCTGGCTGCTGGGCCTCGGCCTCCCCCAGAGAACAATCAGCCCCTCGCTGAGGCTGCAGGGAGGAGGGGGCAGCTCGGCCTTGGGAGGCTCTGTCCAAAGAGAGCCTCACCCCAGGGGCTGTCTGGAGGCTGTTGGGAAAAATACTCATTTTTATATGTAAATAAATCATTTCCAGTGATTGCTCCTATCTCAGCAGGCTTCTGCTAAAATGTTTTAAGTGAGTCCTTTTCCACTGTAAACTTTGTGAAGCATCATTATCAAGTTTGGTTGTTTTTCCCTCTGCTGATTTCACAGAATCACCAATTCCTGGGACTCTGGCCTGTTCTGCCATCAGAGCCTGTTTGCATGCCTCTGGGGATGGAGAGCTCACCACCTACAGGTTGCTTGTTCTGTGGCTGGAGGCCCTGACTGCCAGAAAGGGCTTTTAAGTGAGCTGGGATTGAAACTCTCTTTAAAAAATAAAAAATTGTAGTACGTGTTGTCAATAATAGAGATTGTTGCAAAACTACAGTGATAAAAACAGCATGGTACTGGCACAAAACAGATGTGTGGATTAGTGGAACAGACTAGAGGATGCAGAAAGAACCCCAGGCATGTTCATCTGCATGGATCCCTCTGATTTGTGACGGGGCACTTACATGTGCTGGAGGCCAGAGTGCCTGATCAGCAAACGGAGCTGGGGAAGCTGGCTGGCTACTGTTGTAACCTGACTCGCATGCTGCCCTTCTGTTTCTTATTCGCTGTACCCTTTGTTCTAAATTTGTTCTATGTCTCCTGCACAATCCCCAGTGCTTTGTTTCCCATTTATTCCATTCCCCAACATAGCCCACCCAGAGCTGTATCCCCAGAACAGGCCTTACCACAAGCACCGCCCTCTGACCCTAGGCAAACAACAGGATGTCCTGTTTCCTCAGGAATGCACAGGTGTGCTGATGAGCTAATTTTTCCCCTAAAATAAGCCTGTCTCTAGGGACAACTTGCCCTTTGCTCCCCCACACCTTTGCGGTTTTTCCCTTTATAAACCACTCCAAATCTTAGCCTAGTGGCACAACAGTGTAAATTCCACCTGCACTCTGTGTCACTGGGTACCAGCCTAAATAAAGCGCTCCTCTTTCCTTCAAGACGTCTTGGCCTTTTATCTTTTTTTCATAACTTTTGATCTTTGATTTTCGGGATATAATAGCCACGTGCAGGCTGAATCTAGACCTGTCTCTCTCATCGTGCATGAAAATAAAATAAAAACAGATCAAAGACCTGAATATCAAGAAATACTGTATCCTGGAAGATAAAATAGCTGAAACGCTTTGAGACAGAAGCACTGGAAAGAACTTTCTGCACAGGACCCAAATGCACAAGAAATAACACCAAGAATCAGCAAATGGCATTTTATCAAATTAAGAAGCTTCTGGAACTCTCTTCTGTAATTTACACCTTACACCTCGCTTTGCCTTTGAAAACCTCCTTGCCCTGTCTTCCCTGGGCCACTGCTCAAGTAGGGGACCAGGGCTGCCAACTTCCAGGCTCCTAAATCTTCCAGCACCTGGCCCTGGACCCCTCTCCACGCATACCTGCCTGCATCTACTCTTACTACTGTCTGAGTCCCTAAATGTACAAAGCCCTAGTCCATTTCCTCCATGGCGGGGCCTCTGACCATAATACAAGACAACCGGATATGGCTTATTTATAAATTGCTGGGCTATAATTAGCACATAAGCTCCAACTAGTGAACATCTCATCTCAAAATAAAATAATACTAAAGGACTGAGGATGTAGCTTAGTGTGAGGGGTTTAATCCCCAATTAAAATGAAAACAATGTAAGGCCCTGTGATGTGCCTTTGCCTCTTGCTCCTTGCTGCCATTGCAGACCAAGCACACAGAAGACACCCAATCATGCCCCTTCTGGGATGAGGGACCCATTTCCTTTGACACTTTGGGCTCTGATCCCCAGGCGGTTGCCTCTAAAGTGCAGGTTGCGATCCATCGCATGCATGGCCTTCTTCTCCCTGGACATGTGCTGATGATCCCCTGTCGAGCATGTTCAAACTCAGCAGCAGAAACTGTTTCCAGAACAAAACCTCACCCAGAGCCCAACATAGGAAACTGCGGAGCACAGCACTGCCGATCTGGCTGAAGTGAGAAGGAGGCAAGGTCCCCCGAAGAGGCACAGAAGACACAGATCTGTTATGTAGGTATCTATACTGGGACTTCATATTGGTACATTGGTGGTTTGTCTATCTTGCTATTAATGTTGTTTTGTCACAACTGGTGTAATTTCATGATAAGTCATGGAACTGGGAAGGGCTGGAGCTCTAATTTTGTTCCTTTATCAAAGTTGTTTAGACTATTCTGAGTCTTGTGTATTTCTACAGAAATGTAAGAATCAAAATGTTAATCTTTATGAAAAACGATGTTGACATTTTGATAAAGGATTGTGTTTTCTGATCTTTAGTACTTTCTTCTATTTGTTTTTGGTTTTATTCTGTTTTTTAGTTTTAATTTCTTAAGGAAAGATATGAGGATATTTCAGAACTTTCTCCTTTTCAAGTAAATGTACTTGGTGTGAAAAAACAAACACTACTGCAGCACCTGAAACTCGGAATGCACTGGAAGCTCACTTACTTTTGTGGCCACTGGTAATAATATCAATAACCAATTTCATGTCTTTGGTACATTTGATAAAATTTTCAGAAGAATTTTCAGAAGAATCTGCCCTGTAGAGGAAAAAACTCAAGCTAAATGAAGCTGGTGGATTTTCCCAAAGGCATCTAATTAATAAACAACATAGGTCCCTCTACAAGACTTTTTTAATAAGACAGAAACCAATTTTCATCTGATCTCATCTTGGGTGCTGGGGATTGAACTCACAGCGTCTGCTCGCTAGGGCTCTGCTCTCCCACCAAGCTGCACCCTCACCCCTAAATTCATGTTCTATTGTGTAAAGCACTCACATAAATTGCTAGGCAAAACAAACTTTAAACAGCCCTTCAGTCCATTAAATAAGCAAGAAATATGAAAAGAGAATCCCAAAAAGAAGGGATTCAGGAAGTAAAAAAAAAAAAAAAAGGCAGGCACTGCTCAGGCTCACTAGTAATCCAAATTTTTATCACCTTTAAAATGTGCAAAAATGAAAATAAACATAGAATGTTTGCATGGAGCCAACAAATCGATTCTCTTCCATGACACCAGTGGTAATATGAATTAATACAACCTTTTTGAAAAGCTACTTGGCAAAACAACGCTTAAAATAGGAGTTGGCAAAGTTTTCTGAAAGGGCCAGAGAGGAAATACTTTGTTTATGGAACCGTGTTATCTGTGTCATAACCGCTCAAACTGCTGATGTAGCTAGAAACCCAGCCCTTTGCAGTGTGTGAATGAAAATTTTACTTATAAAACTTTATTTATAAACACAAGGACTGTGTGCCAATAAAACTTTATTTATAAACACAGGCACTGTGTGCCAATAAAACTTTATTTATAATCACAGGCACTGTGTGCCAATAAAACTTTATTTATAAACACAGGCACTGACTTGGATTTGCTCCAAAGGCCATGGTTTGGAGGTCCCTGGGTTAAGTATTTATTGTTCAATTATCACTATTAAAATGTCAATCATAAAAATATGTACTCAGAATGTGACATCAAGTAAGAATTAGCAGGTTACTCAATTGCACAGTTATAACCATGCAGTAGAAGTCCCTGGGCACAGACAATATGAGCGAAGACAAAACATGAGCTAAGGCCGTATGGAAATCCTAGTTGTAAAATAGCCACCAGGCTTATTTCTCCCCACCTCGGGTCAGCTGGCTCCTCTGTTGATCCAGCTACCTTCGCTGACTGCCGGGGAGTTGGATAAGCCTGGCTAGCTTGATGCAGCCTTGGCAGAACAGCTGTCCCCATGGCCCACGGTCACCTGCCCCAGAGGCTGGCCCGGCCACTCTCACCTGGCTGTGCTGACAGTGGTTGGAAAGAGAGAAGAGGCCTCCAAGGGCCCTCAAGGCCTCAGGTCACAGCTAGCCCACTGCCTCTTCCGCCAGGCTCCGGGGTGAAAGCAGGTCACGAGACACATCCACACACTGCAGTTTTTCTGAGGGCAAGAGCTGCGTAGTCACAAGGCCGAGGCTCAGCAGAGCAGGGGCAGGGGCTGCGGACAACACGCAACAACAAAATGCTGCTTGGGGGGAAAGGTGTCCGCCTCTTCAGCTCCTGTGCAAATCAAAGATGCCATGGAAAACCCACAGGCGATGCAGCTTCGGATTGGCACCCTCAGGCCCTGGGTCTACATGTAGGCAGGCACCTTCCAGAGACTGCTCCACCCGATCCAGTCTGAAGGGGCTGCTGGGCTCCTGGTGCAGTTAGGCCTCAGCCGTCCACCTTCTCTCTCTCCATGGTCCTTCTTGGTATTTACCACTTCCTTACTCTGCCTCCTTCTGATGACGCCAAACCCTCACCTCCTCCTCAGAAGGAAGGAACTAAATGCTAGTAGCTTACATCCCACCAAGCCATGACCTGCAACTCCTGCAAAGAAGGGGGAGCCGAAGGGATTCAGACGCCTGCCCTGGCCTTGGAAGTGCTGCGGATGGCGAGGGGAAGGAAAGGGGACCCTGGGTAAAACAGACGGTGCACAGCATTGATTTTGGATTAATTTTCATGAAAGGGATGATTTTATTGTTATGATTCTTATCAGCATGTCCAGTTTCTGTAGCACCAGCTGTGGAGAAGACCATTCTTCCTTGGGTTAGCTTTGTTCCTTTGTCAAAAACCAGCTGACCACGGTCTATTCTGGGCTCCCTGCTCGTGCCACTGAATCACTGGCACATTCTCTCATTGGTACCCACTTGTCTTGATGCTGGCAGCTTTAGAGTAAGTCGGGAAGGCAGCAGTGTCAGTCCTCTGACTTGATTCTTCTTCAGCACTGCGAGCAGAAACAGCACTTTTCCCTTTAGAAGTTAATTATCTCAGGCGTTTGATTCTGGGAAGGGGAAGCTGACTCACACACTTTAGATCCAGTCTGTTGACACCCACAAGGTGCCTCCCCGGGCTCGTCAGTGGGACCGAACAGCCTCTCAAGGCCGGATTGGGTAAATGGCTCCTTATTTTATTTTATTTTATTTTATTTTATTTTATTTTATTTTATTTTATTTTATTTTTTTACAATTGATTTGCCTAAGGTCACCACGTCTAAGTCTCATAGACCTCTGATTCTAACACACATGTTTTGTCCTAGAAATCTCAGGAAACAGTGGAACCGCCTTCAGAAACTCCAGAGCACAGTGCCAAGGGCCCCCATCGGACTCCTTGTGGACTGGCATGGATGGGATGCCTCGGAGTCGGGAAGAGCTAGATTCTGAATTTGAGGACAAGTGGGGGAAACCATAACTGACTGATTTGGCAGCACTGTGTCACTGTCCTCTCCGTGACAGCAGGAGGCTGAGGAGTCCCTGTGTGCAGCTCATAGACAGAGACCCCTTCCTACAAACGCGGAGAGGCTGGCAGGTCTGGGGATAAGCCAGAATCCCTGTACGCTGAATCTCTGCACTTGACCCCAGAATTGGGTACTGAGGCTCCAGGCCAGGCCACGAGCAGGGGGACAGGGACCCCGAGTGCGTTGCTATCTGAGGAGGCCTTGTGCTGTGTGCCGTGCTCAACTTCAATGGCTTTGCTGGCCTCTCCCCCACACGGCCCCCAGCACCCGATTTATACCCTGCAGCTCTGAGGGGAGCCAGGAAAGCCAGTTACAGCCCAAAGTCCACCCACAGCTCCAATGCTGGGTGCAGAGCTGGGGTGGAGGTGCATTTTCAGCTCATGGGGTACAGAGCACGTTGCAGACTTGGTCCTGCACTGCCAGGGCTGGATCTGGCAGCCTGAGATCCAAAGTGAGCTGCAGTCACCAGGTCTGCAGTGGTCATGGGTACCCAGAGTTGTGCGTGTCACAGCCAGGGCCCCTCTCTAAACTCCCCAGCTGTATAGATATCCCTATCCCAGGGTTCAGGGAGGGAAGGTGTGGGCCACAGGCCACGGTGGGGTGAGCATAGGACACAGAACTCCAGTGCTGCAGTCTGCTGTCTGGATTCAGGGCTTAGCTTGAGGCCTTGATCTTTAGCGTGAGATCTTGGACAAATCTCCCAAGGCTTCTGTGCTATCTCCAACTTTGCAGAATGGGGGTACCAGTAATACTTGCCTCACAGGGTGGTTATGAGAATCGGGTGAGCTGTGAGCCAGCGGGGCCAGGAGGGATTGTGAGCTGTACCTGGAAGGAGTTTAAATTCACAATCTCAGTGAGCTAGCCAGAGTATGACCTTAGTGTTTGTTGAATGACTTAATGAACTTGGAAAGGGCTTTAGAGATTGGAAAGTGTGAAGAAATTGCTACTTGCTAAATTAATTAGACCTGCAGGATACAAATCAATGAACCTCATCAGCACGGTCCATGTGCCCTGGGGCTCGTGTGATGAAGAACTCCCTGTCTACTGCCCTCAGCAGCAAATCCAAGCTTTTCACTTGTGGGATTTAAAGAGATATTGGTGGTTTGAATGAGAACCAGCCATCTCTCAAGTGCTTAGCATGGGGGCTGCCCAGCATGGACACTTAATGCCAGCCTAGTGGCTGTTCTGGAGTTCTGGGTCACAGCCAGGGCCCAGAGGAAGCAGCCAAGGCAGGGAATGAGGCCCCTGGGGCCGCAGGGAGGGTGTGGGCTGAACGCACCCAGCTGCAACCCCGCTGCGCGGTCCGGAAGCTCAGCTCACAGGATCAAAGGGTCCCAGCGCGGAACCTGTCAGAGGCCGGGGCGGATGTCAGCCCCGGGCTCCGGAAGTGGATGCCGCGGTGCTGCGGGTGCTGGAGCAGCCCGGGGCTGACCTAAGTGAGGGAACTAAGGTGCGGGGAGGAGAAATCCCACGTTGCATTGCCCGCAGCAACCACGCGCCGTCCGCTCCTCTGAGGACCCGCAGTGGCGCCCGAGGTATCTACGAACCTGTTGTTCCACTCACACCACGGCCAGCCTCACCCCACGCCCTGCGTCCCTCTGTGTCCCCCGTCCACAGCATGGCCCTGCAGAGGGTTTTCCCCGGCACCAACGCGCTGAACCTTCTCCCACTGTCGTCCCGGTCCGGGCTCATCTTCCTGCGCTTTGCTCCCCTCGGTTCTTGGACCCTGAATCGTCCCAGTTTCCGCCCCGAGGGAGCAGTGGAGCCTCAAGGCCCCTGTTGGCCGCTCTGTGAAACCTCAACCACTTGGTGTGGCTGAGCAGGCCCTTCCGGGCTGCACCCCACGACCCTGCAGCCCCCTTCTCACATCTGGGGTTCACACATCTGGGGCTCTCACCGGCCTGCTGCGGGCTCTGTCCCTGGCCAGCCAACCCTGCGTCCTGGTGATGACAGTCTGCCAGGCACCGGCGCGGAGAGCAACAGCGTCCAGCTCTGGACTTGTACGTCCGGTTCCCTGGCCAGGCCCAGCTGTGCCCACCAGCGAGCTCCCCAGTCCCGAGCCCTGTGCTGCCAGCCGGCCTCACAGCTGCCTCTCACAGTGCGACCCGCTCCACACCGCAGTCAGGGCATGTTGACCTGAAAAGATCCATCCAGGCCTCTCTCCCTGCACCCCTGAAATTTCAAGGCCTGAATCCTCTCTGTTGCTCTGACTAGGTTTGCAAGAGGGAAGGGCGGGGAGGGGGATCTTCGTTACCTCCTTTCTTGCAGCCCCTGTAGTGGAGCCAAGGAAAGCAGCCTGCGCCTCCTGGTGGCCCCTCAGAGAACTGCAGGCAGGAGCCCCGCGACCGCAGCAGCCCTGACCTGCGCTCCTGGACTGCGTCCCAGATTGCTCACAGGTGGCAAAAGCAGCTCCTTTTACTGTGGCAACAGAAACATCGGTGACTTTAGGGACTTGGTTCTGCAGGAAAGGCCTCGAAGAAGGGATGGTTTGACCTCAAGTGCTGTCTGCGAGCCCTAGACCGCCCCTTCTGCCTTAACCCCCACAGGAGAGCCATCCACTGGGGAAACTGAGGCTGTACCATCTCCCCGCAGAGGTCTTGTCCTCTGAGTCCGGTCCTGGTCTCTTTCTTATTTTGGGAAAGTTGACAAATACTAAGAAGCTGGCAAAGGACAATGACAGTGTTTTGTGTCCCTACTATGAAACAACCTCTGTTAATATGGGGCATTACTGTGTCTAACAGGTGCCATTTTTGCTTTGTTTTTAAAGAAAAACTGCCCTCTGTTGTATTATTTGAAATGATATGTAGGTGGGTGGGGAGTGACATCTGTCACTCCAATGTTCTGGGAGGCTGAGGTAGGACTATCGCAAGTTTGAGTCCAGGCTAAGCAACTTGGCAACTTGGCAACTTGGCATGAAACCCTGTCTCAAAATTTAAAAAATAAACAAAAAGTTGTTAGGACGTAGCTGAGTGTGCAGGCCTTGGTTTCAATTCCCAGTACAACAACAACCCCAAAAATGGTACCTAAGGGTCAACAATACAGCAGGTGCTTAGCAGGTGCTTAGCATGCTGGGTTCCATCCCAGAGTGAGTAACAGTGGCTAGTGCTAATTTGAAGGAGGCCAAAGAGCCAGGAAAGTAAAGTTGAGCCAGCCACGCCAACCCGCCCCACCTCCACACACATACGGAGACAGCAGGAGACCTGGGAGGCCTGCTCCGTACAGCATGGGTACGCTGGAGTCCGAAGCCCCAGTTCCTGGGGATGTGGTCTTATTTGGGCACAGAGGTGATGCAGTTGATTTAAGATGAGGTCATACCAGACTGAGGTGGGCACTGGCTTCTTTAAAAGGGAAAGATAGGGAGTTTTGCTTTGGATTCAGAGCAGACACTCAGGGAGAATGCTCCATGGACACAAGGGTCCAGGAATACCCAGGGTTGCTGGCCACCACCGGAAGCCAGGAAAAAGCCAAGCAAGGGTCCTCCCAGAGCCTGCTGACATCCTGATGCAGACTTGTGGAACTGCCAGGGTTAAGCATCCGTTGTTTAAGCCACCAGGTTGTGGTACTTCATTATGGTTGGTGGAAGACCTGAATACAACTTGTTACACAGCAAAAACTAACTGATACACCCAAGGATTTCTGAAATGGTAGTCAAATGACCCAGCAGGGCCAGTGTGAGCTGGTTGCTCTGCAAAAAGCAATTTCCTCTTCTTCCTAGGCAGATGACCATTCTTACCTGGTTTGCTGTGGCTTGGCATAGGTGCTGTCAAGGTCTGCTCTATGGAGCTGGAGCAGAAGTGGCTTGTGCCACAGCTTGGAGGGAGCAGTCACCTGTGTTTTTCTTCTCCCCTCCATGTGACAATGAAGTCATGACATAATTTTGAGGTCTAGTTGTCACTGCAGCTTAGACCTGCTTACCTGCTACAGGGACCCAGTGAGATTTATTGTGTCGGTCAGGGTTTACTAGAGAAACAGATATAAGATATACAAATGTGTAAGAAATTACAAGATTGGCTTACGATAGTCAGTCAGTGAGGGAGTGTGCAGAGGCTGTGTGTATGCTGAGGGGAAGGGTCCAGCCCAAGGGCTGGCGCTTAACTGCAGTGTCCGTGCATGTCTGCATTAGGAGTCTGAGACAGATCTCTGAAGCATCCAAGCAGAAGGCGGAAGAGTCTAAGTTGAAAGGCTGAAGAGACCCAGGTGGAAGTCCAACAGTCTGCCAGAAACCAGGAGATGACCTCCAAGCGTAAGGTAAAGATTGGAGCTCCCAGCAGACCCGGCAGTCAGTCTCTCCTCATCTGCCCTTTATTCTATGCAGGCTGCTCCCCTGGGGTGGGTCCCTGAGGCCTTCTCTTGCACAGCACCCCTTACTGAATCACTTAAACTTCTGAGCTTCTCAAGTTGCCGCAATGTATCAGTATTACATTTACCCTTATACTTGTGGGGAAAAGATTCTTGATTTTACTCCCCAAACCTAAAACCTAAGATAAGACAGGGACAGAATTTGTGCCCATTCTGCTACTGATTCTAGGAACTTAAGCCTGCAGAGGGACGGACGTGTGGAAGAGTCAGGAAGCAAGATGGTCTTGATGTCACGGAGCCCTGGAACCAGCCATACTTGCCACCAACTCTGTGTTGGACTTAGCTTTCCCAAGCCAACAAATTCTTCCTTTTGCTCTGGACAGTCTGGAAATGTTTCTAATAAGCAGCAACCAAGATGGTTCCTAAAAAGTTTGCTATTATGAGACCACTGACTTTCAATCAGCTGTCATTCACTCAGAAATGAATCATTGCCAAATGCTGGTATTTTAAGTATTGAGTAGTACTGAGTAGTAGTTAAATTCACTGGTGACGCATACCCTAACAAAATGGATTTCATGAGAGCATTTTAAGGAAAGGGCTTGGGGCAGCTGCTTCAGATACATGACTCTGAGTCAGGGACACCTGATAAAAATGAAGCATTTGTTTACAAGCTGTGTGGTGGGCTGATAGGAAATCAATGGTCAGAGGGTTGTGCTGCCATTTGAAGGAGGCAGAGGGTGGCCAGCCCATGCACCCAGACTCTTTGGAAAGAGGCACCAGGAACTGGAATCAAGAGGGGACCTGGGAGGCTGGGTCAGCAGCTTTCTTCCTGGTCTGTTCTATGCAGAGCTGAGAAAATGCATGGTTGGAACTAACTCCCTCTGGACCTTAGGGCTGATGGAGCCCAGGGTTGGGATCTGGGGCTCCTTGTTGACGCTATGAGTGCCACAAACAATCCATGCAGAAGTGACCCTGTTGCCCACCTCTCTCCATGTCTCCACCCAGCCATGTCCTCTCTGCTGGGAACCAGAGGGACCAATTTGGGACGACTCACAACAACCAAAATGTCCTCAAAGAAGTTGAAAATAGCTGCTGGGCTCATAACCCATGATGGACTTGCCTTGCAGCCCTAGTGGGATGTGTCCCCAGTGCTGCACTGAAGGCTGAGCGGCGTTGGTGGGGCTGCCCAGTGTGGTCACTGCCCTCCAGGGCTCTCTGGGCTCTGTCCTCCTCAGAAGCTTTGGTGTCTGCAGTTCCAACATGGGGGAGACAGCTGCCCCAGGGGCCCCAGTTTCCTCTGTCTCCCAGGGATGAAGGCAGAGTCCCATGTGCCTGGGACAGGTCCAGACTAGCAACAGCTGGCCTGGGCCTGGGATGCAGGACTGAGGAGTCAAGCAGGCAAGTGGTCAACATCTGGGGCCCTGAAGACCATCAGGAGGCCCCAGACAAGCTTGGGCTCTAACCAACCTGGCAGACCACACAGCCAAAGGGCCTCCTGTGTGTGCGGATGGGTCCTGGCCACTCTGCGGAGCCCCAGGGGAAGCCCCACCCCAGCAGGGTGACCTTGGACCAGCGGTCCCCCGCCTTGTTGGTCTCCACCTTGTCTCCCCATCTCTAAACTCGAGGTAGGAAGAATCTTGGAAGATGCTAGCGGTCCTGCTGCCCCCTTTGGTGTCCGTGTGGCAGCCCGGTGGCCTGGTCTGCATCATGTCTTCCCGTGGGCACCCACATGTGGCTGGGTCAAGCCACCTCCATCCTCCTGAGACAGCTAAGCGGCCCCACACGGGGCTAGGCCAGCGTCTCTGGGAGGTGACGGCAGAGGCTGCCAGAGGAGGCTCCAGGTTTCTGGAGGAGGCCCGTAGGGCAGAAGGCCCTGGGGCGTCCAAGACGCCTGTCTCTCTTCACTTCACCCGTGTGCCCGCGCCGCTGCAGGGAGCCTCTCCACGCACAAGCGTGCGGCCGAGACAGAGCCATCGAGAGACTCGAGGGACACACAGCCCTCAAGGGTCCTTGCCAAGCAGTGGCTGGCCGGGGTCGTGGTCAGGAAAGACCAGGGGGCGGGGAGTGGGGGTGGGGGCTGGCAGGTGGCCTGGGGCGGGGGCTCCTTACCCTGAGCGGTCCCACCGGTCTAGAGAGCTCCCACCCTGCCCTCCCCCAGCACCCCTCAGGTGCCACCTCTCCCCCCCCCCCACCACGCCACGGTCTCCAAAGCCTGCAGTTTGCAGAAGTCGCAGCGCCCTCTGCTGGCCCTGGCTGGGTCCAGCACCCCAAAGCGACCCTCAAGAGTCGGGAAGGAGAAGCCTCTGCCAGATCCCTGCCCCTCCCCTGCCCCTTTGCCCCAGACCTTCTCAAATTCTCCTCTGCGCTCCCGCAGACTCACCTACACCCCAATCATCTTGGACTCAACTTAGCACCCCTTCCTCCAAGAAGCCCCCCTGACTTCCGGCGGGGGGCGCCTCATCGGCTTCCGCCCTGGCTGTTTCTGTAGGAACCTGTCACAGCGTCTGCGCGCTGCACCGTCCTTATCTGCCCACCCGTCTCTACCTGCAGGAGACCGTCACAGGGACGTCACAGGTTGATGGTCACAGGGACGGCGTTGCTGTGTCCTTAGCACTTGCACGCAGAGGTCCGAGCAGGGCTGACCCGGGGTGGGGGTGGGGGGGGGTCCCCGGCGCGAGACTCCGAAGCAGCCGGAGAAGGTACCTGCTGCGCGCAGCTCTGCGCACCACATGGGCCGCCCTGCGCCCGGGTTTCCCCGGCACCCACGACGACTTTATTTTTTGCCATTTCTTTTTTATTTTAACGCAAATAGGGTCATCCTAGGCACATAATTCCATACCTTATTTACTCATAAAACAGCCCATCTCGAAGGCTAAGCCGACAGCTGTGGGTTTATGGGATTCTTTTCAGCGACTGTAAAGTGTCCCCTACCCAGCGATGCGACGCTAACTGCCGGGTTTATCAACTGTACATCAATAAAGCTGGGGGAGGGGGAAGGCCAGGTGCTTGGTCTGGTGGCTTTTAATATTTATTTATGGATTTATTTATCTTATTGCAGCTCCAAACAACATTTCTGCAAACATCCTTATGCACAATTCTTTGTGCCACGAGCACATACTTCTGTCGAACTGACTCCTGTAAGTAAAACTGCTGCGCCTCTGGGTAGGTTAAGGCACATTATTTCACCCTGAGTTCCACGGCTTCTGAGGATACAGCTCTGCCCAGCAAAAGGGGAGCGGAGCATCCTGGTGGGGGGGTGGTGGAGGATGGAGCTAGGAGGAGCAGGAGGACTCTGGAATACTCTGGAGGTACTGGGGGCAGCGGGGATTGGGTGAAATTCTAGGCAGCTACATGGATGGACTGCAGACCCCAAGACCCTGGAACCCCGGCAAGAGCGAGGGCGGAGGTCCGGAGACCCTGGGCGGTTCCATGCGCGCCCCCTCGTGGCCATTCGAAACCAAGGCACATTATCCTACATTATCCTGTTAGCCAACCGCAAAGAAAGTGGGTCAAAAGAGAGGGGCAGAGCACAGGTCTTGGACACAAGGGTCTAGTCCTGACCTTGCCACTGGTTCACCGTGTTACTCTTTGCAAGGTGTTGCCGACCTCAGCCTCGGTTTCCTCACCTGATGAATAAGGGATCGGAGGAGTTGAACGGCTCTCAGAAATGGAAGCGGTGACCCCAGGTCAGCTCTGGACTAAGCAGTCCACATGTGTCATCTTAGCCTTGTCCAAGGACATAGCAGACATTGCCACCTGACAGTCATGGAAGGCTTGGCTCAGAGAGGTCAAGTGACCTTGGCTACTCTGCTTTTGAGAGGGAAACTGGGGTTTGAGGCCAGGTCTGTGACTCCAGAGCTCCCTCTGCCCAACCCGTGGTGCTTCTCATGGTCTCCAAGGTCCCTTCCACTTGTCTGTGGCTCAAGGTGTCTGTTGGAAAAGATATGTATAGCAGACACTGGGGTGCTGGCATGTGGACAAGACAGGAGTTAAGGAGTCAGCTGTCAAGACATTAAGGTGCAGAACAATGCCATAGTCTTTGCAGGAGAAGAAGTTATGACCACCACTCCATTACCCATCAAAATAACATTCCCTGGGCCATCCATCCACCAAGCAGCAAAGGGAAGGCACAATTGAAGACATGTTCAGCAGAAACACCACTGGGTGTTGTTTATCACCCTGTACCTGTCCACATCAAGCTGGTTGTTGCTGAACAACTCAGAAGTCCTAGAATATTCATTTACCCAAGCACATATCCATCCACAAAACCATCTATCCATTCATTCACCCATTTCTTCACAAAGCCATCCATCCATCAATCTGATCATCCATCCATCCAACCATTCATCCATCTACGCATCCATTTGAAATACTGATCCACCCACCCACCATCAACCCATGCATCCCTCCACCAAACACTGGTAAACCCTGAGGTGTTGGTGCCTGATTCTCAGGAGCTTCTAACCAGTTATCATGGGACCTATATGAATGGACCAATAAATGAAGAACCACGTAAATGTTATATGTTGCTTGGTATTTTGAAACAATAAGCCTGTATCCCTTCACATGGTACCTGGGATTTGGGAATCTGGAAGAAGCCAAGCTAGGTGATTCCAGCTCCAACTCTCTCAAGAAGTTGTAGTTAAAGTGTCACCTGCAGCTGGAGGATCTGGTCCCAGAACATCTCACTCACGTGCCTCACTCACATCTTTACTGAATGTTGGCCTAAGTCTTCTCCATTCTTCTTCATAAGGGTCTCTCCTCAAGGATGCTTGAGTGTCTCCTCAACGTGACACCTGGCTTCTCTCAGAGCCAATGATCTAAGGGAGTAAGGAGGAAGCTGCCTGCCTCTTTGGACCTGTCTCTGAAGTCACACACTGTCACTTTTCCTTCTAATGACTAGGAATTTTTTAGAAGTGAGTCACTAAATCCAGACCAAGGGATGGGAATGAGGATCACACCTTGAAGTGAGGAGTTTCAAAGAATTTTGGATCTACTTTCCAACCAGTATGTTTGTGGCAACTTTGCAGGCTGGACTGAGACAGTAGCATGCAGGATATCGGGAGGTGGGAAGCAGAAGCAGTTGCCTCTACCTAGAACGGTAGCTGAGGGAGCCAAGGAAGGAAGTGGTACAGAGACAGCAAAGAATGAGTTTGGTGCTGTTATGGATTATATCTAGATGACTCCCTAAAACCTCACACACTGCTAGGTGGAGCTTTTGAGAGTGATCCAGTAATGGGCTTGTGATTTCTAGATCATGGGTGTGTAATACTGGATTAGTCCACTGATTAGTGCAGTATAGTTCTGTTATGGTTTATGTTCAGATGCCCCCCCCCATGAAGCCTCATGCCGTCATGGATGTGACTGAATTCAGTGTTCATGATTGGTTCATGGTCTAGCACTGGGATTGGTAGTGTGAGTGCTTCACCCACCCAAGGGCAGAGCTAACATACAGTGTTAGGGCAGAAAGAAGGTGTGTCTTTGTGTGTGTGTGTGTGTGTGTGTGTGTGTGTGTGTGTGTGCAGGTTCTCTCTTGCTGTTTTGCAGTGGCCGTGAACGGAGCCGTGCCATGACACCCTGCCTTGGAGCCAGCTGAGTATGGTCTGAAACCACCAAAATTGTAAAAAATAAACCTTCCCTTCCCTAATTTTTGGAGTCAGGTATTTTGTCTCAGCATTGAGAGGAAAGTAACTGAAACAAGTTCTGATGTGGATGATGGGCTTACTGAAGAAGGAAGACCTACCCTGGGTGTGGGTGGCACCAAGAAGTAGATTTGTAGCCTGGATAGAATAAAAAAAGAAATCAGACTGTGGACTGAAACCACTACAAACTGTGAGCTAAAATAAACCTTCCCTCCTTTAACTTATGGGTGTCAGGTATTCTGTCCCAGCAACGAGAAAGCCACCAAGACAAGTGCTGTGGTGTACACCTGTGTTCCCAGCACTCTGAGAACCGAGGCAGAAAGATTGCAAGTTCAAGCTAAGCCTGGGTAACATAGTGATTTAGTGAGACTGTCTCAAAAAAAAATTTTTTTTAAAGGCTCTGGACCCTGAGTTTAATCCTCAGTAGTAGGAAGAAAAAGAAGTGAACAGGTTTTATCTCTGATCTGTCATGTGACCTAGAACAATTCCCTGTTGATTTCTGAGACTCTGTATTTGAGGAAATAAGTAAGTCAAGCCCAATCAAGTGGGGTGGACAAAGCCCACCCATCAGAGCATGGTCTAGAAAGCAGGTTGGCCACTCTCACTTGCACTTGATGAGACTCTGAGGTGGGCAGGAGGAGGGGAAGCTTTGTAGGGAAGAAGGGAGGCTGAAGCTGGCATGCCCTGAGGCTGGGCACTGTTGCCATGGGAAGGCCGAAGGACAGTGGGGTAGGAGCAGGGCATCTTCTGTGCGGGTTGGGAAGGTGATGGGCTTTCTGGCTGACATGGGAGAAGAACTGGGAAGCTGGTGGTGACTGATCAAATCCTTCCTGCTCTGGGTCCCCTGTGGCAGGGATGGTGGTCTGGATCTCTGGGCTGATAGCTGCAGAGACTGCAAGTCTGCTTTCTCTTCACACTGCCTGTATGGCCAGAACCTCTGTGGCCTCTGAGAGTGTCCCTGTAGTCATTTTCAGGGGTCTTCTAATTCGGGGTTACCCACAGCATCCTAGGATCCATGACTGAGGCTTCAAGGTAAAAGGTCACCAGCGCTGATTTCCCCCGACACAGGTGCCTGTGCTTGAATCTACATCGCTAGCTTCTCCCCAAGTGGCAGCCCAGCTCCACTTGATAGCTTCTGAAGTCCACAAGCTCACTCCACCAGAGGCAGAGGGACCTGGCCCATCTGCTGTGATATGGAAGGGGCTACCAAGATGGTGGGTACTTGCTCAGGGTGCTCAGCCCCCGAAAGGCTGCCCCATCACCTCCTTCCCTGGGGTGAGCCCTTTCTTCTATTTCCCCACAAGCAGCAGAGGTGAAAGCATTGTCTCTGGAAGGCCCTGCATAATTCTGCATAACACTCATGTAACTCTGGAGTGATGTCCACTGACACCCGGCAGGAAACCACCTTTCCAGATTAGCAGTGGCTTGGAGGAAGCACGGTAGCTGCAGGGTGGGTTGGCTCCTACCAGGACCGGGGTTAGGAAACAACTGCCATCATCAAAGCTGTAGGCAAAGCATTTTGGGAGTGCAGGGCCATCATCACCAGGGCCAGTCCTGCTGGGGCTCAGGTGTCCCCGTGGTCACCATCACTCTGGAGGGGACTGGAAAGGGCCATTCCTCCAGGATCCCTGACACCTGCCAGGACTCCACAATTTCCCCTTGCACGATCCACATGATTTCACAGATTTCACAGGCACCCTCCTCCACCTCTCCCAGTCCCTTGGAGCACCACCAACATGTCTGGGGCTCAAATGTCAAAGGACCTGAGTTCAAATCCCTGCCCTGAAATGGGCCAGCTGCAAGGCCTCCAGTGCCTGTGAGCACAAAGTCCTTGGTTCTTACGGAAGAGATAGAGGTATGGTCCTGTTGGCTGAGTACACCGAGTAGCCCAAAGGCAGGGAAGAATTCTGCGTGGAGTTAAAGTCATGCAGGGGTGGGGTGAGGTGCTGCACACCTGCAACCCGGCAGCACTCTCGGGAGCTGAGTTAGAACGATTGTAAGTTGGAGGCCAACCTGGTCAACCTAGCCAGAGCCTGTTTTAAAATTTAAAAAAATAAAAGAAGGTGAAGACGCAGCTCACGCAAAAGGCCTTTGGTTCAATCCCCAGGACTAAAGCAAATGTCCAGGAGGAGGTGCTCTCCTGGTCAACCATTAGCCAGCTGAGCAGCCTCGGGTCGGTCACTTCGCCATTCTGCACCTTTGCTTTTTCATCTGGGAGGCAGGGCTGATGGCAGGCATGCGGAGGGGTTAATTTTATGAGTCAACTCAGCTGGCCCAAGGGTTGGCCCAAGAGCAGGGTAAAGGTTCTGTCCGGGGTGTCTGGGGAAGGGGCGTCCCCGGCCGAGATCAGCCCTGTGCTGGCGTCCGGGGCCCCGGGAGCAGATGGCCTCCTCAGTGTGGTAGGCATTGTCCAATCTGTCCAAGGCCTGAATAGAACAAAAAGGTTTTGAACTCTTTGTTTTGGATATTTTCTTTAAATGCCACCATTTGACAGAAATGACAGGGAAAAAAAGAAAGGAAAAGAGCGATTCACCGACTTGTGCTAGTGTCTTCCAGGCCTCTGTTAATTAATGTTTTAGGTAAGATTAATTTTATTTATTTTAAAATCAATTAACTTAACATTCTAGGATATAATAATGAATGGACATTAACTGAATTTCATTAATTACTACTGAAAATAAGCCCTGCAGTTATCTCATGAATGGCCCTGCTACACAGCAGTGAGCTTGGTGGGGTAAAAGTGCTCTTCTGTTAAATGCAAGCATTTAAAACACCCCTGTTTCTGCAGCTCTGGTGTAGAAGATGTGGGTTGCTTTTTTTAAAATTCTTTTTCAAATGAGAACCTCAGAAAATGGAGATAGACTCAGCAAGAAATCTGCTAGGGACTCAATTCTATGACGAGAGAAACTGAGGCAGAGGCCAGAGGTGTAGGCAGGGTCAATCCCCAGGAGTGTGGGAAATATTCATTCATTCACTGAACATTTCTTTACTGAGCACAAAATGTCTGTACCCCAGGATACAGTTCTGAGCAAGAATTCAAGTCAATGGACAGGTATAGCTGTAGCTAACAAAACTTTATTGACACAAATAGGTGTTGGGCTGTTGGTTTATTGAGTACTACCTGGGTGGGGGGAATGCCAGAAAGAGAGAACAAGAAGTCTAAAAGCCCTGGGGCAGAGTGTCCCTAGTGTTGGAGTAGCAGCCACAGGAAAGGCATGAGTGGAGAGGGGTTAGTGAGGGATTAGGGTTGGAGAGATACCTGAGAAGGCAGGAGAGGAGGAAAGTGGTCTTTGCTTGGCTCTGTCCGCTCAGGCAGATGCAGGGGGTCTTGACTGGGAGGATGTGGCCCGAGACCCACATGGAGGCTTCCCTGGACACGTGGTGAGCTCACACCTGCTGTCACACTTCTGGCTCTGGGCAGAATTTTCTTGGCTCTCTAGCCCTGGGCGTGGCCTGCACCCACCCAGTCCCAATCTGGGGTTTCCTCCCCTGACTCCTTTCCTACATGCCCTGCCTCCTAGGACCCCTCTAGTCTATCCCTACCCTCAGCCTGCTGAGAAAGGACCCATAGAACGGGGTGGGTTCTCATACAGGACTGCTACTTCTCATTTGATTAGAAAGGTCACCTGCAGCCCCCTGAAAGACACAAGGACTTTGCACTTAGAACAGGCTGTGGCCACACCCTCCAGCAGACTATCGGGGCTCCTTCTGTCCTCCACTCTTCAGGCAATCTTATATCCTGGCCAGACCTAGGTCAACCTTGGGACCTATCATTGTCACAGTGATCCCAGTGAGCCCAGCAGAATGACCAGAATCACTGCCATCTTACAGAAGATGTCCCTTTCATCATTTTATTTTTAAACTGGGGATTGAACCCAGGGCTTTGCTTGGAGCCACATTCAGGAATATGAACCTGGAAAAGCCACTTCCTTTCTCTGAGGTTCTGTTCCCCTGGTTAGAACCTCAGGGGTAGGGTTATGAGAACACCACGCTGGGCACCATGATTTCACACTGGATTCAGGATACTGCAGACCCATCTGCATCCACCTGGCGGGTAGACATCACTAGCCGATCAGAACCTTCGCACCCTGAGCCAAGGGGAGGGGCTTGGAATCTTGGAATCTTGCCAGAAGGCTACTGCCAATCAAAGCTGAGTTGGCAGTTGAGATTAAACGGACTTTCATCCCTGGCCAGCACCGTGGTAGAGTTAAGAGGAGCATCGGAGTGGCACTGGAGTGTACAGTCAGGTGATGGGCATGTGGCGGGTGGGGGAGAGGTGCCAGGCAGTGGCAGGAATGTGGGGTCACAGTTCACTTCGGTCACAAAGTGGGGGGCACAAAGACATAACTGCCATGTCATTTCTGTCACACAAGCCCTCTTCACAGGGAGGAGACATACACAGAGTGGCATCGCCGGGCAGCCCTAGATCCATCCAGCAGAGATGTGAAGGTGAGGAAAGGCATGTGCAGAGGTGCTGTGTTTGTTTCTCGCCACCATTGGTCTCTTAATCTCCATATCAACCCTGCCAGTGAAGCACGGTTGGCCACACAGCCTGGGTGAGGAATCAGACCCAGAGCTCCCTGGCTGTGAGGACAAATCATAAAACAATCACCATCAGCTTGGGTTGGATGCCGGCTTCACTGCTTGGACAGTTCATTTAGTCTGTGCCTCAGTATCCTTGCCTGTATGAGCAGAGATCATTACGAAGGACTTGGTGCAGACAGAGTGTGGGGAATGCAATCCGGGGCTCGGTGAGGGGCTGGTAGACTATTTAGTAGGCACTCGCACTGGTGTCTTCTTTACCTCACTATTCCCAGCCCCTCAAAGTACGTCCTGCATGTACAGAGTGCTCGTTACGTGCTTTGGAACAGAACCAAACTGTTACTCCTTACAACAGCCCACATGGCTTTTCTCATCCCCATTTCACAGAAGGAGACATTAATCACCTGCACAGCCTCAGGATAGGAAGGGAGGGCCATTTCCTATCCCAGTTGTGTCCAGACCCAGGGCTCTTCCCAGCCCCCTGTCTTTCTGAGGGTCTTCACTTGACCCATTTTCCTATCATGCTCCAGCCTTATCCACTCCTAGGAGCAGAAGCAAAGGTGGATGGAACTGGTAGGTGAAAGAGACAAACCCACAAACTTGGGGTCTTGAGCTCCCTTTCCTCAGCAATCAACAAAGCTAAAAAGACAGCAAATCAAGGACACAGAATTGCTGAGCAACACCATGAACCAATGAGCTGTAACTGACCCCTAAGGAACACTCAAGCCAAGTGGAAAGTCAAATGCCCAAAGAGTGCTGGCCAGAACAGATGACACTCTGGGTACAATTAATAAATAAGTGGTCTCCATATATCTAAAAAACCTATAAATTCACTGACCATCATGCAATCAAGCTACATAACAAATATCAGAAAGGTAGCCTGAAAAGTCTGAACTCCTAGCAATTAAGGCCATACCCTTCTAAAAACCCATATGCCAAAGAAAACAGAAGAAATGACAGCACAACATGGCATCATTTTTGAGATGCAGTTAATACAGTGCTGAGGGGAAATTTCATAGCCCTAAAACACCTACATTAAAAAAAACAAGAGAGCTCTCAATAACTAAAGCTCCCACATCAAGGAGCCAAAACAAAAACAAATAAGGAAGGAAATAACAAAGATAAAAGCAGAAATCAATGAAATAAAAAAATAGAAAAGTGACGTTAAGACCTTAGTGGAAAAAGATCTGGTTCTCTGAAGTAATCAATGAAGTATCAATAGCTTCCTGGGAAGACTGATTTTAAAAAGGGGAAATACAGTCTAGCAAATCAGAAATGAAATGTTGACATCACTGCCGATCTGGCAGATATCAGAAAAACAAGGGAAGGCCAGAAACAACTCCATGAAACTAAAGTCAACTACTTAAGAGAAACAGATGAGTTCCTTGAAGGCTACCCATTCATTTAAAATGTAATACACAATCTAAACATCCACTGTTTTTAAAAAATTGAATTTGTAGTGAAGAAGAGATAGGAGTACTTTCCAGTGCATCTCCTCAGGCCAGCATGACTCTGATTCCAGAGTGAGACAACAACACAAAATGAAAGCTACAAACCAGCCCCTCTCACGAACGCAGGAAAACAAAATACAACAAAATATTAGCAAACTGAATTCAGCCATCTATAAAAAGAATTGCACTGCACACCAAGTAGGGCTAATAAAGAAAATGCAGGGTTGGTTCAATGTTTGGAAAGCAACCCTTGGAATCAGGGTACAGGAGGAGAGGACCACCGGTGATCAACATTAGGATGGACACAGCGTGAGGTGCACAGACCGTGGAACGTCATTCAGCCTTGCACAGGAATTTCTGTCACATGCCCCAGCATGAAGATAACGATGCTAAGTGAAAGAAGCCAGACATAAAAGGCCAGGCCAAATATTGTGCGCCCCACTTCCGTGAGCTAGCTGGAGTAGACAGCAGAATGATGATCAAAATGGGCCCGAGGGAAAGGGGGAAGGGGGGTCACTGTCTCCTAGGGGCAGCACTTCGCTGTGTGATGGTAACCAAGTTTTGGAGAAGGACATTGACCATACAGCAGTATGAATGCTCCTACTGCTGCTGACCTGCATGCTGCGGTAGCTAATGCAGGGAAACCATGTGACATTACATATATCTGGACTCATGAAATTTAAACAGACGAAGCAAGAAAACCATGCAGTCTTATCAATTGGTGCAGAAGAGTCATTCAGCGGCATTCAGTCTCCATCCATGTCAGAAACTTGTAGCAAATTAGGGACAGAGAGGAGCCCTGTCAACATGACCAGGAGTGTGTATAAAAACCCACAGCTCGAAGTTCGCGGATGACGGGTCCAATGCGTCTTCCAAGACTGAAAACAAGTCCAGGAGCTCTGTTCTCGGCACTCTTTCTTCCCCGGAGAATCCCAGGAGCCCACCCCTCCTGAGATGGGCAGGATAAAAGAGGCTTGTACCCCCGGCCACCACGGCTCTGGCCCCTCTTGTCCTGCACAGGGACTGCAAACAGTGTTACCTGATTGTATGATGTTGACTCTGCCCTAAGTTATATTAGGAGAAATCAACCTAATTTCAGGACCTTTATAAGTTAGAGGGAGCTGTGCCACACTGCCCTGCATAAATTGGCAATGCATGTGGCCAAGAGGCTAACAACTGCTAATGGCATCCTGCCGGAAGCTGAGGCCCAGAGAGGGTGGGTGACCGGCCTGAGATCATACAGCCAAGGCAGGGGCACAGGTGAAGCCAGTTTTGGTTAGTGTTATAATGATAGAGCTGAAATCCCTTTCACACAAGCAGTTGCTTCTGTCCCTACCGTCAGGCTGCTACCGTGGGTGCAGGCTGCACCAGGCTGTGACTCGTGCGGGGCCTCATGAGGTCTCCGGTGGCTCATGGGCACAGCTGTGAGGATGGTGAGCCTCAGCTGGCAGTGGCCGAAGAGGCTCTTTCTCCCATCCCAGCGTCTGCTCTGATTGTGGCTGACAGCATGCCGCAGGCTGACTGCCACTGTGTAAGTGGGTTACGTAAGTCATCTTGTCATGTCTGTGTCCCATGTCCCTAGAAGCACTGCCAGGTCACTGTGTCCCCACACAACCTGCATGCCCTCCCTGAGCTGGGCTGGCCATGATGGCAGGAGTGTGCCTGAGGCACTGACACAGCCCAGCCTGGGGAGGCAGGCAGGGCGGGGCATTGCTTGACAGTTGTCAGGGAGCAGCAGCCCGCAACGGTCACCACAGAGGGCTCGGACCTCGCTGCGAGTATCCGATCCCGGCTCTGTCATCTCCGAACTGTGGGGCCACAGGCAAGTTTCCCAGCAGGGCGGCACCCCTGATCCAGTCTTTATTAACAGCACTAGCGTGGCACCCAGAAAAGACGAGTGGCTTCATATGTCTTCTGTCTTGGTTCTTGGGTTGAGTCGAATCTCTCACTACCACGGGCTGGTGTCAGGGGAGCACCAAGCTGGAGGTCAGTGATGCTCTATGGTGACCCTGGTCAGGGACGGAAAGGTCACCACCCCTTCTCCCTGAGTTCTTTGTCTTGAGTCAGCCCAGCTCACTGGCTTTGACAGAGCTCTCTAGGACCAAGGCAGGGATGCTATCAGGAGATGCCCTCCTAGCTTTCAAAAGAGCCACCACCCTGAAGAAGTATAGAGAGTCTGTCCCTGAGCACCCCTCACCGGCCCTGCTCAGTGCCTAGGACATCCAAGTCCCTGGAGTCACGGACCAGCCGATGGCCCATCTCCCCCCTCTCCTGGAGCTCGCCTGCATGGACCTGAGAAGACAATAAAGGCACAGTACAGGGAGCAGCTATTTTGAGTTCACTGGGTAAACACGATTCAGCAGAAGGGGTGAGGAATTTAATGCACGAAATGCTGAGAAGTTGCTCTGTGCCGGGCGCAGGTAAGGGGTCAGACTACAAAAGGCTTCTGCGCTTAGCTAAGGAGATCACACTTTATCTTCTACGCCATGGACACGGGGATGGGAGATGGCGTCAGTAGATTGCTGGGGGTGGACAGGAGGTTTCCTGGAGGAGACGTTTGTGCTGGATCATGAGGAAGCCCGAAGGCACAGTGTTGGCTGAGTTGCACCCAAAAGTCAAGAGGTTTGACATTTGTCTCTGGGTGTGTCACCAACTGGAAACAGAGAAAGTGACTTTCTCTCTGTCCCAACTCAGGACTGGAGCGAGAAGGGCCATGAAAGGGAAGGGCCATCCTGAGCAGGTGGCGCCATCCACTGTCCTTCCACCTGTCTGTCTGTGCCCCTGTCAAAAATGCCAGGGGAGCTCAATCTGTGAAGGTCCCCAGGCCAGGTCGTCAGGCCACTGTACCTCCAGCTACCCCTCTCCTGATGGCTCCAAGCTCAGGCTCCAGGGCCCTGAGCCAGAAGCTGAGGGTCACTGCTGCCATCCACATGGAAGAGCTGAACCTAGGTGGAAAACCCAGCCCATGAAGCCTTCAGAGCTGAGGGGGTTGGGCAGCGCCTGGCCCTCAGGAAGACCTTGGGGAAGCCACGTGTGTGATAAACTTTGCATACAGAGCTGGCTTCAAGTTCAAGTTCTGCCAGTCATTAGCTGTGAGGCCTTGGCAAAGTAAATGGCCACAAAGGTGTCTGTGCTAGGTCAGGTGAGACTTGTGGCACACAGTAGGTGCCCAGAAGTTCTCAGCAGTTCCATTTCTCTCTTTTTACCTCTTTTCTTCCTTTCCTCGAAAAGCGTTTGGAGGAAGAACAGCATTCATTCAGAGCTGCAGAAGGACTTCCTAAGGCCAAGCTTGACTCCCAGGAGGTCCTCTGACCAGGGTAAGGATTGTCATTGGCTGAGAAATAAGGAGGTGACCCCCCAAGAAGACAAAGCCAGAGGGGCCGAGTGGACTGCAGATGCAAGGTCTGACATAAAATAGGTCTCGCAATGTGGCTGGAGAAAGGCGTCCAGAGAGAGGGGCCCACATGGTCCAGGCAGGATCCAGAAGGCTGGGGCAGGCACAGCCACACCTACTGAAATCAGCTCCCAGCAGCGCTTGATGGAGCAGGCAGAAGTGGGTGCTGGGTTTCAGGGTGTATGAACCCTGGCTGTGCATGCTGGTCCCATGCCTTGGTCAGCAGGGAGATTCGAGGGGAGCCTAACCTGGTGACCAGAGGGCATCGGGACAGTGATCTCTCCAGCAGCGTGTTCTGGGTGGCTTGGAGCAGAAATGATGTTGCCCACCTGTTCCAGACAGGGTAGGCTGAGCTGTGCCCTAGAAACAGCACCTCCAGATCTCTGGGTCTCAGCTCTCAACAGTGCCTGCAGCAAGGGTGACTGTTCAGGGCACGTGTCAGCTATCGACCCTGGACACTCCAGTCCTGGCTGGCACATGCCCGTGCCACGGTGGCAGGGGTGGGGTGTGGAGGGTCTCTGCTCCTCAGCCCTGGGTTATCTTCTCCAAAAGAGGAAACCACAGGTGAGCCGGGAGATCACTTGGAGTCAGGCCACTGAGGGCCTCGTCCACAAAGCAGCAGCGCCATGGCCGGTGGGCGTGGGGACATCCTTTCCTGTGTCTGGGGAGGAGCTCTGGATGTTTAGGCGATGCCATCTAGGGTAGGGGGCAGTTAGAATACTAGCCCCTTGGCTAATGGAGAGGCACAGGAGAAGGCAGCAGAAGGAAGGAGGGGAAGGAGGGACGGGAGAAGCCTGCCTCGCTGGCTGGCACTGGGCCTCGCCCATTAGCGTTTCCCAGGCACCTCCCTCACCGTTGCTGGCCTCACCTTCCCTCCAGCCAGTGGCGGGCAGGGCCAGTGCTGGCTCTGGGCTCTCTTGCTTGCTCTGAGCGAGTGGCCCTGCTTGCAGCCACGCTGGCGTTGGCACGGTGACAGTAGCCAAGTGTGCAAACTTGTGCCATTGTCCCCAGGCCAGGGGGAGCCATGGAGACTGGCTAATATGACACAGGAAAATGTTTGCTGATGGCAATTCTATGGGCTTTGTCCACCTCTTTCTCCATCATGACGACTCGATTTAAGTCTCTAACTGTTTGATTACAAATGCAAGGGGCCGTGCAACGCCAACCTTTTGTCCAGCCGCACTGAATGGGCAATTCAGGCTTTGTGCAGCTCAATTGAGGAAGCAAACATAAAGACAAGATTCCTGAGAGCTCCGGCTCCCTTCCCATGGATATGCCAGCACCCCGTTAGAGAGTCCTTCCCGGCTACCTTTCGCCACATCAGTGTACCTCCCCAACCGCACAGGCCGTCCAGAACCCCATCCCTGAGGGATCCTGGAGCAAAAGAGGTGGACAGGGGAAAGAGAGCCAGAGCCAAAGGCAGAGACGAGAGCCCGAGAGAGCCACTCAATGCTCAAGGACAGCAGGGAAAGCAGCCCGCCCAGGCTTACCCGTCTGATTGTCTGTCTGCACTGGAGCATGGCAGCCGTAGGCCGCGAGTCTTTCAGGAAGGTTTGCAAGCCCACTTCCACCAGCCCAGCCCCTCCTCAGTCCTGAACATTTTACACTCCTGCACACACTCCTGCACACACTCCTGCACACACACTCACACACTCACACTCACACATGTACTACCTCCTTGAGAAACCAGGGAACCGAGGTCAAGCGGAGGAGGGGCACGGAGGCCGAAGAGACTGGGGCTGAGGGGTAGAAATTTACCGGGAAATGATTGCATTTGGGAGCTGTCTTTTTTGTGATGGTCCCCATGGTGACAATTTGTGACGGCAAAGAATGTGGGAACGGGGCGCCGCCGCCTGATTGGGATGCTTTGTATCTGGAGAGGCGCTCCTGATTGGCCTAAGGGCCCCCCAGCCCTGGGAGTTGTCCTCCATTCAGCCCACTGAAGGGCTGCACTGCCGCTCCCTCGGCGGGCCTGCCGAGGTCTGCAGTGGGGAACCTGCCGGCCACGTTGGCGGCGGCGGGCCTGGCCCGCACCTCCGGTCAGTGTGGAGGCCCAGCTGTGGGCTGCCTGGGTGGGGGCGAGGGGCAGGCTGGGGCCTGGAGGAGGAGTGCAGTGCTGTGGGTGGTGTCCCAGGAGGCATGAAATTGCTGCAGATGCTTCTACCAGGGAGTCCCTGCTGCCCACAGCCTGAAAGCAGCCGTGAGGCAGGTCTCGATTAAGTGCTAGACAGGGGTCTTCCTGCCTGGTCCTGCGTGAGAGTTGGGGGTGGAGCGTGGGACTGAGGAAGGGGGGGCTGCTGAGGGGGGAGGCCACCACCAGGCAGGAAAGGGGCTTGGCCTTCTGCAAAGTGGAGCAGTTGTCTCAGCTCAGAAAGGGAGAAAAACCTTGCTGGCAAGTTGTGCGCCGTGGCAGGAGTGAGCGCAGCTGGCTGGGAGAGGAGAGGCGGCAGGCTGGGAGTGCGGCCCAGGGATGCCACTTGTAGCTGGGTCGCCTTGGGGCAACTTGTGTGACCTCTCTAAGCATCAGCAACAAGAGGAGAGCAGCACCCCAGAAGGCTCTGTGAGGCTGTTGGCTCTTGTGGCATCATAGATGCCCAGGGACCCTTCTGCCTTGAAGAGGTATCCCGTCACCCCAGGCTCCATTCCAGCCTGGGGTGCTGGGTGGAGGGCACTGGCTGCATCCAGTTTGGCCGAGTATGGCTGCTTGAAGAGACTCCAACAGCCTGTCTTGTCCCCCAGATCACCCCGCACCCTCCTCGCCCTGCAGAGCCCACCCTCTTCATGGAAAGCCCCATGCAGTGGCCCCCCTGGTGATGGCATCCGACAGTGACGTGAAGATGCTGCTGAATTTTGTGAACCTGGCCTCCAGTGACATCAAGGCTGCGCTGGACAAGTCTGCACCCTGCCGCCGCTCTGTGGACCACCGCAAGTACCTGCAGAAGCAGCTCAAACGCTTCTCGCAGAAGTACTCCCGGCTCCCCCGGGGGCTTCCTGGCAGGGCTGCCGAGCCTCACCTGAGAAGGGGGCCTGAAGACCACCCGGAGCGGTTGCCCCTCCATCCCTCAATCCCTTGTGGCCCTGATTCCAGCCCTGGTGGGGTTGGGGGCTGCAAGGAGAAGGCTCTGGGGAGTCCCTTTGGGGATGAATATCTTTCCAAGGAGCAGACCCTCCAGGTCCAGGGCCCAGGAGCTGCCAAGCCTGGCCAGGTGCCCATGAGGAAAAGACAGCTGCCTGCTTCCTTCTGGGAAGAGCCAAGGCCCACCCACAGCTACCCCATGGGACTAGAGGGGGGACCAGGCCCTAGGGAGGGACCTCCTTATGAGAGCAAGAAAACTTGCAAGGGCTTAGAGTCTGTGGTGCCTGAGGCTGCCCCAGGGTCCCTGTCCCCCAGGGCACTGGCTGACAAGGAGCCACTCAAGATGCCTGGGGTCTCCTTGGTAGGTTGTGTTGATGCTTGGAGTTACTGCCCCTTCCAGTACCATGGACAGCCCATCTATCCAGGCCCTCCAGGGGCCCTTCCTGTGAGCCCCATCCCTGGCCTGGGCCTGTGGAGGAAAAGTCCAGCTTTGCCCACAGAGCTGGCCCACTTCTGCAAGCATGTGGATGGCCCAGGGCAGACAGTGTGCAGACCCGTGGTTCTGAAGCCCATCCCCACCAAGCCAGCTGTGCCCCCACCCGTTTTCAATGTCTTCGGCTACCTCTAGCTAGGCTGCCAGGGCCTGGGTCACATCCTCCAGCCTGCAGACATCGGGAACCCAAGGAGCTGTCCTTGGGAGGAGGAGGCTGGGCAGAGGCGTGGCCCAGGCATTCCAAACACCCCTTCCTTCCCTTTGCGCGTTCTGAGGGCAGTCTTGGGGCAGGGGCTCCTCAGGCAGTCACCAGCTTAAGCCCTGCAGCCTTGGGGCCAGGCTCAGCTACCTTCTCCTCAGCCCAGCTGGAGCCCAGCAGATTCTTCCCTGTTCCTGGGCAGACCACAGGCAGTAGGACCTGGCCCAGCCCACCAGCCACCCAAATGCCACTTACACACCCACTGTTTAAGCCAATTTCAGTTGTTGTTCTTTTTTTGTTCTTTGTAAATATTAAGAAAGTTAATAGAATAAAGACATTTCTTTTTGCAGTTTCCACATCTTGGGTGTCATGCAGTGGAATTGTCCCCAGGCCCATGAAGTCCTGCCTGTGCCCAGGCTGAAGGCTGTTAATGGGGAGGCCATGAGTGTCCTGAAGCCTGGGTGACATCCTTGGCCAGGATGCATTCAAAGGAAGGTGGGTGGGCAGGGAAAGACTTTCTGACCCACGTGTCTGAAGACAGAGGCTGCACAGGCCTGGGTGCTGGAGGGCCCGAGCTACTCTGGATCCAGGGAAAGCAGAGCTACAGGTCTGCCTCTGCTGTGTGTCTCACAATAAGGAGGCCCTGCCCAAGACTGGTCAGAGGGAAAACTGGGCCAACTAGGCATTCTATCCCTTGTGGATGAAACAGGTGTTTTTGGTGTTTTGTCCAATATATATATTTTTTTATGACTCTGGAGATTGGATGCAGGGTCTTTGCACTGAGCTACATCCCTACCCCTTTCTAAAATGTTTTATTTCCAGGGAAGTTCTGAGTCACTAAATTGCCGTGGCTGAGCTTGAACTTTTGATCTTCCTGCCTTAGTCTCCCGGAGTGCTAGGGTCACAGGTGTGTATCTTCACACCCGGCCAAACTATCCCTCTGTTAAGGACAGTCTTTGGATTTATGCCCACAGATAAGCAAACAAGCAAACACCTTCAGAAAGCAAAATACAAAAATCCCTAGCTAGGTCAGATCCCTGGCTTTATGCTGATGGCTCCCAAGCCTGGGGACATTCCAGCACATGTGGTTGCAATGATGAGGCTTCTGACTGGGACAGTGCACAGAGTGGGGGGCAGCAGAGGCAGGAAGCAGTCCTGAGCTCTTCTCTGAGACTCCCAGACTGCACAGCCACGCTAGGGGCCTCTCCTGCTTGCTGTCCCAGGTTGCTCTGCAGACAGAGGTTGGGCCCATGGGGTGCAGAGCTGATCAGTTGATCAGAACCATCCTCATGTCTTGACCTGGTGCAGGGGCCAGCCTGGCTGGAGACCATGTGCCTTGGCCAGCTGCAGGATGCTAGACAGGCTAGTTCTCACTCTGGGCTCAGTCACCTCATCTGTACAGGGCTGAGGTCTGGTACTCTGACCTCTTCTGTACCCCAGGATCTCTCCTTTGGATCATTCCTGCCAACACAAGGTCGAAGATGAGCAGTTAGCTGCCTGGGATCCCTCTGCCCTGTCCAGTTTTCTTCCAGGATTCCCCTGGAGTGGGGAGTCCCCTGGAGCAGCAGCCCGCTCATGGGGAAGCAGGTGGGCTTCTGGTGATTTAACTCCCATGGCATCAGAAGACTTCGGAGTCACAGTGTCTGATGTGACACAATCAGAGCTGTTCTGGGTAACTGTCTGCACAAAGGAGGGGCAAGATCTTCAGCCTGCACCCCCAACCCTGGACCTCTTGGCCTTGCAGGGTAATAGGGGCTGGATGAAGTGTGCACTTCCCTTGGCCCCGTGAGTCATCACATACACCCTCCAAAACCAGTGTTTTCACCTCCAAGCTGCACAGCAAGCCTGTGTACTGGCCTTGCCATCCCACCAACTGTATGATCTTGAACAAATTATTTAATCTCTCTGTGCCAAAATTTATCCATAAAATGTGGCCAGTCACAGACCTGAAGCAGGAGTTGCTGAGGTGGGTATGCATGCCTGGTACCCTGTGCCATGCACATGCTCCCAAGTGGCAGCAGCCAGAAGTCCCCTCCCTTGGTTATGCGGTGGTGCCCATAGGCCCTGCCAGACTGATGGTTTAAATGTTCATAGATGAGCACATTTATAAACATGGAGATGGGGCTCCTGGGCCATCCAAACAACCACATGCTTTGAACAACTCGACCTCAGCAGGTGTATCTTCCCTGGGGGCTGCCTGAGCCCAGTCCTGTAGGTTTCTGACACCAGCTTGTCCCTGCTGGGGCTCCACTTCCCCAAGAGACAGCTGCAGTTCCATTCCCTCCAAAGTTAGGAAGCTTCAAAGCAGAAACTTTACTAAGACTGTACTCAATGGAAGCCCATGGCACTGGTTCCCCAGTGTGGAAACCATCATAAAAACACCCTCAAATACTTAGGAAAGCTTTGGTATTAAAAACAAAGAGACAAGCAGAAAACAGCCAAGTGCTAGCAGCAGGTACACAGTTCACCAAAATGTGAGCTGGGATGGTCCAAAGTAAAAACCAAGGACAGCTGGGGTCTCCAACCGGCTCAGTCTCCAGGTCCCACCCCAGGCCAGGCTTTTTCCCTGCATGAAATGAAATCATTGCCAGCCTTCCTAGATGGCAAGGGTTCTGCCATGCTGTGCGACCCTTTGAGGCTGGAGACCCTCATGGGACTGGGTCACTGGGCAGTGGCAGGTGGCAGTCTCTGTAGAGTGATGGCTGTTGGTCTCCTCCAGTGTGGATCATAGAGCAGCACTTGCATTGACTAACCAAGACTGACTCCCAGGAGCAAGCCATGGGCCAGGCTTAGCTATTGAATCATGGAGAGACTGGATAGGGATCCAAGAGGCCATGGGCAGGGCTTGTGGCAGGTGGCTGCCTCATGCCATAATTCAGTGGGAAATGTATGTCATCAACACACCAAAGAACCCAAAGGCACCCTGTCCAGGAGCCAGCGCTCCTCCACTGGTCCAGCTGCCCTTCTTCTGAAGGCCAGAAACTACCCTTAACTTGCTGAAGACCCTACCAGATGCTGGGACTGGTCCAGGTGCAGGATCTCGGCAAGGTGGCCTGCTCTGGTGTGACTTTAACTACATATGCAAATTGAACGTCGATAAATTACTGCAACTCTCATGAAAACAAGGCATGCTAGGTCTCAGCCCAGGGACTCAGGGACCTACAAGAAAATGCTGTGACATCGATGAAGCTCACCTCTCACTGCCCCACCGGGAAATGAGACACAGCGCCTGCCTGGCTCATCCCACAGGCCACCGCGGGTCAGGACTTCAAGCCTTTGCAATGGTTGACCACGGATCTCCCTCCAGCACCGTTTCTCACAACAGCCAGGGTTGACTTTTCCCCCTAACAATATCGAAATTTTGCAGCAAAACGGGTGAGCAGGAGTGTCAGGATATTAGTGCGTAAGACAACTCCAGGCGTCAAGAGACTTGTGGGCACAGACACCTTCCTTGTCTTGAAGCACCTGTTTCCATGGTGATTTAACCAGGAAAGAAAAGCAGCCGGGTAGTCAAGCATCTCCTGGTCAAGGAAACGCCCTCTCAGAATGCCATGGTTTGGATCTTAAATGCCCCCCCAAAACCTCACATACTGAAGGCTTGGTAGCCAGCTCTGGTGCTGTTGGAGGGTGATAGAAACTTTAGAAGGTGAGTCCTGGTTGACAGTAGTTGTCAGAAGCACCCTATAAAGTGATATGGGATGCTGGCCTCTGTCCTTGTCACTGTCTCTATCTCTCTGCTCTTTGCTTCCTGGCCACTACAAAGCAGGCAGCTTTGCCCTGCCATCCACTGCCAACCACAGGCCCAAAGTAAAGGGACCAAGGGCAGAAACCTTAGGAACTATGATTCCAAAGTAATCTTTCTTGCTTTAAGCTATTTTTCTCACGTATTTTGTGCCAGCAGCAGAAAGCTGCCTCACACACCCACCCATAGGCGACAGATTCAGGGGGTTACATGTCCTGTCCTCACCTGTCTGCCAGGAGCAGGGCTGAGGACCCCAGCCCTTGGAGAAGTCTGATGAGAAGGACTAGGTGCAGGGCACCACGTGTGCATCATTTATTATACACAGAGGACCCCCCGGCACGGAGGGCCCCTCCCTGGCTGAGGTCAAGTGGAGAGTTTCACAGAGTCAGGGAGGGGTGCAGGGAATGCTCTGAAGAGAGGTCCTCCTGGAAGGCAAACTCTTTCCTTGAAGAGCTCCAGCCACAGCTCAGGAGGAGGCTGGACACCCTCCATGGCCACTGCTTTTCCAGATCCTCAAGTTCTACCCTGGACAGAGGCCTCAGCCATTCAGTCGGGGATCAACTCGGTGGTTTAAAAAAAAAAAAAAACGATTCCTCTCCTACTGGACACACTGTGCTCTCCACTCTGAGCAGAATGCAGACTCAGCACCATCTTGGCTGCTGTCCCAGCTGAGAGGGAGGTGGCCTGCAGCCTCATTCTGTCCCCAGTGTCCTGGGACAGGGGATGCTGCCATCCTGCAAAGGGGCCACTCCTTCCTCCTGTTGTCTGCTATTGCATGTTCTCATATTTTAGGTATCTAATCAGCCTGCCGGGGAGCGGCAATGTGTCCAAGAGTTTTAGCCGGTATTTCCCAATGGCCTTTCGAACCCGCAGCCGGCAAAGGTGAGCCAGAGGTCTTGGAGGTTCTGGGAAAATGAGAGAAAGAGAGATGCTGCTTGTCATTTACACCCGATGGAAGGTGTGCGCCTGTGACCTCAGCCTACAGTGGGTGCCCAGTGGGTGTGGCTGGGTACAAGCAGGGTACCTGCCATGGGTTACCCCAGTTCCTGCAGCTGAAGAGACTGGAAGGGAACTTCCCACTGTCACACCATCCATCTAGACCACCCAAGGAAGAGACAGGGCAGGTGCCATGCCCACGTGGCAGCCATGAGAACTGAGAGCGAAGTCCCTGGTCGTGGCCGGATGTTCCCGGGATGAGGGCTCACATCCTACCCATCTTGTTCGACTTCCTCTTTACAAAAGTCTGGGTCACCAAACAGCCTCAGTGAAGGAGTCAGGAGTCTCACACATGGAATTGCCAGTTTGAGCTCCTGCTGATGCTGAGAGGCCGGGGGGAAGGAGCAGGTCCTCCAAGTCCCACCCAGATGCAACTCCACGATCCCCTGAAAGGCCTTGTACAAAGCTGGCTTTGTCAGCTGGAAGGTGGGCATGGGAGAGGCGGGAGCAGGGACTGATGCTCCGAGTAGTGGGTAATCTGTCTGGTCACAGGGAGGATGTTTGTTGGATCAAAGATTCATTCATTGATTCATTCATGCAACAAGCACATGTTGGGCTTCTTAGCCTGCCTAGACCTGTGTAGGGCCACTGGTGCAGGGGTTCCTGCCAAGGGCAGTGGAGAAAGCTCCACATGGTGCCTTCTGTGCCAAGTTCGGAATCTGCCAGGTGAGGAAGGGAGACAAGGGCCTCCCAAGGAGCGAAGACAGCATGTGCCGAGCCCAGAGGCCACTGCAGCCTCAGGGGGGCTGGGTGACCAGGGGTGTGGAGCGGCCTGTGGCTAAGTAACTGGACAACCAAGGGTCTGTGCCCCTTCATGGGCAGAGTCCCCTCTGGGAGGCAGCAACTTTGCTGTGGGGAGGGAAGCAAAAGGTTTCCGGGGCCCCAGGACATGGAGCTATGAGGGCTGGGCTGGTGAACTGACAGGGACTGCCTGCTGCCTGCTGGAAGAAATCATGGCAATATCCATGCACCAAAGGCTAAGGCAGGGGGAGTTTTGCAGGCGGGAGGGACTGTGGTCACTGAGATGGGTACTGGTTCAGAACCACCTGCTTCACTTGTTTGTGTGCGTTTCCAGCACACCATGCCTTCTGCAGTGTTTCCCTGGGACCTCCAGGGAAGGCGGGAGGAGGGGACCAGACCCCAGGTGTCCACATCTAGGCATGGACCGCTCCACCCTCTAGTGGCCAAGGATGGTGGTGCCTGCAGCCGGTTACTCCATAACTAAACTTTCTCACACCAGGAGCTGTGCCCCAGCCGGCAGTGAGGGCCTCCCTTCCCAGTCACTGTCTTGCTAAGTTTATCGAAGCTGTCAGCTCAGTTGCTTTGCAGGCAGCTGAGCCAAGGAAAAGCCCAGAAGAAGTTTCGGGTTCAAAGGGAGTGGGAATCGAGGGGGAACCTGGGGAGTGGGAGTTGGGCTGTGGAGGGTGATGTGGCATGGTCTCATCTGAAGACAGGGACTTGGCGGCCCTGTTCACACACCTGAGCCTGCCACAGCTGGAAGGGGCTGGATGTTGGGCCTGCCTGAGCCTCTCTTCAGCGAGCAGGGTCTGCAGACCAGAGCAGCTCCGTGGGCAACCCGCAGGCCAGCAGTGTCACCCCACTGGGCGGCAGGCAGGACACAGACTCTCAGGCCTGCCCCAGTGGGTACATGTGTGCCCTCTCCATGCCCTGTGGCACCATCCTCTCCACCTGCCACACTGCCTCCCTGCGGCCACAACCGTGGGCAACAGCTGCCACAGCACCTCTCAGGGAGCCAGGGCTGCTCTGATGGACCGGGTCAGACTCAGGGTGGAATCCAGCTCTGCCACTGCTTAGCTGATAAGCCTTGGTCACCTAAGGAGGCACTGACACTCTGTCTGTGACAGCACAGAATGGGCCTGGCCCTGGCAGGCTCTTCTCAGGGGCATTTCAGAGACCGGCTCCCTCTGCCGGGTGTATGTCTGCCGGGGGTGGTGGTGGCGGCGGCCCTACCTGCCTTCTCTCTGATCACCGCCCACTCTTCGTAGCTGTCAATGTGCTCCTTGAGCCGTGAGCAGAGTTGCACGTTGCCCACGTAGTCCAGAAGCACGTCAATGATGGGCCCCGCCCAGCGGCTCACCTCCGGCGCCGACAGGATCTCACAGAACTGAAAGGGAACGGTCAGCCTTCAGATGGGGCTCGCGTACGTGCAAGACAGATGCCCCAGCCTCCCTGAGCTTCCACAAACCATAGTCCGAAACAGCCCCTTCTCAGTATGGACCCACACCGGAACAGATGGGTCTCCCAGGCAAGTCCTTTATCTCTGAGCCTCAATAGAAAATGGGGATAGGAGTTGGGTGACACGGAACACGCCAGCAATCCCAGAACTCAGGGAGGCTGAGTCAGGAGGTACCACAGACCTGTACAAGTTCAAGCCCAACCTGGGCAACTTAGCACAACTTTATCTTGAAATAAAAAATTTAAAAAGGGCCTAGGGTGTAGCTCAGTGTGAAGACTCTGTGTTCAACCCTCAGTATTGCGCAAATAGATACAATTTTAAAACAGAAATAAAAGGTCTATGGTACCCATTTCAAGGGGATTTTTTACATGAGGATTCAGGTAGTGGGAACTAGAGCTTCCCTGTACACAGCTTCCTTTTCATTCTAAATGCTTTCTGGAGCCTCAGGGAGCCTCCGGGCCACCGGCTTCCTGCACCTCTCCCACCCATATTATGCCCCACCCCACCCCAGCTATCCCTGGCTGAGTCCTGCTCACTAACCCCGAATCCTAGGTGCAGATACGCTCTGAGTGCCAGATCCTTCCGTTATGCTGAGTTCCTGCCAAGCCTGTGCCCCAAGGTTAGTTTCACAGAGCTCCCAATACGCTGAACCAAATTACGGACCACATCCTCCAGAGAGCAGGCCGCTCTGCTGGCTCTGAGGGTGCAGCTGCAGGGCCTCCAGACTGCCAACTGCTAGTTTACACTCCCTCCAAAGCGCGCTAACGGCTAATCCGCGCTACCTCCCAAGCGCACTACCCACTCCCCCACACTGGGTCCAAAGCCAGTGCTCCACTCTGCACTACTGCAGTCCACACTGGCGCCTCAGCCACCAGTCTACACTGCCTGTGCCGCAAGCGGGCGGACACGGCTCGGCCACCCCCCAGCGCTCCTCCCCGTGGGGCACCTGGACCACGCCGGGCGCCTTGTCCGCGGTGTAGGCCTCGCTGAACCTGCTGGTGCGCTGCGGGGCCGGCGGGTGCGGGTCGTTGCCGTACAGGCAGGAGAAGCAGGGCTCGCCGTCGCAACCGAGGTCCAGGAGGAACTTGAGCAACGACAGGCACTTCATGGAGAACATGATGGTGGCTGGGAAGCTGGTGGGGTGCGTGGCGATGTAGGCGTCGATGTTGGCGCCGTGGTCCAGCAGCAGCTGCATGGTGCGCAGGCAGCCGTGGCGGATGGCCACGAGCAGCGGGCTGATGAGGTCGCGGTTGGGGTCGGCGCCGGCCAGCAGCAGCAGCTCGGTGGCGTACACGTTGTTGTTGATCACGGCGAAGTAGAGTGCCGAGGTGCGGCGGTCCTCGTAGAGGCGCGAGCGCTCCGGAGCCAGGGGCGCGTTCACGTCGAAGCGCGCGTCCAGCAGCGCCTCCAACACTCGGTCGTGGTTGCGTTCGGCAGCCAGGTGCAGCGGGCTGATGCCGCTTCTGCGCACGCGCGTGCGGCTAGTCACTGGCAGCAGCATCTGCACGATCCTGGTTAGGGGAGGGGGAAGAGGAGCGAAGGTGACCAGGAAGCCGGCACGAGATGGGAGACTCCACCACCAGGGGGCGCCAAGCGACAGCCGTGGTCACAATTAGCGCTTTGGAGAAGGTGGGCCAGTCACTGGCCCCACTTTACAGATAAGGAAAGTGGAGGCTCAGAGAGCTCTAACTAGATTCTGACAATCACTTAGACGCTAAGGGGTGGCGCAGGGCTGCAAACTCAGAACCTTGACCTCTAGCTCTGAACTGTGGCATCAAGAACCTGCTGCTGACATTTCAGGCTGTGAACAGTTGCCCATGTTCAATGCAGTAATCTGGAGAGTTGGCTGAGAGATCCCCAAAGCAAGCTACTCCCTGCAGGAGGCAGCAGAGACCCAGGGGAGCCAGAACCTCCCCTGCCTGGGAGAGAAAAGTTGGTTCTTTCTTTACCAGAGCCCACACAGCATCATATCTCCTGGCTCCATTCTGCAGATGAGAAAAATCAAGTCTCAGAGAAGTGAAAGGATTTGCTCAGGCCATACAGTTAGGAACGGTAAACCGGGATGCTGTGCTACGCTGCATGCCATTTACTGCCCTGCTAGCCTGGAAAAGCTGCTGGGACCTGGGAAATATGCCTGTCCCCAGCCTCTCCTGCCCCAGGCCCCAGGCTTCCTCTCCCAAGAGACATCAGGCCTCTTCCCTGAAGGTGGACTCAGCTTCTCCCAGCCCTTCCACGCGCCTTTGACTGTTGAGGCTGGAGCTCCCTGACACCCCTGCTCCTGTCTCCTGCTAACTCAGGCCCTGGACTCAACATGCTGCCTAATTTAACCTTTGAAGCCCTCCTGTTGGCCTTTTGTGGTGGCACTTATATCACAGTCATCTTCCAGATGAGGAAACACAAGCCCAGAGAGAGTATGTGACCTTCCCAAGGACACACAGCAACACATAATGGAGCCAGAACTTGAACCCAGGATGGCTGAGCTGTGAGGCCATGTTCTTACCCACACCCCTATTGCTTGCATAGCAATCATGGTGACAAGAGATATTATGGGGTGTTGTAGTCTCTCCAGTGTGCTGACTTGCCTGCCCCATTTTACCTTCCGTGCTGCCCGGTGGGGAAGCCACACCAATCCATGGCCTTCTTTTAACAGATAAGGCTCAGAGAGCTGCAGTAACAAATAGAAGGTCACACACCTCACCTTGGCTCTCTTTGCCTAGACTTCTGGCCCCTAAACTGCTATCACCAACAAGATTCCAAACCCTAATCCATCCAATCCCTGCTGACAGGTGACCTAACAGCCTCGTTTGGGGCTCCAAGGAGGTGGCCATGGCTGGGAAGCAGGTGCCACCAGGCTCATTCCCACGCCTCTAGCCTCCTGGCATGCCTGCTTCCCTCTGGCCTCCTTGGAAAGCCAATGCCAGCAACCTCCTGCTGGGATCTCAGTGGAAAGTATTATTATTGTTAATGACGCTGTGTTTAGCTAAAATCTGCCTCTAAAAGCTCAAAAGGAAATTCACACACCCGGGGGGCTAATTGCCTCCTAATTTCTATTTGTGCAGGCTCTGGAGGCCTGACCTTGCTCCACAGAGGTGCTGGTCTAAGGCAGGGTGGGAGCCTTGCCCTGGCTGGTGGCCATGGCCAACAAATGCTCTGTAACAGCCGTGACATGCCCAGACCCAGGAAAGGATAGGGAGGGGGCTGCCCTGGGCTGTTGGCCCACTGGGGCTGGTATCTCTGACAGATCAAAGCTGGTCTCCAGTTATCCCCTGCCAAACTAAGGAAAAGTGACAGAAATGTGGGAAAACTTTCTGGGACACAGCCTTGGGTCCCAGAACTGAGTCTTAGTACTACAGTAAACCTTCTGATGGCCTTAGGCTTCTGCAGAACTTGGCAGAAAGTAAATGTACAATGGTGGACAAGGCCGAAGGAGCATCTGTCCAACCCTCCTGCTTTATGGAGGGTAAAACTGAGGCCCAGGCTTGAAGCAGGGAGGACAGTGAAGTTGGACAGAAGGTGATGGACAGGAGGTGTCTGGATGCCTAGGACTGTGCCTTTCCGTGCTGTGTCACTTCTAAACACAAGGTGTGGCCATGTGGCCCATGGTGTGTGTCATTCCTCTCCCCCAGCTCTGTCTGTGAGACCAAAGGCAGGAAAGCAAGAAAGTGACCCACGAAATATGCTGGGGTCATTCCCCTTCTCTCAAAGGTAGGTGTGAGGGTTTGATTGCTATTGATTAAACAGAAGCTGATGGAGAGGGAAGAGGTGACGGTGGCCCCAGCTCTGAGGCATTGAGAGGCCTGGCTTCCCTCCCTGCTCAGCTCTGCCCAGCTCAGGGCTGTACCCAGAGTCCCAGCACTGAGGCTCAGCAGGCCCCACAGCTTCGGGGGTCTCTGACCAGGGACCTCAGTCCAGATGACTGAGCTCCTTCCCTGTTCCTGTGACACCCCCACTCCCACTCCAGTAAAAGAACCCTTGTCCTTGCCTGAGCTTAGCTCCCCGCCTGGGATTCTCGCTCCTCAAGGCTGTGGCCTCACATGCTGCCTGTCCTGGGCGCTGAAGTTTGCCTGAATCCAGCCCAGGAGCAGGAAGTAGGTGAGGGCTCCCAGCCCAAGCAGGCTGCCCTCAGCAATGTGAAGAAACTGGGGGGTGGGGTGCTTCCGAGTCATCTGGACCCAGGGTGAGCAGTTAGCTCTGCCTATCACTGCTGGGCCATCTGAGCCATGTCACTTAACCTCCTGCACCCTATAACAGAGTGGTACTGCAGTCCCTAGAGTAGTGGTGATGATGATGATGGTAGCTATAGCTTAGCTTTATGGAACCCTTATGGCTTGGAACACTTCTCCTTCCCAAATAATTATGGCGATTATGTGTCAGGCACTGCTTAAAGTTTTTTACATTTACCTCCTTCAGCTAAGTATTTTAGCTCTTTTATTACCCAGAATAGTTCAGCAAGGTGGGATTGCTATGCGAGGTGACAATCTGATTACCAGGGCTGCTTTGGCGCCTGAATGGGGTCTTACACCTTGATCAGCACACAGGAAGCAGTCAAGATGCAAAGGCTGTCAGTAGGCAATGCCTCGCAGTGAAGACAGCCCTGTCACTGCTGCACCAGACACAGGTGCTCTGGATCTGCAGGTCACAGCAGTCTGACCTTTGTCAGCGTTCAGTGCCAGTGTGGTGTGGGTGAAGCTGACTTTCACCTGGGAAGCAGCCGCCCACCCAAGGCTGTGCCTCTTGCGTGCATTTGCCTGAGTGCATGTGTGTGCACGTGCACGTGTGTGTGACATAAAGGGTTATTTTAAAAGAAGGAAGTCAGCAGTGAGGCCTAAACTGCAAGTGTGTATTTTCTGTTGCCCACAGAAGAGATCCTGAGATCTTGGTTTTCCCCTACAAAGTCCCCCAGGCAGCATTTATTCTCTCTCTCTCTTTTTTTTAATCAATACCGGGGATCGAACTCATGACCACATGCTTTTAAGGCAGGTACATATGCCGCTGAGCTAAATCTCCAGCCCCCTGCTTTTTCCCCCCTGGGCAGCATTTAGAAACCCTAAAGCCACAGCCCAGTTATACCAGCATCCCTGAGGGGGACACAGGCAATAGGGTTCTTGCAATTCAGGGGTCCCCTGTGTGCCAAGGTTGGGGACCATTTGTGGGGGCTGTCTTTGGGCATCTGGTTATGACTAATTCTGGTTTTGTTTTTTAATGAATCTATCTTTGGTGTTGATCTTTAATTTTATGTAGTGCATTTGCCGAACAAAAAATGAGAAACAGAAAAAAAGTGTATTTTGGAGGTGGTTAAGACATAGGGGTCTTGGAGTTCCTCTCTCAGCTGTGCCCGGATATCACACCCTCTGCTAAGTGTGTTGAAGAGCAGGTGGCTCTGGCAAGCAGCCCCAGCCTGGTGCAGCCCTGCAAGCCAGGACAGGGGGCAGGCAGGGCGCTTGGGCAGGTGGCTGAGTGTGGACGGCTCCAGGATGTCAGGTCAAATCCCCAAGAAGCCTATGGAGGACAGCATGCGGGGGCTCTGATGCACGCGTACCAGTAGCCCTGAGTGGGAAGCTGTGGCAGGCTGGCCATCGGCCCTGCCAGGTGGCGATGTGCCGGAAGGCGACCTTAACCCTTCCTGGGGCAGTTCTTGGAAAGCTGGGTGTGGGGTGGCCTGGGGCTCCAGGGGCCAACGCTGCCTTCCAGGGCTTCACTTCCCTCTCTGTGATGTCACTGTCCCCCACTTCCCCCTCTGCCTTAGTGAAGACAGCAGACACACCCCAATCTGTCTTTTCCTTCTCCCTGCTTGGAAGATGAGGGCGTTTCTCAATGTGTCATCCAGGGCACATGAGATGAGATTTTAGGTGCAAAAGTTATTTATTAATTGTGAAATGATCATTTTAACACTGCACAAGAATGATGGGTGTTTTTCTTTTAAAATGTGTTCACCCTAAGTAAAAATTTATTTAGAGGAAACTACTAAGCAAGGAGGGTTGTTCTAAAATCAGGAAGAAAAGTTGTGAACAGACCACAGCTTGGAAAGTGATAGTCCAGTGGGAGGAGTCTAATCACTAGACTCCAAGCCCTGGTCCAGGCAGGGCTCACTACAGGGCAAGGCTCCTGACTACCTGGTCTCAGTCTCCTGACCTGTGAAATGGGAATGAAGGTCGAGCTGCCCCCACAGCGCTGTGGCAAGGCCGGCCTGGGAAACTGATGGTCTGTACCTTGGAAATTACCCAGCCCCATTTGTCCTCCAGGGCAGCTGGAGTTCCGCCTTTGGGAACCTTTCGCCACCCACAGTGTTGCTGATAAATGTCTAACAGTGGGCTTTCAGGTGAGGTGGAGAAAAAGAGGTCACAGGAACTGATTTGTAGCATTTGCCAAAGTCTGGTCTGTAAAAACTCCCACCAAGGCCAATATTAAGCGGTCAAGGTCGGTGCACACAGAGCTGGGAAGAGAGCCCACGTGGGCTTCCCTGAGATCTGCTCCGTAGTGAGCTGGCTGCCAGCCCCTAGCATTCTCCGCTGGGACCAGCACAGAGCTTCGCCATGTGTGAGCTTTCCTTATGGCATCAGTGTGTGTGTGTGCACCCGAGAGTGTGCAGCTGAGGATTTAAACTCCTCCCATCGGGCCCTTAGTCCCCGCACACAGGACATGCTCAGTGACTGCCAGCCTTAGCATCAGTACCCATCCCATGGTAGTAGGCATCACCTGAATGCTTGCTCATTGCCTGGCAGATTATCTTTGCACCTGCCTAGAAATAGCCACTAATTCAGATTCATATCTGGGGCCCTGCGTGAAATTCCTACAGATGATCATTTGGAGCAAGTGAGTTCCTGGCACCCATATGCAGTGTGACCTTGGGCAAATCAGTTCACGTATTTATGTCGTAACCTCCTCATCTTATTGGAGAGATGACAGTAGGATGCACCTCACTGAGTTGCTGAAAACAGTCGATAGGTTTCTAATGCAAAGTGCTGGCAGGAGCTGCAGACCTGTGAGCTCTTGCTGTGGCAGTTGTGACCGGCATGTGCTGCCCACTTGCTAACAGCTGAAAGGGCTTTCTCCCTCCCACGAAGGGCGCCCGCCCTCCATGCTCGCTCCTGCTGGGCTGTCCTAATCCTGGGGATAGACGGTGGAGCAGGTGCACTGCCCTCCCTGGCCCACCCCTCCTCACTCCCCAGGGAGCTGTGCTGTAGCGTGGCACCACCTGCTGACCTGTAGTTGCCCTTCTTGGAGGCGATGTGCAGTGGCAGCAAGCCGTCCTTGTTGGTCTTGTTGGCATCTGCGCCCTGGGACAGCAGGAATGCCACCACCTCCTCATGGTCATTCTTGCAGGCCTCATAGAGGGCGGACGCACTGTCGCTGGCCTGTGTGTTGATGTCAGCACCTGATGGACAAAGAAGCAGGTTCACAAGGGATCAGGGTGGTTCCTGCCATCATGGAGTACCCGCCACGGGCTGGGCACTGCTGTGTTAATCACATAATGCATTGGATTTTTCATGAGGACCCCCTAGAAGAAGAGGTATGCCTGGGGTCCCCCCAGCTCCTTGAACAATTTCCAGACCAGGGCCTGGGACCTCTTAGGGGCCAGCAGCCGCTGCAAAGATGCTGGCATTTACCGAACATGGTCATGGGAGCCAGTCTGAGGACAGAGGCCATGGTCCACAGTCTGATGGCAGGGATCAGGTTACAGCCCTCCTGCTGTGAGAGGACCCCCCCCCTCCTCTGTCCTGAAACAGACCTCTCAGCCCGTGCAGAGCACATAGCACCTCATAAAGGAAAACCTAAATAACTTTGCTAATGGAAATCTGTTATTCTCTGCAAGAAGTAAGAGGAAAATTACTTCTTGTCTTCAAAGAAATTGCTGAACCATGCTGGGAGGAGGAGCAGGAGGAAGAGGACAAGGAGGAGGAGGAGGAGGAGGAAGAGGAGGAAGACAAGGAGGAGGAGGAGGAAGAGGAGGAGGACAAGGAGGAGGCATCAAGCCTGGTGACAATCTGCTTGCAGCTCAACCCCTCACCTGTCTTTCATTTTGAGGGGTGAGGAGAGAACTGCCTTACACTTGACTTCTCTGAATAAAGGCAGGTCAGCTAGGAGCGGTGGATTACATGCCCATCACCCTAGCACCCTGGGAGGCCGAGGCAGGAAAGTTGAAAGTTGAAGTCCAGGCTGGATAACTTAATTGGTGCAACCCTAGTCTTAACATTTAAAAATGAAAAATGGGGCAGAGATGTAGCTCAGTGTGAAGGCCTTGGGTTCAAGCCCTAGTACTGGGGGAAAAAAAGAAGGAGGAGGAGGAAGAGGAGGATCACAGTCCTGGGTTCCAGAAGGGGCTGGAACTGATATCAGTGAGGGCTGAGATCAGATGCCTCTGCTGGCTACAGCTCATCTCTGAACTTCCACCCGTCTCGGGCTTCCTGGTGACTTTACTTGCAGTGCCAGGGGACCTGTGTCTGCTATAGTGAAAAGATCACAGGCTCTGGTGAAAGCGAAGGACCAGCTGCAATTTCACTTTCCTGGCTTCCAAGCCCAGTGGCCTCAGGCAGCCTTTGGAAGCCTCAGTTTACCATCTGTTGACCAGGGATAGTGGTCCCTCCCTCTCAGGAGTAAATAAGAGTGTGAGCCAATGTCTCGGCACAGTCCTGGCACAGAGATGAATGCTCAGCAAAAGACAACACAGGACGAAAGGTCCAGGGCAGAGGCTGGGTCTGCCCTCTCCACAAAGGGAGAGCCAGTGGGTGACTGCTCCGTCTCACAGTCAGACCTCAAAGTCAGTCTCCCCGGAAGGCCCAGTCCCCACCAGCAAAACTGCCTGCTCACACAAGGAAAATATTTGTACTGAAAAATGGCTTAGCTCACAGGGGGATGGACCCTGACTCAGTGTCTGCAGGAGCCCAGGGCAGCTGTTTGCAGCTGGCAAGCTCCACCTCACCTGCTGAGCGCCCTGCCCTTTGCTCAGCCTGCTGGCCTCAGCCCCCAGGGCCCAGCCTTGTCCCTTTGTTCTTGTGTGGTTGTTCTAGCATTGTCCTGGGCTGCAGGGAGGTGCCTTGTGTCTGCTTCCCGACTGCTCAGGCACGTGCTGAGTACGTGGGACTGGCCTGGATGCAGGCCCAGTGCAAACAGCATGTAGCCTGGGGGCAGATGGAACTGAGTCAGAATCCAGGCTCTGACTGTGACCTGTCGTTCAAGCCCTGCAAACCTCTGTGTTCTCATGGATGAACTGCGGTAGAGACGCTGTCCAGCTCACGTGGCCTTGGGGGAAACACCAGGGACCTACATTGCGTTCATGCTTAGCACAGTGTTGCTCCCAGCAGGTCCTCCACAAATCACTCCAGGTCGCGCCCAAGGTCTGCATGACCTCTGGCTTTTCTTGCTGGGGAAGGAGTGTTCCTACTTTTGGAGAGGGACAAGAAATCAAAGTGTGCTTGGGAGCGATCAGGACGCAATGTTCCTTAAGCAAAAGGATGGCCTGCCGTGGCCTCAGGGTTTTCTTCTGCTAGGATATCATAGTGCAGGAAATATTATTTTAGTTTCTTCCATTAAGATTTTTCACAAGCAAAGAAGACAAAGGCTTGGATTCAAATCCCAGCTCTGTTCTAATTTGCTGTGTGAAATAGGACAAATCACTCTCCCAATCTGGTCCTTGGTCTCATCACCTGAAAAACAAAAGCGCTCTAAATGTGGTCTGAGGTTCCTCTCTAGCCTTTGAGTGTGACCCAGTGGAAAGTTGGGGGGCCAGGAGTCCAAGAATCTGGCAAGTTCTGCAGAGAATTTTGCTACATGACTGTAGATAAGTCGCTTCCCTTTTCTGGGTCTCACATTCCTCATTTGCAAAATGAGGATGTTGGGCTGGAGTGGAGACGACAAATGTGTGGCACTTGGACCACATCCTGTGTTTGTGCTGAAGTGCAGTCATCTCTAGGGGTTCCCACTGAGGACCCCATGGAGCTGAAACAGAAGCTCAGCAGCCTTCTCAACATGGCATTGCCACAGACAGAGTCCCTGGGCCAGAGCACTCCCCCACGAAGACGCCTGCACTTCCGGCTGTGTCCCTGGGGGACTCCATAACCCAGGAACTCTCAGACACTCACCATGCTTGGCCAGGAACCTGAGAGCCTCCAGCTGCCCACTCTGGGCGGCCACAAACAAAGGCGTGATGCCGTAGGCATTCTTGGACTCCACCTTCGCCCCGCCGCTCACCAGGATCTCCATGACCTCCACATCATTGCGTGAGACCGACTCGTGCAGTGCTGTCCAGCCCCTGTTGCAGCGGTGGTTGGTGTCTGCGTGGTGCTGCACCAGCAGCCTCACCGCCTCCGCGTTCTTGCGTTCACAGGCTGCACCAGGGACAAGTCGGTCAGTGGGGCTGGGAGAGACCTGGCCAGCCAAGACCATTCACTCACTCATTCATTAGCCATTCATTCAACAAATAGTAGGATCTGTGCTAGGTTCTTGCTCTTGCTAGGAATGCAGGCTACATGATTGGAAAGAATGCCTGTATTTAGAATAGCTTCTATGTCACAGTACTTTGCATGATTCACTAGTTTAATCTTTGATAATCTTATTATCCCCTCTCACACATGAGGACGGGGAAGCAAAGAGAAGGTAGATGATGTGCCCAAAGTGGCAGAACTGGAAGTCAAGCCCCTGGAGTCAAGCTCCAGAGTCCCCTTGAATGTTCCATGATGTCCCTAACTCATCTCCTCTTCTAATGTTACTTGCTTCAGTCCTCATCAAAACTAGATGATTCTTCTGTTCATATTCCTGTTTAAACCCCCAACTCTATCCTGAAAGGAGGATCATTTAGTTTGGGATAAATATGACTTTCTGAGTACAGCTCATCTTGTCAATCTGTTCAGTCCTTCCTCTTACACCTCGTCTTGTCTCTAGACTTGAAGTCATCCCTGGATTCTGGCCATGTCTCCTCAGAGAACTGTAGATGGTATTGGGGTCACCTGGGTACCTTCCCTGGAAGCCTCTCTGTGCCAGTGTCAGGGAGGGGATGGGGAGAGGGGTTCTCTGTGCACTGTGTCAAGAAGGACCAAAGCCCCAGGTCCTCACCTCTCTAAGCCTTGGTTTTTCACCATAAAATGGGAGAGTCAAGGTGTGATCATGAGAAGATTTTAGGAGAAGGACTGAAAAAGACCAGGCTGGTGAGACCCAAGCCTGGAGATTAGAAGTGGGCCTGAACTACCTGTGATTTTCTGGTTTCCTGGGAGCTCTCTGTGGGATAACTGAGGCTCCAGGTAGTAGCTACAGCACCCATCGGGGCTGGATCACTGGCTCCCACTTCCCATTGCCAACAGACATTCCTAGTGTCAGCCCCCACTGGCATGGGAAGTCAGGGACATCCACGGATTTCAAAGCACAAAAGCCCTATCATTCCTGTGAGACCAGGCTTGTTGCTTAAGCGGCTGGGCATGAGCTAGATGCTCCATGAGCTGAAAGCCACACTTTGATGGCTGTGTTACTGGGGCAACTCAGTTCATGTCTCTGTACGTAGATCCTCATTTATAACGTGGGAATAATAGTGGTGCCTACCTCCTATGCCAGCCTTGTATGGAGATGTGCATAAGGGCCGAAGAAAAGAGCAGTGCCTGTGTTATGGTTTGAATTTGGATGTTCCCCCAAAGCCTCATGCAGTCATGGAAGTGGGTTTCTAGAGTTTTTGAATAATTCATGGTCCAGTGCTGGGATTATAAGTGTGAGAGCTACACTCAAGCATGGCCTACATACAATATAGCCTCCTCCTCTTTTGTTTTTGTTGCTTGTGCTGTTTTCCATTGCTATGAACTATTGCCCTTGCCATGTGCCTCTCTGCCTTGGAGCCAGCTGATTATGGACCCAAACCTCCACAAACTGTGAGCTAAATAAACCTTTCCTTCCTTCATTTTGGGAATTGAGTATTTTGTCCCAGCAACAAGGGAAAAGTAACCAAGACAGCCTAGCTCATAGTAAGCATCCCATAAATGGCAGCTACAGTGCTTATTCAGACTTTGACCCTGAGTCATTCATGGGCAGCCAGTAGATGTCTGTGGATGGTGCCCTGAGGAAGTCCCAAGGTTTTACTGTGTTAAATGAACATTCCACCATCTGTCTCCCATCTCTTCACCTTTGCCCATGCTGCTCCCTGGCCTGGCCAGCTGGCATATTTCTCCTGTTCCAGTTCAGCTCAAGCACCTTTTCTGTGGAGACTCCCTCACTCTCAGGACACCTCTCCTATACCCCTACAGTGCACCCCACCTCTGTACCAGTGAGCTGGGAAAGTGCAGGCAAGGCCTGCATCCTTTCATCTGTGAGCCCTCTGTGTCCGTCTGAGTGCCTGGTCAGGAAGGGCTGTGGAGCACTTGGAAATGTTGGTGTTTACACACATGCACGTGTAAAGAGCTGGGGAATAAGCTATGCAGTGACAGGGCTCTTCCTTCAAAGTAGACCAATTGGGAGCCATGCACATTGGCTGCCCACCTAACTTTGGGACTCCGCCTAAGAGAAGCCACGTGGGTGGGGACTCACCTTTGTAGAGTGGGGTTTCACGGGACTTGTTAGAGATGTCAGGTTCTGCCCCAGCCTGGAGCAGCGAGGCGAGGCAGTCCAGGTGCTCCCTGCATGTCGCCAGGTACAGAGCTGTCTCCTCCTGCAGGGTGCGCTGGTCAATGGTCCCTGGGTAAGCTAAGGGGACACACCAGGAAATGCATTAAGAAAGAAGGGGTCTATATCACAGCATTGAGCAGTCCCAGCTTCTTCCTGGTTCCAAAGCAGGAAATGCATGACCTCCTCGGAAGGTTGCCAACCATGGACTGCCTTCACCTTGCCTTTCCCAGCACTGGCTCAACTTCCAGGTCTTACAAGCACAGTTCAGACTATGCCTTTCCTGCAGGAAGCCTTCCCCCGTGGCCCAGCCCCTCCCTGTCCCTGCACGCCTGTCCTCCTCTTGCACTCCGACTGCTACCATAGAAACTTCACCTCTCCTGTAGCTATTTCTTGGAGTGTGCAGGACTTTGTGGGGTCTGGTCCACATCAGGGCCTAGTGACATCTGACTGCAGGTGTCACCCATCTGAATCCAGCTCACAGCAAAGAAGGGCTCGGTGAGGCAGTGTGACTGGCCCAGGGTCCCATAGCTGGTGGGAGACAGACAGCTTTGGCAGGACTTGGGTGCAGCTGCAGTTTTTTCCACACCAAATCAGCCCCTGGAACATTCTGGTACGTGCTGGCAGTGCCTGGCCTAAAAGTAAGCCCTGCTTTATTCCTTTTCTAGGAATCAGGCTCTCCTGTTCTAAGAGGCCTGGAAAGATGGCAGCAGAGGTTATGGGCTGGGATGAGGTTTCCCTCTCCCAACTTAGTGACTGCAACTGTTCAGTGGAGGTGGCACCTTCCCAGCCCAGGCCCTTTCCCACCACTGGCCTCACCTTTCTGCAGGACCTTCAGGCAGCCCAGCTGGCCGTAGTAAGCAGCCTCATGAAGTGGCAGCCAGCCCTCCTTGTTGGGCTGCCCCAGATTCTTCCCATCCTTGATCATGGCCTTCAAGGCCTCTTCATCGCCTTCCTTGATGGCCTTTAGCAAGGGGTCCATGGGCCTGTGAAAGAAAAGGAACAGCCATGTCTCGGGTGTGGGCAGAGGCAGGGCCAGGTAGCCTGTCTCCAGAGGGCAGGCAGAGTCTGCTGGTGGCCAAGACCCAGGGCCACAGTGAGGCCCTTCAATCCTCATTGTCCCTTAAACTGGGTCCAAGACCAGCATTCAGCCCTTGCACCCCAGTGGCTGTAGGAGGAAGGGACACCCCCCCTCCATTCCTGTGGTTTCCATGGCTACAGCTAATGCTGTACCAAAACCTTATCTACCAAGAGGACGCAGGTGCAGACAACCATGCAGAGTGCACCCGAGGGCGGGGCTCCATACTACCCAACCGCCTTCCCCGAGTGTAGGACCGAGCACAGCTACCTGCAGGGCTGCCTGGGCTCTGAGTATTGGGCTGCTGAAAAGTGGGAATACTTGGCAGCTTAATAAATCTGAAGCCTTTACAACTGAAAACTTATAAAATATGAAATAAATAAATTTTAAAAAGGCAGGGCTACAATGAAGGACATCTTTGCTTGGCTCGTTAAGTCACTTTGCTCACTTGTCCATTCATTCACTCACCGAGCATTCATTCATTCATTCATTCACTCACTGAGCATTCATTCATTCATTCATTCACTGAGCTTCCTTCACTACCATTGGAGAGACTCTGCGGACTTAGACTGCTACACTTCCCAATCTACTTCTGGGGAGGGTTCTGCATAAGTAGCCCCACTCTTCCTGCCCAGGGTCCTTCCATACAGGTGCTGGGATGGGCTCTGAGGGTCCCAGGCCAGCCCGTCTAGCCACTTCCTTCAGGGCTCAGCACTTCCTCTTGACTCTCAGCCTCCCAGGTTATTAATAGCAACAGGGCACAGAAGCCAGTGAAGTTGCAGATCAGCAAGGACGATGGGAAAGTGGCCAAGTAAGACCTGAAGGTCCCATCAGCACCATCACGGCCACCTGGATGAGTTCCACTTAGGGGCAGCCCGAGCAACACCTGGAAGCCTCAGAAAGGCCCCACTGGGTATGTTTCCTTTTGAGGGAGGTCTCCGTGTGACCCCACTGAGGTGGAAGGAAAGAGGCTGGCTGGTCTCATAGCCTTGCAGTGTCATGAGAAGGATCTGGGGACCCACTGACAACGAGAGTCTGTCCAGCCGTGGTGGGAGGAGGACTGGACCTAGGACAGGATCACACCCTGGCAGCTCCCCTGATAGCCCAAAGTCCCCGCCCAGGGGTGGGCAGGCTGCTGGGAGGAGGAGTCAGGCTACCAGAGACTTCAAGCCAGATGGGACCCTGGGGGCCGTGTTGTCCTCTCCAACCTTGTCCCACAGAGAAGGGAGATCCAGGGGGACCAATCCCTCTTGTGCAAGCAAGCAGGAAGTGGCAGTCTGAGGAGACCAGGACCTTGTCTCTTTTTCCAGCTGGGCATCAAAGACAACTGGGCACCAGGGCTGAGGCAGCCACAGGATTTGCAAGGCTGGGAAGGAGAAGCAGGAGGAGGAGCAGAGGATGGCTGCCTCCCCTCTGTCAGGACCATGGCCACTGCGATGCCCTGATCTACAACAGCACGGAGACAGTGCGGGCAGCGTGGGGCCCTCTCCTGCTTTTAGCCTGGTCAGTCTGTGGGGACAGAAAGGGAAGACACAGCCATTTCCCAAGAGTCCCACTATGCCCGGCAAACAGAACCCCTCCTGTGGCAAAGATCACTTCTGGGTTTTGACACTTACATGAAGGTACAAACAAGGCCAAAGCTGTGGGTCTGGGGCTTGGGGACATACACAGATGGGCCCTGCAAGGTGGTGTGGGTGGCTGTGAGCCGGGACAGACAGAAGATGGGGCAATTCCTCCACTCTACCTCCCAGCTCCTCTGGGACTCTGGGGTTTAAGGCCATCTCCCTAGTCTCCCTCCCCTGCTGAGGTCCTGGATTCAAAGCCCCATGGGGCTCCTCTTTACACAGCTCCAGCCTGAGCCATCTAAGGGGTCAGTGGGGGACCACAGGAGCAACTGGGCTCCAGGAAGACATACCTAGGAGGACTTGCCTGGTAGGTGACTCGGCAGTGTCCCTGCTACCCTGGGGCTTCAGATATGCTCTCTGCCCCCACCCTCCTTGCCACAACAGCTGAGAACATGAGCTTGGTGATGTGGGGGCCAGGCGGGGGGGCACTTACGCCGGCTGGGAGGTCTTGAACAGGCTGCTGCTGTATTTCTGCATGACCCCCTGGAACAAACCCAGCGGGGGCCGGGCTGTCGGGTTCTCGGCAGGCGCTGTGGACCTGGGGGGTGCGGAGCAGGTGTGAAAGAGGGAAAAGTACTCTGCATAGGAGAAGCCGGTCATGGCTGGAGGCAAGAGCGAGGATGGAGCAGAGCTGGGGAGAGAGGCTGAGTGACAGGCAGACACAGGGCTCTGAACCAAAGCAGATGGCTGGGTCCTCTCTGTGTGCTGGACACAGCTGCTGTGCCTCTGGATTATTTTTGGCCCTTGGAGGAAGCCCTGGGAGATTTAAATGACCATATAAGACAACAATGAGGTTAACCTCACGCCTACCCCTGCCTGCCCCCTCCCCAGCCGGCCAGGAGGGCTGCAGATACAGAGCAAGGTGACATTCGTTGCCAGGAAGGATATGAGAAGTGGTCAGTGGCAGGTCCCTGGATAAAAGGGGCTCTGCTGCTTCCCAAAGGGACTGGAGAAGAGACTGGTGGGCCAGTGGGGCTGCAGGTGTGCGCCCCATCTTCCCCATTGAGGGTTCCTGGTAAGAGGGTCAGACACTAAGGTTAGAGGTCATAGAGAGTACACCAGGAAGGTCACAGGGCCAGGGCTCAGAATCAGACAGATACAGCCTGCCACTGCTTAGCTGTGTGACCTGGCACAGGTTGGCTTCCCCTGTGCCTCAGTTTCCCCACCTGCAGGTGGCCTGAGAGGAACCCCTCTTTTGACAGCCACGGTGAGCTCTCAGGCTGAATGAGGACTGGGGCCTCTAATTGGTTTCGTGCTCTTTTGACCCAAGGCTGGAGGCCCATTTCCCCTCTGCCTCGGCAGGGGAGTTCCCAGCAGAGGACTGTGCTGGGATGTCACCAGGGGTGAGAACTTGGCTGGCAGGATGTGGCTACAGGTCACATCCTGGGAGAGGCCCAGGTAGGGCCCTGTCTTTGTCTTTGAAACGTAGCAAGCTCATTCCTCGGCTGTCCCTGCTGGCCACTGTGTACCTCTGGGCCTGCCCTGCCTTTCCACTTCAGCTTAGGAGGTCACAACCAAGATCCCAAAGGCCCTGGCCTCTCAGAGGCTGGTAGGTGTGGGTTGCTTAATGCCAGGCATCAGCCGTGTGCAGCCCCAGCAAGTTCCTGCTTCATGCTTTCTTTCTTTGTCTTCGTTCCTTCTTAGAAATGTAACCATAAATAGAATACAGAAGTATGAAGACCACGAAGACCCAGCTTCCTGGTCCATCTTAGTATCTGTGCTCCTGCTTCATGGATGCATGGACCCTATGTCCATTGGGAGCCCTTGGTGAGCCCAGGCCAGGGAAATGATCCTTATGTGCAGGTCAAACTTTGTCCCTTGGGCCAGGGGTACAGCTCAGTGGCACAGCATCTGCCTGGCAAGTGCAAGGTCCTGAGTTTGATTCCCGGTACCAAAACAATACAAAACAAAACAAAATCTTTGTCTTTTTACATGATGGCAGGGGAGAAGCAAATAGAACAGTGGCTTTAAAAAAGACCATCAGCCAAAAACCAAAAAAAACCATTATATTTTCTTTTGGGACACTGATCTGGCTCTGTGTTCTGTTATTCCAATGACTCATTTGCCTGCTCTTTTGGTCATAAGACAATAGTGATAAATCACATCCCTAGAGCACTGTGTTGGTGTCAAAGTGTAGGCGTTTGTCTAAAAGTGTTGACTGACCACATACAATGATGCAGGCTCTTTGGTGGACCTGGAGGACACCGTATCTGCTCCCTGTCCCCAAGAAGATCACAGCCGAGGACAGTCTAAGGACTTTGCAGGGTGACATAGAAGCTGGCTGATGAAGAGAAGCCATCCTGAGGTTGGTGCCCAGATGCTCAGGAAGGGGCTGAGGAAGGTCAGGTCGAGGTCAGGGGTGGATAGGGGAGGCTTCAGAGCCTGCCTCCCCGAGTTCGCTTCTCACAAGAATACTGTGTGGTAGCTGGGGTGTGGCTCAGTGGGACAGCTCTCGCCTGTGTCCTGTGCTCCATTCCAGCACTTAAAGAAAGCACTGCGGGATGAATGCAGTGAGCTTTGGCTATTGCCCTTTTAAGCATCAGGTCTTTGGGGCTCAGAAAGGGAAAGGATGTTGCCTGAGGTTGCACAGTCGGCATGTGACAGGGAAGGATCTGAACCCCCAAACCTACTTCTCTTTCCACAGCCTCTTCATTCACTCCTTTCTGCACACATCTGCTCAGTTGTTCCTGGGCAGCTACTGGGTATTTGCAGTGGGTTAGGCCTGGAGCTTCACAGAGAAGCAGGACCCGAGGTCCCTGCCCTCGAGGAGCTGACAGGTTAATGGTAGAAACAGACACACGGCCTTGCTCTGGATCTATCGGGTGGAAATTGGGCTGTTCAGGGATAACAAGGAGCAGAGCTCTCTGGGTCCTGTGTGTGGGAAGCAGATGTCAGGCGGCCAAACCCTCCTCCAGGTGGGGGAAGGAAGGGACAGAAAGAGGCCTGTGCAGAAGTGGCTGAGTCTGGCCGAGCCTGTGAACTTCTGAGTCTGGCCGACTTTGGTTCAGCTCCTGGCCCTGCTATGTGCTGTGTTACGTAGGCGCAGCACCATGCACCACGCATGGCTTTTGCAAGTGTCAAGGGCACTGACCTGTGCCTGGTCTGAGGAGCTCACTGTGCAGCTAGGAGATTGCGTTAAGCCTGATATTAGGAACTTCCTCTCTCCCAGCAGGACCCAAGCCCAACATCCCTCTAGTCACAAAGGGACAGAACAGAACCCAGGCATCATCAGGCCCAATCAAGGAGAGAAGATGCAACTGGTCCTCTGCTGCAATGCATGATAGTCTATGGGGGCTGCCTGACCTGGGCTATGAGGTTTCATTTCCGCGTAAGACCTTCTTCCCAGGAGGCAGGATAACTGTGGATGTCCCTGTTTGGGTCTCCACTTCCTTACCTGTACGTGGAGGAGGGGTCAGGACTGGAGCTCATGGATCCCCTCATTCTAATTTTTCTAAGCATCTCAGGACTCCCGGGAGGAGCTCCTGTACTGGGGAGAGAGCTGCAGGTGCAGGGCGGGGCAGAGAACTGACACGTGGCTTTGTGTGGCAGGCCCCATCTTTGGAGGGAGGGTGCCAGATCTCTATCAGGTCCCCTCCTGAGGAAGAGGAACCTGTGGTCTGACTTTAGCTGAACCTGAGCCAGAAGAGAAACCAAGGTCTCCTTGAACCTGGCCATGGTGAACCAAGTCCTGCCGATAGGTTTCTGCTTCTCCCATTGGGTCCCAGAAGCGGTGACCTCAGGGGCAGCCCAGGAACCCGGAAACCTCATACTCCTCCAGCTGCCCAAGGAGCCACCACCTTCCCCTTTAGAATGGGACCCTGGGCACTGTACATCCAGGCCTGGGCCCAGCCAGGCTGACAGTGGGATTCACCTGAGCAGAGTCCAGTGTCACTTGCAGGAGAGCCCTGATAGGTACATGGAGGGGCAGAATGCGCTACACTGTCACTCACCTTCATCAACTGTGACTGCATTGGGAAGAGTAGAGAAGGAAGCAGGGGTGCTCAGTGCTTAAGTGACTTGCCAAGGTCACTGAGGGAGGCAACTGGCTGCTGGAGAGAGAGACTGAGACCCACGCTCCACAGTGACACTGATAGGACTCTTACCACAACCCCACCCCCCAAATATACGCCTGACCTTGGCTCAGGAGGAAGCAAAGGCATTTTCATCATGGTTTCTGTATCTTTTCAAAAAGCACTTGAGCGACTGCTTGTTTACCTCTCTGGCCCCCACCTTCTACAGAGAAAGTGTCCCCTGGCCACACGCCACTAGGGAGAGTTTGAAATGTGGCTGCTTGGGACTGAGATATGCAGCGAGAATGAAATAGACACTGGGTCTCCTTGCTACAGAAAAAAAGAAGGTAAAAATCTCAGCCTTAATTTTTATATAGATGGCATGTGGAAATGATAGTATTTGAGACAAAATGTATGTGCAAATTGATTTCACTTGCTTCTCTTTACTCTGGTAATGGGGCTCTTAGAGTTTCGACATGTCATCTGTACATCGTGGTTGTGGCTCTTGTCTCATTCCACTGGGGATCACTGCTCTTCAAAGGTCCAGTCGCAGTGAGCGTTGCTGAGACAGGGCAGCCCGAAGAAAGCAGATTGGCTTTGCTGGAGCCCATGTCTTTCACCTTCCAAAGACTGCACAAGTAAAGTGCAGGTGCTGACCGTACTCACCTCGGATCTACACTGCTCTGCTGAGAGGCCAGGACTGCAAGGTCAGCCCTGGCTTTGGAGCCAGTTAGTTTCAGTGTCTGCAACGGATTAGCTTTGTGACCTTGGATGAGTCACCCTGCCTAGAGCTTCAGTTCCCTCAGCTGGAAAATGGGTAGTATAGAGACAGCCAGAGAGACGCCAGGAAGTGAAATGACACTGTGTGGTTAACCCTTAGGACCCATACACTCTGCAAATTTCACAAACTTCAGATCGAAAATATTTGAAAAAATGCCTTGGTACATGTGCAGACTTTCTCTCTGACATTATTCCTTGAACAATGCAGTGTATCAACAATTTACACAGCATTTACAATGCATAGGTAATCTAGAGGAAGTTTACAGTATTCGTGAGGATGCGTAAGAGTTATAAGTAAATATTATATCATTTCAAAGAAGGGACTTGAGGGTAGATTTTGGTATCCATGGATACCAAACCGGGAACTCATTCCCCTAGGTCACCAAAGACAACTGCATACCACTCACTGCGGTCCTTTACCCTTAGATACATGCAAATCATTATGGTGTTTAAAAGCATCCTAGAGAGCAGGATAATGTCAGGATAGAAAATATTTGGGAGCAGCAGCTTAGGGGTACCCACTACAGCCCTGTTCATTGGTCAGCTTGGCCTTGCTCACCTGGTCCAAGGATAGAAATGGGCCGGCTGGCGGTTGGCCCGTGCTGACCCAGTGGCCTCAGTAGGGGTCGAACCAGTAGCAGTTGAGCCCCTTGTCTTGTCCAACAGGCTCTGCTCAATGGCCATCTGGATCAGCTCCTCCTCACTCAGGCTGCTGTACAGGCTGTATTCTTCATTCCCAATGGTGCGCTGTCTGCCTCGAGAACTGATCTGCATCGCCATCTCTGCCACCCCTCACCCCGGTCTCCAAAAGAGACCCTCAGCAGCAGGAGGAACAGCAAAGCAGAGGACCCTGTGGGGAGACCAAGACCACCCTGGTCACTAAATGTTTTCGCAAGAGAGTTATGTTCACCCACAGGGAAGCCTGGGCTTTTTCTGATAGTCACACATTTGTTTCTTTTCATGGATGTGATCCTATGATCTGCCCGACCACCCCTCTGTCCACATTCATCCATCCACTTCTACTCATCAATCCACCCACTTATTCATCCTCCTGTGCACCCACCTACCCACCCAGTTACACATCTATCCATTCTTCCAGCTACCTACCCTTCCAGTCATGCAACCACCTGCCCACCCGTGCATGTGTTCATCCGTCTACCCTTGTATCTACCACCCAGCCACTTATCCCTCACTCCCCACCAATCGCCATGTACCTTTCAATCCAACCTTCCAATTGTTCATCTACCCATCTCTCCATTATCCATTCTCCTACTTACTGTCCACTCAGTCACCATGCTCCTCCATCCATCCTGCCATCCACTCACTTATACATCTACCTTTGCAAACACCCACCAATCCACAGTTCATCTTCCACTGCGGAAAGCCTATCTAAACACACACACATACACATACACACACACATACACATCGTGCATCCACTGTGCACCAGGCACTCCCCTGGGGATACACCAGTGATCCTGCAGCTCCAAATCCCACCCTGTGGAGCTGTGCATACATCCTTTCCTTCTAATCACCAATGGCATCCTTCCCATTGCTCTTTGCTATGGGAGGGTCAGAAACACTGGAAGTGAACAAGCCCAGGGCTATAAACTAGTTAAAATCAATCACTGAAACAGTTTTCCATGTTAATTACAGGGACTCTCTTTTTTAAAAAAATGCCTCCAAGAGAAAAAGGTTGGTTGAGTCAGCTGCTTTTGGAAAATGAAATAAAATCAGCTCGGCCTGGTTTCCCTTTTGGCTGGCTGACTTGCAGTGTAACAAGGGGTCAATGGTTCTTGGCCCTCACTGAATGCTAGAATCACATGGGGCCTTTTAAAAAAGACCCAAAAGCCCAGGGCTACACTTGGGCTTGCTCAGCAAACACGAACTCCTCTTCGCTGGAGGCAGACACTCCTTTCCTCCCTTGCCCATTGATATTGGCCCAAGTCCAAGTGACGCACAGCGGCCAGCAAACGCCAGTGGACGTGATGCAAGCAGCACATAACAAGAGCTTGTGCGCGGGGCTCGCGCCTGGCCTGCTGCCATCTCCAGGAGAAGCAACAGCTTGTGGAGCTGTTGCCTGTAGCCTGGCCCCAGGAACCCCCCACCCCGCCTCCGGGCAGCCTGAGTCCCACCTGCCCCAGAGCCCATCCTGCTTAGCCAGTCTATAGAAACCTGCAGTCTAGAGCATGTTGTCTTATTTGGGGGCTCCTGGGGCTCTAGTTAACTGATGCTCCAAAGACTAGGTCAGCATATCAGAGAGAACATCCAAACAGCCAGTAACCAAAGCCAAAGGTGCAAAGTTTCATCAGTGTCTGGGAAAAATAAAATTAAAACCCCAATGTAAGACCACTCTGCACCCAGCAGAGTTGCTCAAATGATAAAGATAGAAAATGCTAGTGTTAGGGAGCAGGGGGTAGGGGGGTACCAGAGTGATCCCCAGCACAGGCTGGGGCGTAAAGTGGTAAAGCTGAGCAGGAAAATGGGAGTAAAGCTGAACAAACATAAATCCTATGACTTAAAAATTCCCTTCTAGCTGTGCACCCCAAAGAGTCATGGGCATATATTCACCCCAAACAAAGTCAAGAATATTCATAGCAACACTTTGGGGAAATGAATGAACACCCGTCAGCATTCAAATGGACTGAAGTGCTGGAACGCATTTATGTGCAGGATAGCAGAAAGCAGTGGGCACCTCGGAAAATGAACCAAATCCCTCTGTAGGAAATGACAAGGATGAGCCTCAAAAGCTACAGTGAGCCCAGTGGAATCGGGCATAGGCACTATGCAGCTGACAAATGTCACCCGGTGTAGCAGGCCCTGTTGATGGCCTACCCAACAGCCTTGACCATGTGCATCTCCCTGGCAGCAGAACCCAGCTTCGTACAAGAAGCAACGTGCTCTGTCCCACGCATGAGCATGATTGTTCCAATGCCACCCTCTTGGTCAATGACTTGTCCAAGGGTGGACATGCAGTCAGTTTTGTTCAAAGAGATATAACAGGCTTCTGCAGGAATGTTCCAAGGAAAGACTTTCTTCCTTAGTAAAAGAGAGAGAGTAGCGAACAAAATGACTTCTTACCCCAGTCCCTGCTCTGTACTTGAAGGAGTTTGATGCTTAGAGCAGTGGCAACCATCTTGTGAGCATGAGTTTGACAGAAAAAATAATGGTCCGCTACAGTGAATTTGAACAAGTGAGTGATACACTGGGTCCTTTTGTCTTATTATTAAGTAGCTCAACCAATGCTGGGTCCACCTACCCTAGACTTCTTCTTAGGTAAAGACTGAAGAACCTTGAGGTTTAAGTGAATGCTAGCTGAGTTTTCTGTTATGTGCAGTCAAAATCATCTTCACAGATGATTCTCAGGGCTGGCTGAGAGTCCTGAGAATATTCCAGGCCCTAGACCTACCCCAGACCAGTGAGCCCAAACATCTGGGTCTGGGGCCCAGGCCCTGCAGTATCTGAGGATGCTTTGAGGACGAGGGTGCACCAGGGCTAAGCGTCGATGCTGTAGATCAGTGTGGCAGGTGACTGCTCTGTGGAGGGGGATGGGAGGAAGTGGAGGGACTGGGGCATCGTGACCTTGAAGCTGCCGTGCACTGGTGCTTGGGCATTGTTTTTTTGTAAAGTAGCAGCAGCAGCTTTGTTTGTTGAGCAAAGGACCTGAACTGGGCACAACATCTGGACGCCATGCGCGTCTCCCTTCTTCTTCGTGTCCTAGGATTTCCTATCTGTTAAGTGGTGGGCAGGGTAGAAGCCATCCTTTGTCCCTCCTATCCCAACAGGGTCCCTCTTGGCCCAGGCGTCTTGCCAGAAGCAGCAACCCCGGAGCAAACCCCAGGCTCCAGGCCCTTACTCTGCCCAGGGGGACATTGTCACCAATTTCATGCTGCCTCTCACAACAGCCTCCTAGCCTCCATGACCACACTGGGGTTTTGGCCTCCAAGTAGAAGTACAGAGAGGCAAGGGGGAGAAGGTTTTACCTCTCTAGGACTTGAACAGGACAAGGGAAATTTCCCTACCCCACTGTGGGCCTTGGCACTTTGTCCTTCCTGCTGAGACCCTCATCCACCTTCACGGCCCTCAAGTACAAATGAGAGACATTTGCAACTGTGATCACAGAGTGGACAGTAGCTTTGGAAGGCTCCATGCACTGGGCTTAGCTGTGGCCTAACCACTGGCAAGTGTGACAGCTGGATTCCTCCAGGAAGGGAAATCCCTCATTCCTGGACCCGTATCACCTGGGAATGACACCATGAGGGCACCCTCCTGGGGACAGGTGCAGCAGCCCAGCCTCGGACTGGAGAGGGAGTAAAGCACCACAGGGAGCCAGCTGGCTGGGTTCAAGTCCCAGCTTAGCTAGTTATTAGCAGTGGCCTCTTGGAGCCTCAGTTTCTCCACTCACAGAGTGCCCATATCCTGGGAGGAGGGGCTGGGGGTGATCTCCAGCCTTCTCTGGGACTCAGTCTCCCCTCATCTTTATGTTCCCCAGCTCGATTTCTGGGACCTCTGCCTGGGGACTGGGCTGCCTTCCCAGCCTGAGTCCTGGAGGGTAGCCAGCAGCCTCGGGGGACCTGCGGGAGACGGATTGGGATTAAAAAAAAAAAATAGCCCTTTCCCAGGGAAAGCAGGAGTTGAATGGCCTCACCCAACCAGACCAGGGGCCAGCAGAGGGGTGTCCTAGAGTAATCAGTCTGTAGTCAGCAGGAGGCAGGGAGCCAGAGCTTCCCTGGGCCTCTAGCAGCTCCCCCGTACCCTCTCTATGCACCCTGAACATTACTGCAGGGGGCCCCTATCTTTCCTAGGTGGCATCTTTAGAATGGGGATGATGGCTGTCACAGCTTGCTTGAGCTGATGTGTATAGAAAACCCAGGGTGGTGCCTGGCCACCCATCACCTCCTCTAGTCTGGCCTCAGTTTCCACATTTGTGAAACAAAGAAGCACGGGCCTAGCAGGCCCATGGAGAGGACTGAAGTCAACCTTTGAAAGTGGCCTTAGGACCTGAGGCCTGGCACCATGCAGGCCACTCCCAGCTTCCCAGCTTCACTTTACCAATCTGTAAAATGGCATGGATAATAATAATAACACAGAGACGTCAGAGGAAATGAGGAAATGGGATAAATGTGCAGACAGCACCCAGAATGTGGCTGCTGGCCCCTAAAAATCTGCTATGTGATTCTATGACTCCAAAATATTGGAAGTCTCTGCTCCATCCAGGAAAGCAGACTGTACAGCCTCCGCCCACGCCAGGGGCCATGCTCCCCAGGACTGTGCCCAGAGGAAGTCCTGGGAGGCTGCATGAGGGTCAGGGTTCTCCCCAACTCTCCTGCATTACAGTGTTCCGGGGTTCTCTCCGCATCCTAGCTGATCGGCTCCCAGGCTGTCGGGAGCTGCCGGGCATGTCAGGGATCACATCAGGAGTGGGTCAAAGTCTGGGAAGTAGGGAGTCCTGAGCCCTCCCCTAAACCAGTCCAAGGGGTGGCAAATGGTCTTGCCCACTCCCCAAGTGCCTCCTGCTGCCCTGCCTTTCCATGCACAGGACCTCAACCCCAGACTTTGAAAGGACCTGGGACCTGGTCCACACCGCGCCTCTCAGACCTGGGTGTGGGTTTCTGTTGCAAGCTGACCACCTAAAAATGATAGCAGGGACTTTTTGGTGAGCTGTAGGGTGTTGCAGTTGGGCCCACTTGTCCACTGCAGGTGAGAGTGGAGGGTGTCTGCTGAATATCGCAGGCAGAGCCTATATATCACAGCCATCTGTCACGCACCTGTCATCTTCAGATCACTACCACCCACCACAAGAGAACCTTAACCAGTCTGTCTTCCCTTGCTGTTCATTTATGTGTTTGCTTATATTTGTAGTTTGGACCACATAGTAAATCTGTGATAAAGGTGATGTCCCATTCTACAGATGGGGAAAGTGAGGCATGGCTAGGGAGAAAATGAAGAGACCAGAGGGTACATCTGCCCTCACATCAAGTCCTCATCTCACCTAAGGAAGAGCATCCTCTTAGTTTCATATCAATGAAGGTGCGATGCAAACTGAAGACTACATATATTTTTTAAATGACTGCATATAGATACATATATTTATTAAAATTAATTTGCATGCTCAAGTAGGTATCTATTTTTAACCACATTCTATACAGTTAATTTCATGTATAATATATTTTTTATATAACATTGTATATATGAACAGTCAGATCTGTGTATCCATGAATTTAACCATGGAATAGAAATATTCAGGCAAAAATTGCTCGTTACCCTAAATATACAAACATTTTTCAGCCATTATTACCTAATTAATACAGTATAACAATTATTTGTATGACAATACATTGCATTAGGTATTCTGTAAGTCACTAGAGATGGTTTTGAGTATCTGGGGGAATGTGGGCGGGTTGTATGCTAATGCTGTGGTATCCACAGGGGTCCCAGAGACAGGGCTCCCCAGATACTGTAGGACCATATATCATATAATATGCATGCATGCAACCAGCATACCTACCCATCAGTTTCAAAAGTTTCAGGGTCTCCCAAATGCCACGTGAGCCCTAACCCAAGGCTGCTAGGCTAGCTTGGAACAGGGGGCCGGGGCAGGGGGACCCTCCCTGATCTCACGCACAGCCTCATTCTCTGCAGTGCCTCTTCCTGGATCCACCATCTGCAGGACCCAGAGGGATCTGGGGAGGGAACCGCTTCTGGCGGGAGGTGGTAGCTCCAAGCCATTAAGGTATCACCTGCCCTTTCTGGGTCTAAACTTTGAAGTCTAAACAATACAGTTGAGCAGGTGCTTGTGGGTCCCTGGCCTGTGTCCCAGCCGCTGTCAGGGCTGCACCCTTTGACCTCCAGTACCCGGAGGAGTAGTATTAGCTTCCTGTCCACTGATGGGAGATGGAGGCTGAAATGTAAGCGGGAGAGATGCTGAAACCATGCCTGCGATGTCCTGTTTTCATCACACCCTCTGACCCTGAATGTGGAGGGTGGTGACAAGGGTTAGTCACTCTGTGACCCTAAACCTCATCCCTCTGGAGTTTCCCACCCCAGCTGAGGAGTGAAGGGGATGGGATCCAGGCTACCTTACCAGGACCCCCCAGTCAAACCCCAGGGTGGGCCTTTGGCAGGAGACAGAACCTCACAACTGCTGGGGTTCCAATCTCTTTGCCCAGAGTCTAAATATTCTAAAACATCCCCGCCAGGAAACTGCAGACCCAGGGAGGTGTTTCGGTCTCTGGGGCGAAGGGCACTGGGGCTTCCGAGGTTGAGTCAGGCAGAGTTGCCAGAGGCAGCAGAGGAGATAGATCTGTGCAGGCTGCAGGCCTTGGGCCACCCCACTACACTGGGATCCTCTCCCTTTGTGTATCGGGGAAACTGAGGCCCAGAGAGGGACACAACTAGCGCAAGGTGATACAGCCTGTCCAAAGCTGGTGGTACTGCTGCTCTGCTGTGTCCTGGACACGGTACATTGTGCCGAACCTCTGTCTGGAAGGGAGCACCCCGGCTTCTCCCGGCTGACCCCAGTCTGCGATCCTGACAGCACATCTGGGTGGTTAATTTATTGGTGTACACTGAAGAAGCCAGCTCAAAGGGAGAGTTATAAAGATGGTAAGAGAGAGAGAGGGAAAGAAGATGAACAGGAAAAACTTGAGTATCTCTCCTATTCTTTGTGCTAAATATCCTGTTCCCTTCAGACCCAAAGGTCACCTGAGGTGGTGCCGTGAGCATCAGCTAAGGAAAATTCAGTGATGGTGTCCCCTGATCTGAAGGCCCCGGGTCACCTTCGTCCCTGCCTCCTGCCCAACAGCGACTGGATCTTGTCCCGGGCTCCTGCCCTCCCTCCACAGGGCCATTGGTGTGCTGCAGCTGCATACTGCTGGCACGGGATTCCAGGCCCCTGACCCAGTTGCTGCTGGGGCCCTCAGAATGCCAGTTCCCGCCATCTGTGCTGGTGGCTGCGGGTGGTGAGGATGGGTGGGTGGGGCTGGCTGGTCCCACCCCACCGCCCAGCCATGGACCCTCCATTTGCCCCATGGCCCCTCACCCTGGTCCCTGGGCGGGCAGGACAAGCCAGGTCTGGAAGCCCTAACTCCAGGCAGTGGAAGCCGGGGCTGGGGAGGGGGTGCTTTTCCAGGTTTGGCGGGAATCTTAAGCTGGAGCAGAGCAGCACCCCCTTCCTTTCACTCTCCTTCTCTTCTCTCTGCTTTCCCTATCTCTTTTTACACTTCCCTCTTCTCAGTCCATTTCTTTAAAAAGACAAAACAGCCCAGTTAGTAATCCATTGACTGTTCCCCCCTCATCGCTCTGCCCTCCATATCCCTCTCACCCCCGAAACTTGTCACAGTCTCCTTTCGATTCCTACACACTGATTACGGCGAAGGTGGTGCTGAGGACACACTGCTCGGGGACGGCCACCTCCTCCAGGCAGGCTGAACCTTTGCATCCCAGAAGGCCCCTGGGCAGCCCAGGGATATTTCTGTGCCACCCTCAGGAAAGCTGTCTTGGATGGAGCCCACACACAATTCAGGGGCATCTTATGATGCCCGAATGGTGCCAGCTACATTTCTGCTGGGTGCACGAAGTTGCTGATTGCCAGTGTCCAGGCCTCCAGCAAGGCCCCAGGAGGCCGTGATGTTGAACACTGGCCCACAAAGCCCAGGGGCCAGGGTTTGATTCCTGACTCCAACATCTCACACCTGCCTAGCCTAACCGTGCACACCTCAGTGTCTGAATCTGGAAAATAGGGGAAACAATTCACCTCTAAGTCTCGGCAACCTTGAGAAGAGTCAGCGAGAGAAATAGCGCCATAAGTGGCTCATAATAAGTGCTGAGTGAATGCCCGCTGGCGGTGATTGCGATTTTTCATCATGGTGGGTGATAGGCCACCCCCAGCAGAAGGGCACCCCCACACTCGTCCAGCTGAGTCACTCATGACCTGGCCTGCTTGCACAAGAAAAGATGATGCAAGCTGGGTGGCACCAAAGGAGGCTGTGTGGCAAACAGGGCTGACCTGCGCTGGGGACCGACCCTGCTGTTTTGGAAGGGACTGGAGCGCCTGAGCTGGCTGCTTCTCTGTGTGCTCTGCCCCGAGGCCTCCCATGGTGGAGGTTGGGCTGGAGCTGGGGCACAGGCCCCTGCAGGGTCTGCCCAAGCCCCTTGGAACTCCCATCAGCCCTCACTTCATGAGAAAGGCTCATCCCCAGGGCAGAGAGTCTGGGGCCCTGCGCAGAGCCTGAGCCTCCACCCTGCTGCAGGTCTTCATTCCCCACCTGCCCTCCCTTGCTGGCCTCTCTGTCTCCACATTCCTGTCCACTCCTCTGGCTTCCCAAAGAGCCTCCAGAAGTCAGATTCCACCTGCACCTGCTCTGCTCAGAATCCTTTACATGAGCTCCGTCGTCTGCAGTGCCCCTGCCTCCAGCTGGCCTCCCAGCTGCGCCCCCCCCACCCCTCCCCCTCCCACCATCTCCCTGGCCACCCAATGTGTCTGCCTTTGCCCCAGCTGCTCCTCCACCTCCAGGGGGGCCTGACCCCACCCTGATGACATTCCTCCTCCTCCTGTCCTTTATAAGGCCACTGACTCCTTGAAAGATTCCCCATGCAAACACACACACACGCACTTGCACACATATACACGAGGTATTCTCTGTATTTCTCAGCTCTGTTCAGTCGCATGCAGAGAACATTTCTCACTCTATTCCTCTCCTAAAGCTGCAGGTACAGCCTTTGGCGCTTTGATTGCTGTCAACCCTGCAACACTGCGCATGCATGAGCCCTCTGAAAGGCTGCACCGTGCATGACAACGTCTACCTGTTTGCCTGTTCCAAAAGCTTTTCTGAAAATATTCTGTCTGACACAGACATTGTCTAAGACCTGTGCACCCAACAATAGCACCATTGACAGCTCGTGTGCGTTTCTATTTTGAGAAGTACCCAGCAGTAATATTCTACACAAGAGTCCCTCAGAAGAGTGAATGTGCAAATCCCGATTCTCTCTCTCAATCCCGAGTGAAAGTTGCCAGTGCTGCTGAACTCGAGAGAACAGGGAGACAGAGGCTCAAACGCAGTTTGACTACAAGGGAATTTGGGTGAATCCTGTAGTCACAAGTCCCAGCCAGCCCAGCAATCTTTTGCAAAGCTCCTATAGGATAGTTGAAAGCATGCATTACCTGTTAGGTTCAGAAGCAAGGGTACAGTTCAGGGAGCATTAGGAAGGATCTTCTTGAAAGTGCCTGAATTCAGAACATGCTGCCTGAGTTTTCTTTCTGCCCTGGCCCGGAGCTGCTGGCTGCTGTGCCAGGCAGTTCTGAAATGCTGTCCTTTGAAGCAGGGAGTTTATTTCGGGCCCACCGCATGACCACTGATGAGAAGCCAAGCTATAAGATATTGTGAATCTCAGATTTCCTGTTTGAAGACTGCACTGAGGAAGCCACTGTCCTGTCTCTTGCTCCTCTGGACACATCAGAGGCAGACTCTCACTTTGGAGAGCATCTCAGGGCTCTGGCCCTCACGTGATGTCATCATTTGTGATCCTTGACATGGAGGCCATATATGGGTATGTTTCTGGAACTACCCAGGAGGGAGCGAGAGAGGAGTGAGATGCAGAGGGTGAGACACAGAGACACAGGGAACAAGGGAGAGTTACCACAAGGAAGGGAGAAAGGGGAGAAGGGAGAGGAAAAGACCAAAAAAAGGAGGTAAAGCAGGAAGGAAGAGGGACTGAATGAGAGAGGCAGAGGAGAGATAAAGGATTTGAATAAAAGGCCTTCAGGGAAGTCAAAGTTCAGTGCAGAGCACACAACAGGTGGCAAAGCCTGATACTCGGGACACCAGGAGTCCAGGTGCTGGATGCACTGGGGTGGGCTGGGGAAAGGCACTAAGCAACCATCCAGCACACACACACAAGCGTGAGGGCAAGCCCTGAACTCTTCTCCCAGGCCAGGGAGGCCATCCCTGCTTCTGGGACTGGTGGTGTGGCAGGCAGCACCCACAGGCCATTCTCACCAAGGTGCCCAGGGTGCTGCCAGGTGCTCACATGGCCACACCTGTGTCAGAGGTTGGACCCAGAGCCCAGTGTCAGGAAGTGTGCCTGAAAACCAAGGCACATTTGGGCCTCTAAAAGGAAAATAATTTCCATTTCAAAGGCCCGTTCCCCTCAGGGTTGGTGAGTAGAAGTTCCCACCAACTCAGCAGAGGTTCAGGATGCCTAGACACCATTTCTAGGATTCTATGTGGAAATAAAGCACAGCAAGGCACCCTGGGGTTGGGTCAAGGTTCCAAAGGTCTGGCTAGTGCTGAGGATGGGGGTGGGTGGGGGACACCATGGGTCCCTAGACTGTCTCCCAGCTGCTCTGGCACCTGCCGAATTATGCATCACTCCAGCTGAGACGGTCACTGCAGACCACTGTGGCTGGGTGGCCTCAAGGTTATTTCAAGCGTGGCCCCTGCCAGGCCTTGTACCACAGTAGGGGAGCAGGAAGAAGGTGGGGAAGAGCTGTTGGAGTCTCCTCGGCAGGAGAGGTCTTAGTAGCCTCAGGGAGTCACCTCCCTCAGGTCTTGCTGTTTCCCTGGCTCCTGGATGGAGGCCAGACCTAGGCTCCTCCCCTTCCAGGACCCCTGACGTTCATGGGTACCTGACCCCTCTTAGGATGGCCCCACCTTGCCCTCACCATCCGGGCCAACTTTTGATTTAGAGAGAGCTAGAGAAATGCAATCTCCAAATCCTGTTGTCTTAGGTCTAGACTCAGCTTTTGAGAATCAAAAAGCCAAAACTGTGAGTAGAGAGTCCCAGGGGGAAGCCGGAGGATCCCAAGGGTGGAGTGTAGGGGAGGGGCTGGCCAGGCACACTTTGGTATACGAAAATGTCAACCTGCGGTACACAGGACATCTTTCCTCATAGGCAGGTGCTATCATCACCTCTGTTTCACAGATGAGGAGACCGAGGTTCAGAGAGGCTGGGTAGTGTGTCCACCATCCTACAATTTATGAGCAATGGCTTAGAAATCTAAGCTAGCTATGGCCTACACAAAGGCTAGTGCTTAAACCCCAGCTCTGTTCCCCATGTGGGACTCTAAATATTGGGGCAGAAGGAGGAGCCCCACAGGAAGGATGGGAATATTCCCTGAAGTGCTTGGGGTTATGTGATGGCTCTTTTGGGGAAAGAACCTGGTAGAAGAGTTCTCTACACACATGTAGCCCTGAAGACTGGCAGACACTGCTCCCTGGGGGTGAAGGTAGACCTGCCCACACCAGGGAGTCAGTGCACCTGTGTCTCTTCCTTCTGGTACCCACCCTGTCATGGGTCATCAGCAATAGTGTCTTTGGCTGGGGTTTCTTCCAGCACCATCCTGTGAAGCATGAAGGGTCTTTGAGACATGGACTACAAAGGGACCCAAAACTTGCCCAGGCTTCCGCCTTCTCTGAGACTGAGGTGATCTTCTGCCAATGGACAGACTGGACATGCTGTGCCCAGTGACCAGGGAAGATTTCCAGTAAGCCACCAGGGCAGAACCAAGGCCTGCCCTCAGGTCCCTGACCTCGATACCACCTCTTCACTGGGCTCAGTCCTTCCTGAGCCTTTCCACAGAGGAGTGAACCCACAGCTACTGAGATGTTCTAGCAGAGCAGAGGGCACCCCTTGCCTCCACCTAGGATCACCCAACATCTGGGCCCCAGAGCCCAGCGGAGTGGGCAGGTACCTGGGTCACTGTCCAGATCCTTAATGAATTAAACCCTTACCCAAAACTACATATGAATTTAATAAAATAACTAAACTGGTACAAAATCCAAGAGGAGACAAAAGAGTAATTGTCAAATTAAAATGAAATATACAGGGAAATTGTCATAGTGTGTAAGTGGGAAAAAATTCAATCCTTTCTATACAGTCTTGCATAGAAAAGGTGTAGAAGGAAAGATACAGCAGTATCTCAGTCCACGAACACTTTGGTTTGCAAACAAATTTGGTTTGCAAACAGAAGCATTTGGCAAAATTTTGTTTTCACTTACAGAGTCTGCATCAGGCGACAAACATGACTGCGGCCATCTTTCCCATACAAACACAAGCGTGGCCGTCTTTTACGAAATCGTAGAACTGAAGTACCACCTTAACATGTTCATAATAATATCTCTGTGTTTTCAAATTTTCAACAATCACAGTGTGGAAAAAAGATAATGCAAGTAACTGAGTTAAGTAATCAGTTACTGGGCACCAGGGTCAAATTCCCACCAAGATGCACCCCCACAAGCACCTGTGTGGCTGCCTAGACTCTATTATAATTCCCTCTGTGCTACCAACAGAAAGGTCAAATATGTCCTGTCTTAGGCTGTGTACAACTTAGGCTGTGTATCAGTAGCAACAAGTTCTCTGAAACCAGGAGTTAGAGGCCAAGAGGGAATCGATAGTCCTCAATTTATGTCTACTCTCCAAGATGGCAGCCATCTTGCCTCCTCTCCCAAGCACACACCTTATCCCACCCCAAAAGCAGAGTCTACTCTTTCCTCCTCCTTGAATTTGTTAAGGTATTGAAGTGGGTGCTGAGACATCTAAGATTAGCACCTAACACACTTTGTAACTGTTCTGCTGTCAGGAAGCCCAGTGAGTCACACCAAGGTGCCCCTGTAGATGTGACACCGAGTGATAAGAGGGATCAGGAGGCCACATCAGTGACCTCCCTTGGAGGTGGATTCCTCACCAGCAGCTGCCCCATCCAACACACATGAACTGGAGAGAAACCACTTGGTTGAACTTGACTCACAGATTCCTGACTCACAGAATCATGAGGTGTTTTGTGCCGCTGAGGACTGGGGCTGCTTGTGCGCATAACCATCAACCAGAATCATGACCAGTCATCCCCAGGAAGTCAGCCTCAATGTGCGTGAGCGCCTTCAAACTGCTCTCCTGTAAGGGTTGCCATGTGGTATATATACCCAAGGGCCTTCCCAATTCCTATCTGGCTTCAGCCTAACGCATTTATTTACTATTGCCTAACTCTTTATGAAAGAATGTAGTCCTAAACCATTTCCCAGTTTTTGGATTTATCAGACTCTGAGTGCCTCAGGCTGAAACTCTGTCTTAGATGGTTCTGTGATTTCTCCAACTGGAAGGTCTCTTGGCTACTGTGGTAGCCAAGATAGTGAGGCCCGGAGAGGTGCTGTGACTTCTCTGACACCACCCAGCAAATCAGAGACAGAGTATCTCACACATGGAAACTGGGCCAGCAAAAGCCATGGTCAGCAGGATCAGATGATGCCTGAATGCAGAGGCCCTTCTAGGACAGAGGCAGAGACAGCGTTGGGACATCTGTGGGACAATGTGGAAGGTGGGCAGTGTGGCCCGGTAGAAGGAGCTGTGCTGAGATGGGGCCTGGGCCACAGTGTGACCTGTGCACTTCCCTTGAGGTTGTAACCCCCTCATTAGCCCTTTGCTGCTCACCAACATGAACACATCCGCTAACTCAGGGGCCCCAACCTCATCTGTGCATTGCAGTCGTATTAGACTCACCAATGCCTGCTCTGACCCGGGGATTCTGATTTAATTCATCCAAGTCAAGGCCCAAACAACACTGACTTTTAATTTTCTAAAATAAAATTTAACATATCCTCCCCCAGTTACGCCTTTCATAGATGTAGCGCTCCATACATCCTCACAAACTGGACGCACCCATCATCTGAATCAAAGAGAGAAGGTTCCGTCATCCTGGACTCTGCTCCCACCCCACAGCAAGTGCCTGACTGCTGGCCGGAGAGGCTGCTGGCACGTGCTGTGAAGGGATCGTGTGCCTCCTCCCATCCGGCCGTGGGCCTGACGTACTCTGAGATTCACACCTACTGCTCCACGGTTAAGGGTGGCTTCACTGCCACGCAGAATTCTGCACTAAGAGAACGTCATGCTCTGCCCGCGCTGTGGCTGGTGAATGTTTGAACGTCTTGATTTGGGGTAAGGATGTGTACTGTGAAAACTCATGCTATCCACATCTCTTGGTGAATATTTGTACCCATCTGTGTGGGGTACAGCCCTAGGTTTGGGCTAACCAATCAGCACCCAGCCATACATTCAGTTTTAACAAAGCCGCTAGTTGGGAAGCTGGGAAGAGTTGTGCCAATTTTCACTTCCATTTTTACTGGGTTCTGGGGCTTTTCTTTCAGAAGTGGCTCCTAAGTTTTTCTTGTCTTATACAAAGAACTGAACAAAACAAGCCTAAAAGATAGTAAGGTTTTGTGTTTATTCAAGGTGGGAAAAAAACATGCTTGAGTGAATTTGGGCCAGGCAGGAAAAAAATCACACTCTACCGTGTGAGAACACAGTCGTGAAAGAGAGGACACAGAAACACTGAGCTCAGTGGTGGCTGCTCTGCTGCATGTCCCACTTTTCAGAAGAGCTGGAGACACACTCTCTGATTTGCTTCGTGTGCAGGGCTTTGGGAACTGTTCTGTGCATGGGTCCTAGAACTTTGTAATTAATGGGCTGCACCCACTTCCCAGCCAGTTTGCCTTGACCTAGTCTCCTGCTTCACCACCAGTCGTGAATGAGAGGTCCGGTTGCTCCACACCCTCATCAGCACTTGGTATCTTTTTTTTCGTGTTATCTATTCTGGTGGGTGTTAGTGATATCTTGCTGCAGTTTTGCTTTTCATGATCTTGGTGACATACAATGAGTATTAGAAAAGTCCTGGCCTCAATGGTCCCTGGAGCTTTTTCTGGCCTCCAACTATGCATAACCCTTAACATTGGTCCTAGGAACAGTTCTCCAGGGAAGGAGCTTGTGAGGGCAGAGAGGGATAGACGTGACACGGATGCAAGGAAAGAAGCCATACAACTCGTCAACCTGCAGGGGGTGGGGGGGACGGACAGGAAAAAGGACTCAGCCATCAAGGGAAACTCACACATGGGACCCACACACCGACCAAGAGGAGTCTCTCCTGATCCCAGTAGAACCTGCCCTCCCTCCCTCTGTACCCCTTACCTGGCTTTAGTGTTCTCCATAGTACTCATCACCCCTTTCCAGTCATTTGTTTATTTGATATTTGTTCATTGCTTGTTTTTTCTAAGTATGCAGTGGCCCTTGTCCACACACACACACACACACACACACACACACACACACTCTAGGCCTTCCAGACTTTCCCCCAGGTTAATACATTCATTATAATTTGAGTTCCCATAAATCAAGGTGAGTGTGTTAGGGAAGCCACTCTGAGAGTCTCTGCACTAGCAGTGCCCAGGGGACAAGACTCAGCTCATTTTCCCTCGACAGAGACCCTCTTCCGGGAAAGAGGAAGGAGAGAGCCAGGAAGGGGTGGCCAGCTGGGGGCCGTGGGAGCTGGGCCCAAGTCCTGGGATGCCTCTGACCCAGAGATGGAACATCAGCCGCTAAATTAAGCATCCCTGCAGCCCTGGTGTCCTGGCCCCCAGCCCTGAATGCCTCTCCATATCCGTTTATTTGGGTTTCAAATAACTAAACTGAAGAGGGACAGATCCAATTCTTGCCCTGGGCAGTGTTTTGGGAGGGGAGGGCAGACAACAGCCCAGGTCCTGGGATGGGGACAGGAGCCTGTCAGGGGCAGAAATAGTAAGGAACAAGGAACAAGTCTGGGAAAAGTTCTCTCTTGTCTTCCAGACATGCCATCCTGCCGCAGCACTGCGGAACCTCCTTCTGGAAAACTGGGGACACTCAAGGGACAAGGCAAACTCCAGGGAGAAAAGATGTCTCCTCATGGACAGGAGCAAAGAGATATCATGACTGATCCCTGGCAGGAGGGAAGGCCAGTTGCCTCACAGGCGCTCCACACTCAGATGTGGGGATGCACCCTCAGGATGACCCTAGTTACCCGGCGGTGGCTCCTAGGCCTAGGACAGGGCTGTGAGGCCTTCTCTGGGTGCTTCCACTGTGCACTCCACCCCCAGCCTGCCTGGCCGGGGGTCTTTCTCTCCTACATCTCACATACATGCAAGGGAAGAACCAGGGGGGGTTGTGTCAGCGTTTCATCCAAAGGAGCAGCTCTGGGGCAAAGGCAATGGTGGGGCATCAGGCTACCCACAGCCAGTGGGGTCTTCCTGAGTCGTGACTGACACTTCAGGCAAGAATGAAGGGGCAGAACGGCATGGCAGGAAGCAGGGGCAAAGCTTGGAATCCACAGCGGGATGCACAGCCCTCTGCTGTAAACACCAGCACACCCCATATCCATCACCAGTCCTCCCCGCGGGGGGAACCTGGCTCACTAAACACTTGTCCCTGCCAGGGCTGCCCCAGTGGGGAGCTGTCTGCAGCAAAGCCCAGGGCATGCACCCAGGCTCCTCTTGTGGGCTTTGACTCTTTCTAAGGGAGGTCTTACCCTAGCAGGCTTGGTCCTGGGCCTGGGATGGGGGCGGGCTTGCTTGGTCCACCCTCTGCAGATACTAGCTTCCTCAGTGAGGATGCTGCCCACAAACAAGTCAGTGTCCAGCCTGTGCCATGGGTTGGATGACCCCTGCACGTTCCTCACTCGCTGGAGCCCTGGCTGCAGCCCCCTGGGCCTCCAAGTTCAGTTTTGTCTTCTGAGAGCAGGGGACTGAAAACTGCCACAGGCGATGAGGCATTGGGGGATTAAGTGGAACCCTTGAGCTCAAGCGGCCACCGGGGCCCAGCAGTCTGCCCTCATTCACCAGGCTTCTTTCCCTCATGACCACCTGGAGAAGGGGAGGTCATCTATCTCCCATGGGCCTTGGGGTGCACAGTACCAGAGGCTGCTGGCCAAGTCACTTGGCCTCCACAAGCTCCTCTGGGCTCCCTTGGGACCTCAGAACAAAATTGAACACTGAGTACCCCAGAAGTCCAAGTTAGCTGCTGGGAACGGGTTTTCCATGAACATAAATGTGGTCCTGGCAGAGCTAAGAGATTTATATCCCCCTTTTACCTGGAAGCCAAGGCCCCCCAAAAGACCAGACTGCATCAGACCTGTCTCTTTGGTGGGACCAGCTACATCCTGCTGAACTCTATGCAGCCTGGGGGATGAAAGGGCTCTTGGCCATCTGGACAGTACCACAGTCCCTGGAGAAAATCACCATCCTGCTATTATGTGTGCAGGGCTGAGGTCCTCATGGGACCTACCTGGCCCAAGTGATGGTGACATCCCATCCCCCAGCACATGGCCTCAGTATTCCAGAGGACTGAGGGACATAGCAGCAAACCCACCAGAACCAGAAGGGCCTGGCATCATTGCACCTATGCCCCTTCTCAAGGATGGGGAAACTGAGTCTGGAGGATCAGAGTGGGCTCCAGCCATCTAAACAGTGCTGTTCCATCCCCCACACTGCCCGCACTAATGTGAGTTAGGGGTTGATAATCATATCACGCCATGGACTCTGAAACCCAAGCAGCACAAAGGGGAGCTGGAGGGGTACAAGCCAGACAGCAGGCTGAACATGGCGCAGGAGATGCTACTGCCCCCGGGGACCCCAGGACAGTTGTGGTTCACAACAGACACAAACCTCAGAGCTGGGAACAGCTGGGGACTTCAAGCCTGGCAATCAGTGTCTTCAGAGTCTCACATCTTTGTTCCCACGGAGGTCAGGCCAGAGGCCACTCCCAGTCCAGAGTCTCTGGCAAGGTGACACCCTAATCTCCCTCGGAGCCCAGAGGCTGAGTTATCCGCCAGATCAGCCACCTTCTAGCTGTGTGCCTTGTACTACTCATGCATGTGTGCGTGCACACACTTACATAGGTGTGTCAGTGTGGACACTGTCCCCTGTACAGACAGCACGTACATGTGAAATGTATATGCCTACATAGAGCCCGCTTATTTTACAAAAAAATAAAATGAAATTTTATAACAAAATAACAGGAAACCAACAATACTTAATACACTGCATACCGTTATCTGCAGTGTAGTTACTCAGAATATAAGACATAAGAGTCTCGCTTATATATTTGTTTTACTGCACTGTATAACATATAATTTTACAGATGTATAAATAAAGAAATGTATTTTGGGGGGCTGAGGGAGCCCGGCTGGGGAGCAGGCGGCAGAGAAGAGGCTCTATTTGGCGCTGAGGAGGAGGGAGAGGGGTCACCTCTCCACCCCATGAGCGTGGCTTTGGACATGAGCATGGCTTTGGATCTTGGCATGGCTGCCACCAGGAGGGCGGGCGTTGGCATTTCCAGGACGGTGTGACTCTCACACAGGGGACCGGCTGGCTAGCCGCCTCGCAAGAAGCTCCGAAGGTCGCAGAGGAAATGTAGCTGTGGCTACAGCCACACGAGGGCCAGCCCCAGGGAACAGGAGGGTTGGGAGTCTCCCATAAACGGGACAGAGGGGTCTTGCCAGGTCCCAGCCCTGGGGGGACCCCATCTCCTGCTGCAGATGGAGCTGGGACACACATGTACATGTGGCCGAGGGTACCCAGCCAACAGCCGCCCCACACAGGGCTGACAGACCTTGGGGGCAATGGCCGTGCAGCAGAGGCAGAGTGCGTCCCCCAGTTGGGAGGAGAGCAGGAGGTGATGGAAGCTTGCAGAGGAAATATTTGCTTGTCTCTTATATTCTGAAAATAGAGTTGTCCGCTTCTTTCTCCATGCATGAGTAGGACACATAAACCAACAGCCACACGGGCAGGAGAGGCCATGGCGCAGTGGAAAGACAGGGTCTGGCCCAGCGTGCTGGTCTTAGCCTTCTAGACAGTTCTCCCAGTGCAAACCTTTCCATCTCTGAACCCTGAGAAATGGAGGCTTTGGCTGCAGTGTACAGCTGTTAAGAATACAGAACAAGCCAGATGTGGTGGTTACACACGCCTGTGATCCCAGCACTGTGGGAGGCTGAGGTGGGGGAGGATCACAAGTTCCAGTCTAGCCTGGGCAACTTAGCAAGACCCTGTCTAAAAAAGGGCAGAGGATACAGCTCAGTGTGAAGGCCCTGGGTTTAGGCCTTGCTATTGCAAAACACAGAAGAACAAGAGACCAGAACACACTCTGGACTGGGCTCCCTGGAGCCCGCAGCAGGGCTTACTTAGCTCCTGAGTCGTCTTTGTTCTGAGAACAAAAATTCTAGCTGTGACTCAGCTGGATTCCAAAGCCAGCCCACCTGAATGTTTTCAGAACAGAGAAACAAGACATGGGGAAATAATTTTGAAAAATAACTATTTTGTGAATCTGCTTGTCCAACTCTTGTCACATGTAATTTTAAAATAGCCACTTGCTGGACAAAGTTCAGTTGGGGTTTGCTTTTCCATTTAGTGCACACTTATGCACGCTGTCACCCTGTACGCGGCTCAGGGAGGACCTAGGAAGCTCAGGGACACTGTGGCCAATGGCATTTCATGGCCAAGGAGAAGGAGGCAAACACTCAAAAATATGTTTCCATGTTTGCTCAGTAAATGCAGAATCCAGAGTCTTAAAATGACTCTTCTACTCGGAAAGCTGAGGCAGGAAGATCAGACAATTCAGAGCCAGCCTGGGCAACTTTGTGAGATTCTGTTTTAAAATTTAAAAAATAATAATAAGAAGAAAAAGGACTGGGTATGTAGCTCAGTGGTAGAGTGCCCCTGGTTCAATGAGCAGTAACACACACACACACACACACGTGCACGCACGCGCATATACACACACACACGTATGCACACATGCACACGTACATCTTTCTTCTTTCCTTCCTTCCTTCCTTCCTTCCCAATTTTCCTGGTGTCACTAAAGTCAGCCAGCCCCCTCCAAACTGCACTGTCATAGTTCCTGGCCTGGCCCTTGCAGAGCATGTGACCCGGGCACAGAGGCCCTGGCCTGCTGACAGCCAGGGCAGGCTCAGTGGCAGATGCCCTGCAGTCCAGCTGGGCTTTGGGGTGAGAGCAGGCTGCGTGGCAAACCAGGACCTCCTATGGGGCCTCCCAGTCTTCTCCTGGCCCTCAGGACATCTGGCCCTGTGTTTAATGTCCCTCCTACCCCAACAGGATCAAGTGTCTGTGAGCCACAGGTCCTGGGATACTCTCCTGCGAGGAGGGGTGGGAATACGTGGAGGAATTGAGGAGTCTGTAAGGAGGAGTGCGGCAGGGGAGCCTTCTGACAGGGGAGGCGCAGGTGCCCTGAGTCTTGGCAGATGGTCCTTGTCCAGGGCACAGATGTGAGCCCTGGCCCTGTGCGCAGCTCAGGGAACCCCAGGGGCTGGGTGGAGCCAGAGCACAGGGAACAGCTAAGGGCAGGCTCTGCTGCACCCTGGAGCAGACAATGGGGAGGCTTTGGTAAGAGGGGCTGGAAAACCTGGTGACCTTACAGCCAGGTGGAGTGAGACCTCCAGGAATGAGATGTCCCAGCAACATGTGGTCACATCTGCTTGGCCTTGACTCTATGCCTCTTGTTAAGCAAAGGCAGCCCGGGACCCCAAGGACAGTGTGTGGTGTCTGGAGTTCTGTCCCCATTCCTGGTCTTGAAAGTCCTCCATAAGTATTATCATGGGGATGGAACCCAAAGAGGACCAAAAAAGCCTGGTTTCCTTTCCCAGACCAAGGAGTGCTGGCCCCGGGTTCTGTCCCTGTGCCCACTTCGCCTGGGGCACCTCCAGGTCCCCTTGCTGTCTGCCTCTGACTGGTCCAACAGGAGGCCCTGAAGGGCAGGACAAGGGACAAGTCAGGGTCTTCCTGTCTCCAGCCCCTCCACTGCTATGGACACCTGGCTAGACATTAGAGGTCCCTCATGGCTGCAGGACCAATGGGCAGCACAGGGCTCATCACTTCCTCCCCTGCTCCCTTGGCTCAGGGCTGGTAACACAGCCCCCAGTGCGCTCGGGCCTGCTCAGCCATCTGCCCTTCAGTCACCATCTCTGTCATCTGTACTCTGCATGCGCCTGCTGTCCTGTACGGGAAGGGTCATCAGGTAGCATGGAGAATGCCTAGAGAGAGAAATTACAAATACTATTTATATTAGTATTTTTATTTATACTATTTTGCATGTAAGTATGCCCCAAATATTGCATGGGGCACAATGTTACTAAACAATGACTTGCTGCTTATTGGAAATTCACATCTAACTAGACATCCTCTATTTTTCTTTCTAAATTTGGCAATTCTACTTTCAGGGCCCCTACCTGAGGCATCGATGTGTCCTGCAGGGCACAGGCCATTTCCACCCACTATTCCACCTCCTACAGGAACAGCTGGACTTCATAACCTGCACCCTCTGTCAGAGACAGAGCTCCGAGCTGATTCTTTCCGATGTTAGAGCTGGGAGGAGGCTTCCCTAGGGACAGGAAACATGGTCTAAAGAAGAGAAAAGAGATTGGTCAAAGTGTAACCCTAGCATCCCCAAAATGCCTCCAGGGACACAGGTACTCCAATGACCTAGGACATACCCCAATGACCCAGGACACACCCCACTGGCCTAGGACACACCCCACTGGCTAGGACATACCCCAATGATCCAGGATACACCCTGATGGCCTAGGACATACCCTGATGGCCTAGGACACTCCTGCATGACCTAGGACACACTCTGATGGCCTAGGACACACACCAGTGGCCTAGCATACACCTCCAATGACCAAACTCCTCCTCCCAGACCCCACTCCTTGAATGTTCTGCCACCTCATCAAGGCCACACTGCAGACCAAGTTTCTGGCACAGGAACACTGGGCAACAGCCCACATCAACAAAGCAACACCTATAAAACATGGTGGAGGAGTAGGAAGGAGAGACAGGAAGGGCCAGCCAATAAGAGCACTGCTTCAAGGCAGTCTCCACTGTAGGAAGCTCAGTGACACCTGCTGGGAACCCTGGAAGTCCACATGGAGCCAGAGTCCCAGGATATCCCTCTGAAAGATCTGGGCATTGGTGCCCACCTGGTGGCCAAAGGCTGTGCCCAGAAGCATGATTACTCTCTGCCACTTGTGGACTTTACATCAGGTAAAGGGAGTTCAGGACAGACAGGTAGGGGCCAGAAGGTGGATGCCAGGAGGCCGCAGTCAAGGTTCCTCCCTGCTTTGCCAGGAAGCAGCTGGGGTGGTGTCTGTGAAGCTGAGTCCCAAGGTGAATTCAGATCCCCGGAAGGCGTCGTGACGGTGACCAGGGGCCGTGCAGGCTCCCTGTGTGGGAGTGGGAGATGCCCCCTCCCCCATCTATAAGTTTACTCCTCCTTCCTGCTGAACTTGTGAGGAGGAGATGGGACACTGTCTCCAGCATTTGCAGGGCCTGCCGCAAAATGGCAATGCAGGCTCCTTGCTCAGAAATTATTAAGAATTTCAGGACAGCAGCAGCAGAGCATTAAGCCAAGCCCTCCTGAGTGCAGGAGCTCGTACAGTGGATGCAAAAGTTTCTATAAACTGCCATGTTCGGAGCTCATGTGAGACGGTGATGAGCTGAAGGCAGCAGGTGTCTGAATCAGTGCATAATAAACATCCCCCGTGTGGAGCCAGGTCCTGTCCTCCAGCCAGAGTAACCGAGAGGATCAACAGCTGCTGCAGACTCTGGGGAGCTGAACAGATTGTCCTCAGAATGGCCAGCTGGGCTCTTGACCTTGGTTGAGGTCCAGAACTTTGCTCCCAGGTCAGAGGGTTGGCAGCCTGGGACCTAGGATAAGAAACAGACAAGCACTGCGGGCTGCTGGGTAATACACAGTGGTGTTCCAATACGGAAGCCTGTTGGGGCCAGAGCATACAGCCTAGAGTACCAGTTGCCGGGTCCAAGTCTCTGCCCAGGGTGAATGCTGCCAGTGTGCGGTACTCCTGTACACACAGCTCTCAGTGCCCCCCAGGATGTCTGTGGGGCCCGTGTGGGCCTCCTCCTGCCCCACATTGTCTGGGAAGCCCTCAGGCATTCATCTGGGTATAGCTGTTCTCTTGGTGTGGTGGATTAATAGTCAACTCATAACACCCAGCTGAACTGAGTCAGCTTGGTTCTGGGTGCGGAAGACCCACCTGAGGATTGTTGCCCACAGCACGAAAGGAGACCTGGAGATGGCGTGCTATTGCTGGAGAACATTGTTGCACTGGTTTTCCTGATGTGAACTTGGCTGTTAACATCAGAGGAGCTCTGGTCCTTGCAGTTGCTAAGGATGGCTGTGGTTCTCTTTGGGGACCTCTGGTCCTTACCTTGGACATTGCTTCCTAGCTCAAGGGCATATCCCACAGCTTGGTGGCACAGGTCCTTCATCATACTGGTGCAGACTTTCTAGTTTCCACCACTGACCTTCCCAGTGCAGGCCCTCAATGCAGACTTGCATGAGACATGGTTGTGGGCTCTAGGCCTTCAATGGAACTTAATGAGGACATTGCCTTGGAATCTAGGTTTTCACCTGGATTCTTTGTGTCTCTAGTGCATGGACAGACCTCTTGCACTCCTCTACATCTTACTTTTTAGGTGACTATTATAAAATAATGCTATAAATTATGTGTCCTGTATTAAATCTATTCCCTTGCATATCCTGACTGTAACACTTGATTTGGGTATTTGGAATAGAGACAGGTCAAACTCACATTGACCTTACTTTTCATGCAACAGGACCCCTAGATCCCTCAAAAACTAACCCTTGAATTTTAGTAGGTCTCTCAGCATCTTTCTTGGATCCACTCAGATGAGTTGTAGGTCAGAAATTTGGGAAGACTCAACTGTGTTCTCAAGGCTTCGTCAGACCAAAGTCAAGCCCTGGGCTCCTATCTGGAGACTCTGGGGAGAATTCATTTCCAAACTTCCTCAACTTGTTGGCAGAATTCCATTCCTTTCAGCCATGGGTCCCTGATTTCCTGATGGCTGTTGGCAGGAGACTACCCTTAGCTCCAGTGGCTTCTTTGGTCTATGCCCATGACTTTCTACTATCTCAGTATCAATAGTGTTCATTCTGTTCCTACTGAGATAAATTCTTAAGCATCAAATCCTTCTAGCAGTATCTTCTGCTGCCATGTGGCAAAATGCTCTGCCTTTAAAGGGTTTGTATGATTGCAGTAGACTCATAGGTAGCCCCATAGGTAACCTCCACATCTCAAGGCCAACAGGTTTGTAGGCCTAATCACATGCACCAAATCCACCTTCCAGGAAGATGGCAGAGTGGCAAAGAGCAAGCAGCCTTTCCAAGATTTGGTATCCAGATGCTGGAATGTGAGGAAGAGAGGAAGGAGGTAGGGGGTCCTCAGGGCCCAGGGAAGGTCTGACATGAGAATTGAAGCCCATGAGGAGAGTGAAGAGACTGACCTCAGTGCAGAGTGAGGAGCTGGCAAGCAGCATGTTGTCCCTGAGCCCCGATTCACTGTGTAGAAGGGGCAGTTCAAGCCTGCAGATGCAGTGACTACTGGTGACCTCAGAGGCCTCCACAGAGAAATGCATCAGTGGAATGGAGCAGTGGACACAGCGCACTGCAGTGGCTAGTGAATTTTTCAGGTTCAGGTGTCCCCCAGGAGAGGGCAACTGGCCAGTAGCCACCTTGGAAAGGGGTCAGCTGAGCTCAGAACTCAGAGCAGGTGCAACCTGGCTCCATCTAGTGGCTTCCAGTGTTAGGGTCAGGTGGAAACAACAAATTGGTAGGTCAAGGAGCCAAATTCAAGCCAGTTGGGAGCCCAGTTCAAGACGGTAGGAGGCACACGGAGTGCTGGAGACTGAACAAACTGGTTCCACCATCAAAGCCAGAAGCCAACCTGAGCTTCAGCGGTGCTAAAGGTGCAGGCTCGCTGGGATTTTCCACTGCCCTGCCACCAATCTACAGCTGGGTTACGGGGATTAATCAGCATGGATCTGGGCTCTGTCTACCAGTGATACAGAGACACCCTCAGAAGTGGACATTTTTTTCTTTTTTCCTTTATTATTTGTTTTTGGCTTGGTTTGGTTTGGTTTTCTTGATCATTTGTTCTTGTTTTTATATGAGTGTGAACATTATTTCTAGTTTTCTTGTTATGGTTCTGTTCTTTTTTTCATTTCCTTTTTTTCTTTCCCTCCTGTCCTCTTCACTGGTTTCCTAAAGTTGACATAATCTTCCTTTGTCCTCCAGCCTCTAATTTTTCTTTTTCTCTTCTTCTCTAATTTCTCTTCTTCTATTCCCTTCTTCTATTTCTCTATTTTCTCCTTAGTTGCTTTTAAATTTTCTCCCCTGAGGGTAAAATTGCCATCTTGAGGGAATATTCACTGTATACAATTTTCTGGCTTGGTTTAGATTTTGTTATATAACTATAAATATAGTCCATACAGTTAAAGGTGGCAAATTAATAGTTACCACAGTTTGTCATTTTTTGGGCTGTGTTTGATGCTATTGTTATTGTGGATTGTACTACTTTAGCCAAGGTGACATAACTGTTCTAATCAATTGTTCTTCCCGGTATTCCAAGACTGAGCTTGCTTAGGGTTTGTAAAGTGCTGAAGAAACATGGCCTACGTCAAATAGCAACTTCTCATCCTCAATAAATTGAAGAAGTAGGATCTTGCAACAGACTCAAAATCCAGCTACACCTGGAAGACATGTCTGGGAAGCAGCCATCTCCTAAGGGTTCTGAATGCTAGCAATACAGTTCCTCCCATAAGCAATTTACAGGCATCAACTCAGGAAGTAAACAAAAAAAAAGAAAGAAGAAAATGAGAAGATACTTAAGCAAGATGCCACCCCAGATTTCCAGCTCACCAAGGGCACCGTCAGGGGGCAATAAAGTGTAATAATTGGGAAGCCACCACCTGGATCTTCTGAAGTGGAGACAACAGAAGTAACAAAGCAGATTATGAGGCTTGAGAAAAAAATCAAATCAGAAATAATCTGTCAGCTATCTTCAGAGACAGAGACCATAATAAAAGATACCGTTAGTGACTGGAGCATATAGTTTAAAAAAAAAAAAAGAAGAAGAAGAGCTTAGAAAAATGATGGAAATCACGGACACCTAACTTAGGAAAGAAATGGAATCCATGAAGCAGATTCAAACAGATACCCAGGAGATTAAAAACCCCACTGAAAGCATCCATAACAGAATGAGCTCATGAGATGACAGAATATCAGAAGTAGAAGACAGGATTGTGCTTGCTTTGGCCGCACATGTACTAAAAGTGGAACAAATACAGAGAAGATTAGCATGGCCTCTGCGCAAGAATGACGTGCGAATTCACGAAGACAGGATTGCGGTTATCGACCATGAAAAGAAAGACTTCTTAAAAATAGGAAGGGACCACAAACAAATCAACCCAACAGCTCCTAGATGAGACAAAGAATAACATAAGATTGATCAGTCACTGAAAAAGAAGATTGTGCAAATGACATAAAAAGTCTGTTTGCAGAAGTAATGGCAGAAAACTTCCCAAATATGGAAAAATAATTTCACATGCATATAAGTAAGGTGTTTACAATTCCAATTAGACATGCACAAAATCCCTGTGGCTGTGAAAGGGAGCGCACTCATAAGTGTGACTGGTCAGGGTGTGCCCAGCCTAGAGACTCTGGAGGAAATTGCAGAGCACCTAAGATCCGGACACCTCTTTGCTTCCCTCCTGACTTGGCTCCCAGAGCTCAGGTCTCTTGGCTCCCTCCTAGCTCATTCCAGCTTCTATCTGATCTCCTTAGCTGCCTTCTGCCACCATCTGCAGTGCTTTCAGAAACTTCAGGATCCCTACAAAAGTGATACAAAGAAAGGAATCTGGGCCACCCAGGGAGCTGGAAGAAGCCACTCCAGCTGGGGAATCTCAGCCCCAGCTGCAGGCAGCTTATTCCCCGGGGGGGTAGGGCGGCTCCCTCCATGCTCAGAAGATGGAATGTCCACTCATGGTGGCCCCATGAGAGGCTTCAGAAAGTTCAGAGTCACCCTCTTGTGGACTGTGAGAGGGCAGCTCTGATAGATGGGGTGAAGGCAAGAGTGCAGGACCCAGATGGAACTGGCCAGCACTTTTCCTGAATAGGCTGGAGAGCATTCAAGAGAGAACCTGGGCTCAGCCAGAGTGGCTGTGGACCCAGGAATAGCCACAAGTGCTGGATGCAGCAGTAGACCCTCACAAGGCAGCATGACAATACTGGCCACTGATGTGCGGTGCTCCATGGGCATATGCTAACTGCATCTCCACCACAGCTGTAACAGGTAGGGTCTGCAGTACTGACCCACACCCCACCCACAGTTTCAGTTACTCCTGATCCACCCAGGTCCAAAATTACTAAGTGAAAATTCCAGGAATAATTCCTAAGTTTTAAATTGCGTGCTGTGCCATTCTTCTGAGCAGTGTGTTGAAATCTTGTGCCATTTCACTTGTTATAGTTTAGATCTTGAGAGTCTCCTAAAAGCCTCATGTGTATCGAAGGTGGTTAGGTCCTGGGCTACTATACTGACCAGTGGATTAGTCCATGGATGGTTGCATACCTGACTTGCTGTTAGGAGGTGGGGCCTGGTTACAGGTTGGTCACAGGGAGTGTGACGCAGAAGGGTTTGTCTCCCTCCCAGGTTCCTCCTTTCACTCTCTGCTTTCTGGCCACCGTGATGTGAACAGTTGTCTTCCACCAGACCTTTCCACCTTGCCCTTCCTTCCTTCCTTCCTTCCTTGGACCTGGCCAGCTATGGACCAAATCCTCTAAAAACTGTGAGCCTAAGGAGACCTCTCCTCTTTTTAGTTGTGGGTGTTGGGTATTTTGTCCGAGCAACAAGTCAATGACTAAGACACCACTCCCTCCAGCCCAAGATGTGAATCAACTCCATGTTCAGTGTATCCATGCTGTATACACTACCCACCTATTAGTCATATATAACTATTATAACTGTTTAATTTTATTATTAGTTATAAACTCATTGAATTACTGTGTCACTGTTTTACTATCTACTAATCATTTACTGTATCTAATTAATAAGGAACTGTATCATAGGTAAAACATTGGCTACATAAGTTTTAGTACTATCTTCAGTTTTAGGCCTCCACTGGGGGTCTTGGAGATCATTTCCTAGATATAAGGAGGGTCTACTGTATAGTCACTCCATTTTGCAGGGGAAGAAACTTAGACTCAGCAAGATTAAGGGACTCGTTCAAGATCAGACAGCTCATGAGTAAAGAGGTGCTGGTGATGTGTACCTGTGCTTAGGGCCCTTCTAGGCAGAAATTGAAGACACTATCAATGCCACGACTTAAATCTGGACTGTCCCCCGGAAGCCCATGTGTTAAAGGTGTGGTCCCCAGCATGGTGCTATTGGAGGAGGACCCTAGGGAGATGGTCTTCCAGTTCTTGGGCTGTGCCTTAGAAGGGGATTGTGGCACCCCAGCCTCTTCCTTTTTCTCTTTTTCACATTCTGACCATGAAATGAGCAGCTTGGCTCTGTCAACCTCTTTCAGCAATGTGCCATCTACCACTAGAAGCTTCAAAACAGGGTCAAAGATATAGCTCAGTAGAATAAGTGCCTGCCTGGCAAGCGTGAGGTCTTGGTACCAAAAAAAAAAAAAAAAAAGCTGTATCTATGTTCATAAACCACAGTCAGCTGTGAGCCAAAATAAATCAATTCTCTTTATGAACTGATGGGCTCAAGTATTTGTTACAGTAATAGAAAACTGATACAATATGCCTACATCCGCTAATAAAGTGGTTATAACAGCAGGGGACCTGTGTGGGAGGCAAGAGACCATGAGTACGGGAAAGATGCTGCAGGGACATAATTTTGTCTGTCTCTGAGGTTCAGAGCAGGGAGGTAACACAGCCTGCGTGGCATAACCCGAACCCAGGTCTGCCAGGTCCCTGAAAGCCTCTGTTCCAAGTGGAGATTCTTCCTGGGGAAGACTCTGGTTCTGGGGATCAGAGGAATGATGATATCCCTGGCTGTCAGGTCAGCAAATACCTTCCCACCCCTCAGCTAGGGAGAGTGGCTCCCAGGACACTGCAGGAGGTGGAGGCTGAAGCAGGCAGCTGAGATGTCACTCCTGTAGGGACCAATGCCCCCTGTGCCTTTCTGTGGTCCTGGAGCAAGGCTGTGGCTCTGTCTTCCTGCCAAGAAGGCCCGGCCTCAGAAGACCTGGGCCAGACTTGGTCTTGGAGCACCCCAGGACCCGTTTAGATGACTGCCCAACTCTGGGAGGGGAGAACTCCCCTGTGCCAGGCAAAGGTGGGGCAGGAGCCTGGGGCAGAGGGGCTCGGATAGGCTGGGCCCAGAGCAGAAGAAGCCCAGCATAGCTTCCCGGGCTCTGGGCTGCTCTGGATCTTGTTTCCTCTCCAGGGCTGGAGGAAGTCACTGAGTATCCCCTCAGGCAGCCAAGCTGCTAATCAATGCTATAAAAGCAACAAGCCAAGTTGTGGTCCTCGCTCTGCCCAACCCTACCCCGTCTTCACACTGCACCCATTCCCCCAAAGCCACCTCTGCCCGCCAGTCCCAGCCCCCAGCTACTCTGCCCTGCATCCTTCCTTTCCTTCGCCCCCACCTGTGGGCTGCTCAAATCCCATGGCCTGCAAGGTGTCCCTGAGGCACGAATCCTGAGGAGAGAAGCCAGCATTGTGATGTCACAGGCCATCATCTGTGTCTTTGTGCTTGGGGCAGTGGGTGAGTCAACAGGGTCCCTTTCTTCTGGTGTGGAGGAACCTGGTCCAGTGCCAGGGTCAGACAGGCTGTGTCCGTGGCCTCACTTTCTCACTCTGTTATTTTCATAACTGAGGCTGGCCCAGCAGATGGCCAAGGAAGGTCCTGTGGTGGGCCAGGGGCCGAGGAACTGAGCTGCAAGGCCGCAATGGATCCCTGCTAGCTAGACCACCCCACACCAGGGCCGTGACCTTGCTCACTGTCTCTGTGAACCACCAGTCCAGCTCTCCGAGCACTGCGGGAGCTCAGAGCTTGCAGTGGGTGGGAGGCGGCTGGACAGAGTGTGATGACCCATGGCTCTTTCCCAGATGTTGCTGGAAGCCAGCACCTGTTAAAGGCCCCCCCCCAGCACCTTGGTGCCTGGAAACTAAAATTAAGGGGTGATAGGGCTGTACCACTTCTGGGGTGGTGAGGATGTTGGATGCTTCTCAAAGGCCCTGAGCTTTGGAATCAACGAGCCCCAAGTCCAAACCCAGGCCTGCTCTGTAACCTTGAGCTGGTCACAGCCACTCTGAGACTCTGATTTCTTTGCTATGAAGTGAGGTGCACACCCTGACTTCTGAGGGCTACAGAAAGGATGGCTGAGAGGAAGCTGTCTCTGCAGTTGTCCTGTCTGGACCACCTGCCGCCTGCACTGTGCACCTTCCTGCTGCATGGTTCGGGGCTGTGAAGTTCAATGCTGCTGGCCATGGACACAGATCAAAGAGCCAACTGGAATAACCCTGGTGACAAGGACGGGGATCTGAAGATGCTCTTGCACCAACTCTGCCAGCTGCAGACCAAGTATGAGCTGTCCCAGGCTTGCTGTCCCTTGCCCCAGCCTTTACCCCAGTGCCACCCAAGTGGCTGGGACAGAACAAAACTGCCCCTAGAGGAGACCAGGCCAACAAAGTAGACAAGAGGAGTGAGATGCCTAGAAGTAAATCCAGGCTATGGAAGGGCTGTGGGGAGAGGGGTGACATCATCATTTGGTCTCAGCTCCCCTTTGACCTCACAGCAGGGGCCATTCCCAGTCCTGCTGGGGCTGAGTGTCCTCGTCAGGAAGAGGGGCTGTGGATAGCCATCCCTGTGCCCCGTCAGTATGGTGCCTCTGAAGTCAGTCTGCATTTCTGCCCCTCTGACTCTGAGTGGAGACTCTGGTTCCTTACACCACTTAGAAGGGACCTCAGTTACTGGCCACCTACAAAAGTCTGAAGCTGATGCAAAAGGAAGTGTCCTCAAGAAGCCTTATAAAACAAGGTGCAGCCCTGTTGAGACCTCAGGAGGCTTCCCATCCCAGGCAGGGCAGCGCTGCGGTTACCCACAGGCCTCCTCAGTACTTGTGAGGAAGATCTGCATTTTTCAGGTTTCTAGACTGAGAATGCAATGGCTTGCTCTGATCACTGGGCAGTCGCTCAGTGATTCTACCCAGGCCCCTGTTGGCACAGCCAGAGGGTGTGGGTGGGCTGAGGCCAGGCCAGCCCCACCTTTCCCTCTGCCCTTGGTCCTCACTCTCTCCATTTCCTCCTTTGACCTGTCTAGATGGCTCGGTTTGCTACCCAGGAAGACAGGATGGGAGGCTCCTCAGTCAGTGGCCGTCCGATAGGTAGTAAGTGGCCAGCCCAGCGCAGGCCTAAGCAGGAGGTCCGTGGACGGTAGCCCAGGCTGGGGCCATGCAGACCAGGGACCATCATACCAGGTCCTGACCATGGCTTGGCAGGCAGAGGAAGCTGGAGAGAGAGCTGGAGAGGCACAAGCCATTTGCAGACTATCTGATGAAGGTTCTGGAGAGAATCCCCAAAGGTACATGGCCTCCCGGAAAGCCTGCCCCTCCATGCTGGGACACAGCATGTGACCTCACTGAGCTCGAGAACACACAGAGGTAACACCATTGTGGCTGAGAAGGACACAGGTGCCCAAGTCAGGTTGCCTGGTCCCTACCCCACCCACCCTGACAACCATGTGCCCCTGGGGGTCCTCAGGGTCTTGATTTCTTTCTGAGTAAAATGAGCACAGTTGCTGTGGGGGTTGAATAAACCAAACCATCCATAAAAAGCTCAGAGCATCATGCCCGGCACTGGGCAACCCAGTAAACATCGGCCACCATGACGGTTATGGCCACATCTGTATCCAAGGCTTCCGAGTGTGTAGATTTAACCAACCTCAGATCAAATGTATGCAAAGAACAAAATCGCACCTGTACGGCACACTTTTTCCCTGGCTATGATTTCCCAAACAACACGGTATGCAAACTATCAGCACCATGTCAGCATTGTGCTACACACTGTGAGTCATGCAGAGGTGTTTGAGGTACATGGAGGCTATGCAGGCTCACTCTGGACCCCACATCTTTCAGAGCAGGATTGAACCCCTCGGGGCCACCCACCCATACTTCGGGACCAGTGGGTTTTGCTTGTCTGTGGTCTTCTGGTTGGTTTTGCTGTTATTCACTAAAACTGGAATGGGTCTTAGTAATGTTTTGTTTGCCTTGTCATAATTTGTGCCAAAGTTGGCTGCTAAAAGTGCCTCCAGCTTGCTAGAAAAGGCAAAGGGAGGCAAAAAAAAAATACATTTTATTATCATCATTATTGGTTCAACATCACAAAAATAGAAATAATAATTACCATATGTGCTCTGTGCTAAACTCTTCAGCCAATTTTTTTTTTTTTTTTTTACATCCTTCTAAGCTTTGGGTCACTCTATTAGCTGGGCTCAGAGAGAGGGAAAGGAACTTGTCCGAGGTTGCCCAGTCAGGAGGCAACGGGGCTGTCTCAGCATTGGGTCTATCTGAACTCACAGCCGCGCAGCGCTATGAAGAAGGTGCTGCTGCCTGCCGAGGGGATACGGGAGCCTCAGTTCTCTCCTAGAGGTCAGGATCTGGAGAGGAGGCGACTGGCAAAGGCAGGGCACTGCAGGAGAGGAAGGAGCGCGCTGCTCAGACAGTGCGGGGCGAGCCCTGTGTTGTTGCTGGCAGGGCTGCTGGGAGAGGTTTCTGGGGTGGGCCTTGAGTGCCAAGCCAAGTGTGGGGCTTGGAGTGACCCAGCACCCAGTGCCACTGAGGCCTCCAGTTTGGGGCCTTCCTGACTCACTGGTTCAGCCCTATGTGACTCACCCGGAAGGAGTTACCAGCTTCGCCCTTCCATGGGGGTCGGAGTCTGCGGCTGCCCTGGGCACCTCTAGCCTCCTCACCTGCAGCCCAGGCCCAGAGTCCAGATTCTCAGGGCCCAGCCCACGGCAGCCCCACCCCCACCCCCCCAGGCTGCAGCAACGCAGAGGAGCCCGAAGCCGCCAGGCTGGAGGCCCTGGTGCAGCGCTACGAGAATCTCCTCGCGGCCAGCAGGGACGTCCAGCAGCACCAGGATGTCTTCTCCCAGATGAACCAGGCCGTGCGCGCGGCGCTGGAGTCTCTCGAGGACAGCCACAGGGCTCTTCTGCCGGTGAGAGCCACCCACAGACCCGTCCCCTGGCTCGGGTTGCTGGGGACCCGCGACCCCTTTCCTCTGCACTCAAGAGCAGGGGAGAGTCTGGATGTAGGTCCCTCGTGTGTCCTCGCTTCTTCGCTGGCTTTCTTTGTGCACAGTGGAAAAGCTGAGTTCTGGATTCAGAGAGACTGGGGTTCTTGGCTACTGGCAAGCTGTGAGAGGCATCTGCACCCTCTCTGAGCCTCGGTTTCCTCGGATCTGTCAAACTGGCACAACACATCCTAGCTATTAGTGTTCTCGTGAGACACCCAACAACTGTCTCACCAGCAGGCGTGTGGCACTCACCTGCAATTCCAGCTTTGCAGGAGACTGAGGCAAGAAGATCACAAGTTCTGGGTTATTAGTGAGACCCTGTCTCAACATAAAATAAGAGGGCTGGGGTCCTAGCTCAGGAGTAGGGAACTTGTGAGGCACTAGGTTGAATCCCCACGACTGAAAAACACAAAAAAAGCTCAGAAATGTTATAATGCATAGAACTTTTGTGGGGTGGATATAACAGATGGAGGGGCAGGACCCTTCCTAGCAAAGGCCAGGAATTCTGAGGTCTGCTGTCCTTGGGTCCAGGACCAAGCCATGTTTGGAGAGTTGTCGCCCCCTGGTGGCAAGACTGCAAAACTACCCCATTTAGCAGCCTTTTCCCTTTGGAGGAGAATCAGGTCCACTCCTGGGCTGGGTCCTGTGAGTAGTTTAGGAGCTGTAGGGCCTTTGAATTCCCAGTACCTGGAGGCAGATGCTTCTGTCCCCAAGACTCGATGGAAGGAGAGACGAGTGAGGTGACCATGACAGTGGAGGGTAGGACCCTGTCCTTCCCAAGTGCTTTGAGGTCGTCCCTCTCGGCGTCTCCTCCCACAAACGTCAATGACTGTAGAATACTGCATGAAAGCATTGCTTATCCTAACTGCTGAGGCAGCCTTTCACTTTGCATGATTCTTCCCATTTTTGCTGTGAGGAAAGGAAACCTCAGAGAAGGGAGATCACTTGTCTGTCCTGCGCCTTCCTAATTCACAGTCTGGGACATCCTCACGGCCCTGCTCCTGTGTCCTCCAGTCCCGAGGTTATGTCCTCCAGTTGCTGTTGGCTCTAGCTCTGGTGAGCAGCAGTGGACCCAGGCAAACCCTGTCCTCCCTCTCCTGGGCCTCAAGTGACACCCCCAGAGAACCCCTACAGGCAGGTGGGTGCCCCGGGATGACCTAGCCTGCCGACTGCAGAGCCTCAAGATCCAGCTGTGTCAGCTGCAGAAGAAGTGTCACTACAAGCAGGAGCAGTGGCAGCAGCTGGAACCTGGCATCACCCCCCAGAACAGCATGGGCTTTGCCACTGCCCACCATGGAGGCCACAGTGTGAGTTGGGTACGGGATGTCTGGGAGCTGTGGCCTCCTTTAGTAGCATCACCTTGACACACACAGACACACAGACAGATAACGGACATATGCACACGCAGATACACACACACACACACACACACACACACCTACACACCTCTTGGCGGGGCCTAAGCCAGAGCTTCTCTAAGCTAGAGCTGATGGTCCTTCCCAGATGAGAAAACAAAAGCCTCACATAGTAAAGGACCGAGCTCTGCTGTGAACCAGAGCTGGGCCCTGCTGCTTGGTTCCAGGGCCAGCAGCATTCTGGGTGCTCAATGCTAGATACTGTGCCTGGTTAGCAATGAAAAGATGCCAGGGGCCCAGGCAAGTGACATGCATGTCTTCCGTGACTCTGCCTCTCTCTGATCATGACCTGGCTGTGCAGACCTGGCCAAAGCTCTCATCAAGGCCAAGTTTTCCAGGTTCAGCTTTGTACTGGCCCAACTGGCCAAGGAAGGGATCTGGTCATCCTGAAGCCCTAGCTTCCTCACCAGAGCCTATGCCCTTCCGGTCTTGGAGACTGCTGGGCACTCCTGAGCCCAAGGCCCAGGGCTGGGCACCCTGCCCTGAGCAGGATGCAATCACTGAGTGACTTCAGGACCTCCTTGGGCTCAGATTGACCTGGCCCAGCGGGACCAGGTCCTGTGGGGTACAGCGGGGTGTGGGCTGCTGATCTCTAGCCATGACCTTCTAGGGAAGCTGGTCCCTCTGTGTGTCTCTTCCTGAGCATAGAGTCAAGGCTGCCACAACTGGCTCTGAGGCCTGAAATCTAAGGCTTCAGCACTGCCTGGAGAGGGGACCCTGGGACTGGCTGCCTCCCTCGGGAGAGGCCTATATATGTCCCCTGCCAAGAGGACCCTCTGAGACGTGTTTGCCGGACCTCACTCTTAGCAGGGGAGGGTGTGCGGGCTTCTTCCAAGCCCTGGGAGCAGAGTACAGACTGGGTGGACCAAGACTTCTGACCTGGCCCTGAGACCCTTCTCTGGCCTGTGTGAGCTGGGGACAGGGGACAGGGGGCTGCTGGGAGGGACCTGAGCCTTTGTCGTTCTGCAGAGCCGGCTGCTCAGCTACATGCAAGTGGCCATCAACAACATGGCCCAGCAGTGCTACCCCGAGACCCCTGACATCCCCTCAAGCATGGGTCTCTTCTCCAAGCTGGACCTGATTCAGGTGAGGTGGGCTGACAGCCTCAGGTTCCCTCCACCTGGGCTGCAGCCCGAGCCTGCCCTGGGCCCTGACCTGCACCACCCTTCTTCCTAAGAAAAAGGAAGAGACGACGATGATGTCAGGGGGTCCCCAGGGTCCCCTACATCTGTCACAGTAGGCCTCTGGGTAAACATCTGTCATCACTCAGCCAGCACTGGTGGAGTTACCCCCGTGTGCTCAGCACTGTGCTAGATAAAAAGCTGGAGGTGGAGAGAGATAACGGCCCTCAGAGAGGGAGGCTGGGCAGTCAGGGTGGGCTTCTTGGAGGAAGCAGGGAGAAGAGGCCGACAGGCACATTTAGGAAGTCATGTAAGGGTCCGCGGATCTGGACACCTCACCCTGTGTCTCTGCTACTCCTAGGCTGGGCAGCTGCAGACAAGACACTTACCCTCTTTGGGCCGCAATTTGCTCATATTTGGGGTCCTGGTGAGAGTTAAGGAGGGGCAGGCTAAGCTTAGATGGTGTTCTGCCCCCTGGGAAGTGGCGTCCAGGGGCAGAAGCACTGTCAGGTGACTTTTCCTTGCCAGGCATTGATACCGCACAAGATGGAGACCATGAGGACGGTCTCACTGCTCACCGAACCCAGGGTGTGCTGGGCAGGAGACAGCCTCAGGGACAAGAACCTGAGAAGGCAGCCCGGGCCCTTCAAGAAGTGGTCAAGGAGCCGAGTTGCGACCCCCAGGACCCCCTTTCCCAGTGGCCAGGCTTCGGAGTGCTCCAGCCTGTCCCGATGGCCGCCTTCCCGGCTGATACAGCACATCTGACTGGCTCCTTCCTGCTTGTCTCCTGGTCATTGCCCGAGGGCATGGAGGACAGCCTGGGGAAGTAAAGGGGCAAATACAGCACCCATGCTGGGGTCGGTAGGGCTGCCTGTGCTTGAGGGGAGGTGGTGGCAGAGGGACAGGAAGCTCCAGGTGGGCACTTGCTCATCAGAAACCAAGACTGCATTCCCATGAGTCACTGGGGGCTCACAGTACATAGGAAGTGAGAGAGAGCAAATGCGTGAGGTTCCTGACAGTGGCCCCATGGGGCCAATTCCAGCTGGGGTGCCAGAAGATTGCCACTCACTATACTGTGCCCTTAACCCAAGCTCCAGGAAGCACTGGTTTCCTAGCTTCTGTTTACAGGAGGAAGTTATAGCCCCCTGTGGCTTGGTGGCTTGCCCAGGTCACACAGCCAGCTGAGAGGTTAGGCTGGGACGTGAACCCAAGTGCAGGAGCCCCAAGCCAAACACCATCCCTGTTAACAACCTCAAGGAACAAGGGGTAACATGCACGGGGTGCCCAGATGCAAAGTCATGTCTTTCGTTCAGATCTGGGTGTTTGCTCCCAGGTGGAGGAAGTGGGTGTGTGCTCCTGAAGGTCCCTGCTACTCCAAGGGTGGCTGGGGACCCATATCAGTGACAGTGACCGAGGGCCTGGGAGGGAGGCAAGGGCTGCATTCTCACAAAATGCCAGGTGACCCATATGCTGCCTCGACCTGACAGTGCTGCTCTGAGCTAAACTGGGCATCATTCCCCAGGAGGAAGGGACCTGCAAGGACTGCAGGCCACACGCACTGCAGTGACACCAGCTCGTCCCTTAGGGCGCTTGCCCGTTGTAGTCATCACCTAGTTGTTTGGACTTTTATCGCCCCACCTTGAATTCTCAAAGGTTTCTCTTAACCTTTCCCAGAACCTAGCGTGCAGCCTAGCACAGAGCAGGATCTCAGTAAATGTGTGCTGGGTGAGCACACTGTCACGGCCTCAGAGTAAACGAATGAATGAATGAATGAGTGAATGAGTGAAAGTCTTAAGCAAAGGAGTGAATCTCTAAGTGAAGACTTTAAGGGAAGTAGAGGAACCAAAAGTGAAGGACATTGGGTAAAGGTTGTGGAGGAATCTTGGCCAGCACTTGACCCTTGGATCATCCAAGTCCCATGCACAGGTGGGGTGGATGCCTGGGGTCACACCACCTCCAGAACGAGCTGCCTCCCCAACAGCCCCAAAGATGAGCCCCATTGTGCCAACTGCGGGTCTGTGCATCACCCAGGGAATCACAGGGGGAAGAGCAAGTCCCTCTGTCCCAGCTATGCAGCATCACGACTCACAACTCACAGCAGGCCGAGCCTGGCGCCTGCTCCTGGGAGCTGGCAGACCTCACTCTGGGATCTGGGGGATCCTTTCCAGCCCCACTGGCTTTTAAAACATAGAACTGGGTTGCCTGGGAAGGGAAGGGACAGATTCACAGGTGAGGCCCCAAAACACAGTTGTGAACATGTGTTTGTACAGTCAGCTAAGTTTCCATCTCGGACGAGATCATTCACAGGGCCTGGGTAGAGTACCTGCAACTCTGGGAATGGCTGTGAGAAGATCTAACTCAAAGGATGGGCTTGGGATATCTATAAGATTAGTGGGTAGGGGCCTGGCATGATGGCCTATAAATCCAGTGCTCGTGAGGCTGAGGCGGGAGGGTTGCGAGCTCAAGGCAGGCCTGGACAATTTAGGGAGACTCTCAAAAACAAAACAACAGAAAGCAAAACAAAATTGGCAGATAGGCTGGATGATTCATTTTTTTTTTCTTTTTTTTTTCTTCTCTTGCATGGAAGAGTATAGTGCATCACAGAGAGTTTTCAAGAAGCTGATTTTAAACCATGACACAATGTGAATTTTGCAATTATGCCCTGCACTGTAGGGGCTTCCCTGGGGTTCTTTATTCCTGCACTGATTGGTTTTACTTTTCCTTTTTCCTGTGACCTCACTAAGGAATTATCTAGATATTGCCACTTGGAAGACGAACACTTTTCAACTCTCTAGCAGCTAATGGTAAAAAGCTGAGGGTCAAGCAGCCAGTCTGAGAGGAGCAAGTACTCAAAGTCTGCTTGGAGAGGAAAGATCTTTCAAGGGCAGCTGAAGTTGATGCCCTGGCTCAGAGAGGTGCAGAAATTTGCTCAGGGTTGCACAGCAAAATGAGGCAGAGCTCAATTCTAGCTGCTCTCAAGTTTGAGGTGTTTTTCCTGTCCAAGCCTCTCAGACTGTCTCCAAGTATCCTAATGGTGGAGGAGTGTGAACTCGACCTTCCGAAGCCCACAGTGTCCAGGCGATCTTGCCTCACATCGGAAAATGATGTTTAAGCGAACTGGTGTTCTATTTTGTAACTCTTGCTTCTAGTACAAAAATCATGCTTGCTCCCGGCAGAAGTCTTTGATGAAATAGATGATGGTTCCCAGACCCTGGCAGAGGAGCCCAGCACACGCCCCGCATGCCGTTATCTGCTGATACAGCCGCCTTGGAAGAGGCTCCCCCTCCCCTCTTGCCCCACTGCAGTGTCCCCAGCATCGCTGCCCAGGGCCGGGAAGGCCTCCAGGGGGCCACAGACTCCTGCCCACTCTGCCTTTCCAGGTCTGGGAGTTGGTATGTGGGTACTTTGCTGGGCCTTGGGCTTCGCTCAGCCTGGGCAGCTGTGCGGTCTTAGTGCCCCAGCTCCCCCCAGGTGGTCAGGGGGGACCTGCTCATCACCGAGGGCCCTCATCTCCGACTTGGCCCCCAACTGCTGCCTCCTTCCTGGACATCTGCTCCACCCCTGATCTCTCAATTTATTGTCACAGCGGCCAGTCACATCTCTCATCCACCCTCCCTCTACCCCTCCCATGACCACTATTGCCCATAAATACAACCCGTTCCCCATGTGTCTGTGTGAGATGGCCCTGGCCACCTCTCCAGCCTGGCCTGCAGCTGTGTCCCTCCTCTTGTGCTCTAGAGAGATGGCCTCTCCAGGTCCTAGTGCTCTATCCCTTCAGCCTTGCTTGCTTCTACTCATTCATCCCATGCATTTCCATGACCACCTCCTATATGCCAGGCACTGAGCTATGTACTTGGGTGTGGGGTGACTCAGCCCTTGCCCGCTTGGTTCTGATACCCAAGAGGAGGAAAGGGCACATGCAGTAACCCTGAATACTGAGAAGTGCTATGTGGGAAGGACACGGTGCTAGGAGCGAGACTACCATGGGGATGGGAGGGACAGGACAAATGATACCTCCTGAGACTCGTTCTGCGGACCGAGGCTCAGCCCTTGCCTCTCTGACAGGCCTCCCCCTCCTGCACCAGCACCACAGCACCCCGTCCTTTGTCCTGCACAGCACTTCTCATAGTTTGTAGTTAGACACGGATTTGGTCAATGAGAGCAGCTGTGGGAGCTTGGGAAAGCAACCAGACCACCATGGGAGATGTGGTCTCATGAACCCCATGCACAGAGGGGTAAACTGAGGCCAGCAGCAAGGGAGGCTGTGCTACCCTGTGAAGTGGCCAGAGATGAGCAGGAAGAGTCACCTGCATCTCCTCGTACCCCTGCGCGGAGGCACCTGGCCAGCTCAGCCGGTCCCGGTTCAGGCTTGGGCTGGGTTGGGGGACAGTTAGCCTCCTGTGGGGCTCCAGGGCATAGCCACCTGGGGCCTCAAGTCTGTGCTCCCTGGGGCATTCCCACAGCTCCTGCCTGGAGGTCTGCTCACTTCACAGCCAATGACAAAAGCTAGAGCGGATGGGCAGGACAGAGCCACCAGCCGTTGTGGTCCAGTCTCAGAAGCAGCACGTCTGGGGCTGCCTGATCAGTGAAGCACGTGCCCCTCTGGTGAGGGGAGACCCTTAAGGCAGGGTCCTTTCCCTGTTAGGGCTCACAGGGCCAATCAGGAAACCAAGGCCGAGTGTCAACAGCACCAGCTTCCCCCAGCATCCACGCATGGAGCAGCAGGAGCCAGGCCTACACTCCAGCCACAGCTGGCAGACCCAGGAGCCACAGAGGGACGGTCACCCGTATCCCAGAAAGGGTGCGGCCCAACTGCTCTCCTGATTCAGACCTTCCCGGTCGCTACCACAGGGAAGGCGACCTGTCAGGGCACTGGAGTGTTACTTCACATAGAAATCGGAGGCTAACAAAGTGTGGCAGGCCCTGCAGCCACCCTTGCGGCCCAGGTCAGCCCAGCGATTACCATGAAAGACCACCAGGCTTCCTGTCAAAGATAAGCACACTTAGGGTGTGGCGGGCAGAGCCGGTTATCCAGGCAGGCAGTGTAGACACTGAGCTGCGTGATGGCTGTCCCACGTGGGTTAGAAGCAGTTACTGGGTCCAGCCTACTTTCCAGGGCTTGGCGTGGGCAGAAGAAGGGCCTCTGAAATGCCCAAGGGCCCGGATGTACTCCAGAAGGCTTTAGGAGCCCAGCTCTGCTCCACCACAGAGAAGTGCGGGTGGTACGCGGCAGGTACCCCCTGCTGACCTGGGCCCTCCAGACACCACACTGAACGCCCCAGCCTGGGAACGCCAGGCACACTGGCCCTCAGAGGCCAGCCCTAGGCAGCCCACAGGTGGCTGATGGCTGAAGAATGGGCCCCTCTGTTATCTCTCCAGAGCTGCGGACAGCATTTAAACCCAGGAGGGAGCCCTGATGAGGTGCTAATTGCAGTGACCCTCCTCTTCTCCTCCAGATTCTTTTAGCTCACCTCTGGAACCCAGAGCAGCTGCTTATGTGCCAGCCCTCTAGGGTCCTCTCCAGAGGCACAGAAATCCCTCTTCCCTTTTACTACTTCTGCAAATGGACTCTCACTATCTGCCCCATCTCCATGGGCAGCTGGAAAATTAAATCTCAGTCATTTGCGGGGGGCTCCCTCCTCATCTTCACCCCTTCTTGGGCTGTGTCCTGGGCCCTTCTTCAGGGCAGAAAAGGAGGTATTGAGTGAGCTGTCAGTCTGCAGTTAGACATCGTTTTGTGTGCCCAGAGCAGGGGGAGTGGCACTTATGTCACACTGCGTGCCTAACCTTGTGCTTCTCCCTGGAGGGACAAAGGGGTTTTTGCCAGTCTAGTGGCAGCACAGGCCTTTTCTTTGAGGGTCCAGCAGGTGACACAGGAGTCACCTGTCTCTGACCACTCGCTTCCAGCCCTACCTGGCTCCAGAAAGGAACCTTTGAGCTGGTTCAGCCTCAACCTCCAGTCCCCCAGGTCCCATTGCTCTCAGTAGAAAGAGCTTTTGATCTCAGCTTTGCCAGGGAGGCGGCCAAGGGCCTGAATCCAGCTCAGCTGTCTTCCAGTCTCCCCAGCAGGGGACCCCACCAGGACTCCCGTCGCTGGCAGCGGAAGGAGAGCTCGGTCCTCCTTGCAGGGGAAGCTAGATGTGCTGACTGACAGGGCCTAGTCCTCTACTGCCTGCAGCATTTTTTTGACAGAGGGGAGGCTGATGACCCTCTTGCAGGTCCCAGACACGATCTGCCTCGGAGCAGCCTCCTGCCACGGGCAGACCCACACCTGCTAACCAAAGCCGGCAAGTCTTGGGCCCCATCACTACCAATGCCGTGGGTGGGTATGAATCTCTGTGGTGTGGAAATTCAGAGGAACTCACGACCAGCTGGGCGATCCAGGAAAGCTTCCTGGAGGAGAAGCCGGACTGTGCAGGTGGGTACTCTGCAGTCCACAAGTACTGGAAAGGTTCTGGACCCTTGACGCCATCTCCTGAGCACCTGCATGCCTGGGGGAAGTGGGAAATCGGGAAAAGGAGGAATGGGAAAGGCAGGCATTGTAGAGGTTGACAAGGTGGAGGGCCGGCCCAAGAGTCACAGACTTAGGGGCAGCCAGCGCTGTGTGCCCAGCTCCTTCCTGGTGACCTCAGTCTTCCTAGGCCTTGTGAAGCCCCAGCGGCCACCTGCCAACCCCCACCTGGACACCTGGACACCTGGACACCAGGTACAAGGGCCACAGGAAGTGGGGCCAAGTCCTTCCAGACAGAACAGGAAAGCCTGCCTGGGGCAGCCCCTGAGGGACGGCTCACAGTTCAGCCCAGCCAGTTCCTCAACTCACTGAAAGCGGAAGCTCAAACACTTTTCTTTTCCAATCACCTTTCTAGAGTTCAGGAAGAGCCCTGTGCAGTTTCAGGAGGAAGACAGCATTTCTCTGCTCAAGTAAGGGGCTTCGTTGAGGAAAGAGTCCCTTACATACATACTATGATTCAGCGTCTTTTTGTTTAAAGACCTCACAGCTAAATGTTTTTGGTTAAATCACTCACATTGCCCAACCCTGTCTCTGAAAGAGAGGTAAAAACTCCCAGAGAGAGTCTGGGAGTTGTCCTGGGAGACACAGTAGTGTGGGGCAGATCCCAGAGCCAGAGGCCCAGGGTCCTGTGGTCTCCAGCCCAGGGGTCCTTCTACATGCCAGTGTGGGGCTCACTTTGCAGCTGCTGTGGCCTGGAGAAGGGAGGAGAGAGGAACTAATGCTGTAGCCCAACTCACAGGCTCCTGGGAATATCAGCTGACAACACCCCTCACCTGCGGAGCCCCGTATGACTGTCATTCTTCCACCAAGGGCCGCCTAGTGTCCCAGGGCAGGCACTGGATGAGGTAGCAGGACTCCAGGGGGCCAGCCTGGTGAGGCCACTCCTGGCTTGGCTGTGCCAGGCTGCTTCTCAGTTCCTCGGCTTCCTTGGTTATAAAGAATACAGAGTGGCCTGCAGTCCCAGCTATGTAGTGTAAGAGAAATTTTCTCTTATTAACAGTGCATGGTCTACACTGCTCCATGCTGCTCATCTCCCCTCAATATTCTGGGAATTGAGCCGTTAGAGTCAAAACTGCCTAGGTTAAATTCAGACTAGGATAAAGCTGACTAGAAAACCTGGGTTGAGAGGTAGAAACAGCCCCCTCCCATGCTTAAGGAATTTATGGAATGTACCTTCCCTGGGCATCTGCTGCCCATATTAGGGAGCATCCTCTGCTGCCCAACTCTAGACCACCCTATATCGCCCCCTCCAATGAATGTAGAAAGCCATTTAAACTAACCAATGCCTTCTGCTTCTGCAACCACGCTTGCCAAAGTCCTGCCTTCCTTTGTTCGGTAGTTTAAAAGCCATGCTCCGGCATACCTCATGCCTCTCTGTTCCTGCGTGTTCAGTGAGCCCCACGCATGCTTGGACAATAAAACCCCTTGCCTATTGCATGAGAAGGCATCTGTTGACTTCTTCCTACACGTGGCGGGCGTCTCGACCCTCACAGTAGGAGGCTGAGGTGAAGGATCTCTTGAGCCCAGAGCTCAAGGTCAACCTGGGTAACATAGTAATATCCCCATCTCAGAACAAATAAAAGCAAAAAACAAAGAGCAGAAACTTCCCCAAACAGATAAGGGTGTGGGGATTCCATGGCCCCTACAACTATGTGTATGGTTCCTCGGCAGATTGGATTCAAACCCTGCTCTGGGGCCCTGGCATGTGGCTTGCAGGTAGAGTGCTTGCTTAGCACACACAAGGCCCTGGGTTCCACAAAACGATGCCAGCTCTGGCATCAGACAAAGCTTGGCACCATGTGAATGTGTTTGTGTGGGGTATAGGTTTGGGTACCTGTGTCTCTCTGCGCTTTAGGGCCTGTATCTGTAAAATAGAGGTTGTAACAAAAGGCCTAACCCCAAAAACTAAGTGTGAGAGGTAAGATAACTCATGCTGAAAGTCTAGGACAGTGTCTGGCATTGTTATGTATAACTGCAGAATGCAAATGCTTAGCTGCTGTTGCATCCACTCCTGAGCCTCCTCTGACACCACACTGCTCAGCCAGGATATGATACCGGGAGGGAGAGGCTGTGTGTGTCGGGGGGCTGCTTAGAACAATACCGATATGCATGTGCTCACTTACAACGGGGTTACGTGCAGTGAACCTATCATGAAACGCAAACATCGTAAGCTGAAAGGGCATTTAACGCACCTAGAACTGAACATCCTAGCTCAGCAACACAGCGTGCAGGAGAATATCCCGTCCTGATTGCAAAGCTGACTGGGGGCCACGGTCCAGCACTTCCAGAGAGTTCTGGACCGCACAACACTAATCCAGGAAAAGACCGAAATTCAAAACTTCCAAAGTAGCCCGTGCAAGTGCCTGTGCTTAGGAAACGGGTGTGTACGATGTACTGGAGCTCTTGTCTCCACAAACCCTCCCTCCTCGCCCACAGGAGCTGCCCCAAGGTCTGCAAATGAGCGTTTGAATGATAGCTGCTCCTTGTTTGATGTCCAGTAATAACGAGCTTGTACGCAGGTGAATCACCTACACTGTTCACAGTCTGCACCTCTTACACAGCCCTACAATTCCACAGCCATACAGTCAACCATCCTGAAAATGTATTCATTCAACAAACATTAACTGGGAGCGTGGCAACCTACTGATTCACAAGTTAAAAGAGGTTATTTAGTAGCAGGCAGGTCACTGGACACGCGTTTCCTAAGCACCTGTCCTCTGATCTTGAGCAATCTATACTTATGCGGCTTTGACTGTGTATTATTGAGGGCCAGCTAATCTTCCAGAAGACTTTAAATTGCAGTTAGTTAAAAGTCTTTCAGCCTTCACAAAGAAGAACCGGTCTCTCTAGGTTGGGCGAACCCCTTTGCTAATTAAAAAGTTTTTTGTGTCTTTAAAAAGGGGCGGTACTCTGTCAAATAGCTCCTGAAACATAGGTCGAAAACTCTTGAAGTCCCACCCACTTTCTGTGACGTCCTGAGGGCCGGCCTCTGATTGCTCCCTGCCCACGTCAATCGCGGAGCGTGTATCTTGCTGGGACACAGTGGAGGTCTAGCCTTTAGTTTGCGGAGCGGTCGGGTGTATTCTCCTCACACCCCACGCCCTCGAGGCCCCCGCCGCCCGACCCAACAGTGGAACCGACCAGCGCCTTTCGTGGTTCCTTCTGGCACCGGATCGCTCCTGGCTAGAGCGGGACGCGGCCCCACAGCTCCGGTCACTATGGTCAGTAGTGCTAGGGGAAAACGGGAAGAGGAAACGGAGAGGGGGCGCAGGGGCGCAGGGACGCGGGGGCGGGGGCGAGGTCGCCGACCTGCGCATGTGCGACCGCAGGCTCAGTCTTCTGCGCGGTCCCCGCGGCATTCCATCCCTGGAGCGCTTGAGTCCTACCCGGTTCCCGGGACTGGGTCCGGGGCTCTCCCCACTGGCTCCCCAGGACGCCTAGCCCAGTAGGTCCACCTCGGCCCGAGGTCTCTGTCTCCAGTGCGTCCTCTCCAGAGCCACCTGGAGCTGCACGGTAGGTGCCCTCAACTGCAGCGGGTGGGAGCCCCCAGTGCTCCGGGTGCCCTGCCTCGTTAAGGAGCCCTCCTCCCACTGGCACCTCGTGGCCAAACCCGAGGAGGGCTCGGTTATCGGAGACCCCTGATTCCTGTCCCTCTGCCTAGAAGTGGACCTAGGCCTTGTTCGGGTGGCCAGGTCGCTTGTCCCTTGGGTGACTGGACATTTGCTCTGTCCCCGGATGCCAACAGGTCTTTTGAGCTAGGGCCCGCGTGGCGAGGCTGCCTCAGGTTACAGCAAGTGAGTTAGGGGTCTGGGGAAAGTGGTCCAGAAGAATCCCTGATCCAGAGTCCTTGCCAAACAGAAAGATGTGAACCGGTGGGGAAACAGATCGGACAAGGAAAGTGCTGGAACCCGTCGTAATGATACTTGAATGAGGAGTTGAATCTGAGCCTCTGGATCCCGATCCAGTGCTGTCTTTGTTACATCAGGTTGCCATGGAGGTCAGGCGTCTTGCATGATAGTCACCCCAAACCCTGCAGCGCTGAGCAGTGGCTCCTGGGAGCATGTAGACTGCGGGCACTGATGGACATCTGTCTCCTGCCCCTTGGGAAGTGAGATGTTTGGGTGGGTTCCCTTTGCACATCTGTATTTTGGGCTGTTGTGAGAACCTTCTGAGGCCATGGTGTGGAGCCCAAGTGTTTAGCCAGAGGCTTTGCAGTGATAACCAAATGCTGGAAATGGATGTGCACAGATGCCTGGTTTGTCGTGCTTGGCCTCCTTCCTCCCTGGGCAGCAAAGTGGATCTCTGCTGTAGGGTGCTGCGGAGCTAGGACCTGCTCTGAGAGTGGTGCGGGCAGCCAGGGCCTCTGTGCTAGGCTGACCAGCCAGACCTGCCAGCCTGCCACTGGGCCGAGGCTGGGGGGAAGCATCAGTTTCCTGCTTTTCTCTGGTGCCCAAAGGATACTGGAAGGGGGCATCTGTTTTGCTTCACCCTGCAGGGTGGCAGCAGGAGCTGGGGTGGCAATGGCATTAGCCACTGGGAGCTGCACGCTGGCGTGTCTCCCGGCCAGCACTGGAGAGCTGAGAGCACACCAGGAACACACCAGGGGCAGGAACCTCAACTGCTGTCCCTTTGCTGCACAGGGAGGCTGCTGACTTCGACCCTCCCCTCTGTCCTGGACTCAGGAGACCAGGTGGGGCACTCAAGCATCTTGTCTTCACCCATCAGCAGGCTTGGGTCCCCTGCATGGGGATTCAGTGGTTAATGGGACGTCTGCCTGGGCATCGGAGAGGTTAGTGACAGAGGCTGTGCAGGTCTGGGCCTTCCTGCTCACCTGGCGTTTAGTGAGTGCTGTGATGCACCACGCTGGGCTCTGAGCTTCCAGTAGCTCCCAGACCTGTAGCAGAGCACACCAGCCTGCATTGCTAGGCATTGTCACCTAGGATCTGTGGCCAGATCCCCCCTTTAATAAGACACCAGTCATGGGTTTAGGGGCCTGCCCTACCCAGCATGACCTTATCTAGGCTAATTACATCTGCAGTGACCCTGTTCCCAAATAAGGTCATGATCTGAGGTCTGGAAGCTGGGATGTCAGCATTTGCATTCTGGGGGACCCCATTTAACTCTTAACATCCCACGTCCATTTTTGGAGAATTACTGTGTGTCAGGGGCTAGAGATTCAGCGGTGACAGGTGAAGTCCTCATCCTCAGGCAGCTGACCTTCTAGCAGAGGGAGATGATGTGTGTGCACCCAAGAAGAACTAAAGCACTGTGAGGTGACAGGGACCGGTGAGGTGGCCCCAGAAGGCCTCTCAGAGGGGTGGCATCTGCCAAGGCATATGAAGAGGCACAGGGGAGGAAAAGGGTGTGGAAAGGTCTGGGGGTGGACACGAGCATGTCCTGTGGAAGGAGCTGAGAGGGGCCCCTCTCACCTGGGACTCAGAGGAAGGTGAGCAAGGGCCAGGTGAGGTCAGAGCTAGGAGACTGTTGTCAAAACATCGGGAGGTGCCCATTGGGGAGTGTCTTACTTAGCTTGTGCTGCTATAATAAAAATACCATAGGCTGGGGAATTTATAATGACCGGAAATGTATTGACCTCTAGTTCTGGAGTCAGGGAAGGCTAAGCTCAATGGCTAGTGTCCTCGCTGTATCCTAAGGTGACAGAAGGCATCACACAGTGGAAGGATAGCAGAAGGGCCAGAGGTGGGGGGCTGGGCAGGTCTCCCGTAAAACAAATTAGTGCAACCAGGACAGGAGCCCTGCAGGGCCTATTCCCTGCTTTAATCTCCCGCCTCTTAATACTGCTTTAGTAACAGATAAATCCCGACACGGATTTGAAGGGGACATCCTAGCCACAGCATCCTGCCTTTGCCGTCCCCCAGCTCCCATGTGCTTCTGTCATATAAAATACACTCATTCCACCCAGGCAGCCCCCAAAGTCTTAACTCATTCCAGCCCCACACAGAAGCCTGAAGTCTAGTCTCAAGCGAAAGTCTAGTCTCAAACCAGTGTGGAATGTGCTGTGCTGGCTGCATCCCAGGGAGATCGCTCTCCAGCTGTGCAGCCTGAAGCTACAGGAATTATGCGCATCCACGACACCATGGCGAGATACTGCCTTCCAAAGAGGTAGGCAGGAAGGAAGGAAAGAAGGAAGGAAGGGAGGGAGGGAGGGAGGAAGGGAGGGAGGGAGGGGCACTGGTCCTGAGAAAGCCCAACACGCACAAGCCTGAGCGGGGTTACATTTTGAGGTTCTCAGAATAACCTTCCTTGACTTTTATTTCCTGCCTCTGGGACCCAGTGGGCAGGGATTGAGCCCCCAGGACACTGAGCAGTCCACACAGCCTGCGAAGCGGTCTCACAGGTTGGAGCCTCTTCCTACAGCTCCCCTGGGCTGCTGGTGTACACTGGTGACCCTATAGTTGGGCACCGGTCAGTCATGATAGCTGTCCTGTTCCTGTAGCTCCACAAAAATTCTGTGGCAGAAACTCCCCACAGAACTGTCCCCCCAACTGTCCTGTGACAGTTCTCTTTGCCTCTGGGCTGTCTGCAGTGTACTTTGAGATCTAGATAGAGAAAGCTCTGAGTGCACAGCTCTGTGTTCTGCAGGCCTACGGGGCAGCCCTACCACACTGCTGTGGCCACCGGGGGCCGCAGCACTGGCCACACCCAGCCTTGCCAAAGCCGCAGCTGGCCACCAGGCTGCCCCGGAATATAGGGAGCAGATGCTTGGGTGAAGCAGGTGGCACCAGGCTCCTTTCTAGCTACACTCATCCCTTTTAACAAAGGGCTGCTTGAAGGCTAGGTTGCAAATTTTCCTCATCTTTCATTCCCTTGAATTATGAAGACTGTCTTTAAAGCATTTCTCTCCACCCACATTTTACTCTGTGTGGCAAACGAGTTCACAGTGGGGCTGTAATTTGTGTATCTTGCTGCCCAGTGTCTTGAGCACTGGTGGTACATGCATGACTGTCCCATGCATGACGGTACCACTTCTACCACCAGTAGTAGAAGCTGCCCAATGGGAGAGCTGTGCGTGTACCACTGGTGGTTCAAGTCAGCAAGAGCATGTTAAAAGAAGACACCCAGCAGCCTGACTGCTTTACTGCTTAGAGAGTTCTTCTACCAGGTATCCTAGCTCATTGCTCTTAAATTCTGCCTTTCACAGAGCCCTTGGGTAAGTTCTCCGCCACCTTATGATGAGGATGGCTTTCCTTATTTTCTGCTGAGACCTTATCAGCCTGGCCTTTACTGTCCAGATTTGTATCAGCACTCTGCTCACCACCACTTAAGCAGTCTCTAAGAAGATTCAGACTTTCGCTGCAGCTTTTCTTTTCTTGAGCCCAACCAGTTAATTGAGCATTGCCCTTGACGCTCCACTCATGGTGATATAGGTTGCCTCCAGCATGCACTTCAGAACTGTCCCAGCTCCTGACCTTCACCCAGCTCCAAGGCCACTGCCATTACTATTTTCAGGCATTTTTTAGAGCAACAGCCACTCTAAAAGAATATCAAAGTCACTCTAAGAGAATTTATAATGAACAGATTTATTAAACAAATGGTTCTGGAGGCTGGGCAGTCCAAGAGCAAGGTGCTGGCGTTAGGCTGGCATCGTCTTTCTGTGTCATCACTTGATAGAAGGCACCATATGGTGGAAAGAGAGGACTAGAGAGGTCAAGAGGGGTGAATGTGCTTCGTGGTAATGGATAATGGCATTAGTTTGCTCACAAGGGCAGGCTCCTGCCTTTTTACTTCTGTTATAGTGGCAATTAAGTCACAGCATGAGTTTGGAAGTGGACACATCTCCACACCAGAGCAGAGCGTATTGAAGTACTGAGCAGAGAGTACTGAGGGTGTCTCCTTATCTCTTAAGCACCTTGCACTGGCTGTTTGTGGAGAAGCCATCAGGATGGGCCAGGGGCTGAGGTCAGGAGACTTCGTGGGTAGACTTTGTTACGGCCTCCTTGGGGAAGATGGTGCAGGTTCATAGTGTGGACTCTGGAGCAGGGCCAGTGAGTGGGAAAGAAGAAGAGTGCTCCTAGATTTTGGGGTTGTGCTGTGGCTGGTTGGAGGGGTCTTCTAGGGAGCTGGGGAAATCTGGGGTAGAGGGATGGAGCCAAGAGGGAACATGCAGGAAACTGGCCCCTGCCGCCAAGAGGGAACATGCAGGAAACTGGCCCCTGCCGAAAGATATTCGTGGCCTCTATCCCAGAACCTAGAGGGGGCTTTGTAGATGTGATGAAGGATCTGAGACGGGAAAGTGACCCTGAATCATGCAGGTACGTGCAACGGTGTGACCACAGCATCCTTAGAGAGGGACAAGTGTATAACTCAGTGTCAGTAGAGGTGACTGTGGAAAGAGAGGTTGGAAGGGGTCATGCTTCAGGGAATGTGGGCAGCCTCCAGGAGCTGAGGAGGGTGGGTCAGTGGTGTCCCTGGAGCCCTGGGAGGGGCACAGCCCATTCGCATCTTGACTCTAGCCCAGTGTTTCATTTCAGACCTTTGACCTCCAACTCTAAAAGATGAAATTTGTGTTGTTTAGGACATAACTATTATATATCCTATTCTGACCAGACTTTTAAAAGGTCATTTTCTTCTAGTGTGGGGAACAACCCACTGCAGAGACCTAGCCCCCAGAAGCCAGGGCCAGGCGAGGAAGGGGCTTGCACCTTCCGAGAAGGACAGGAGGCCCAGTTCTGAACCTGCCCTGCCCCCAGCGCCTTCTGGGAACCAGTCGGTAGCCCGAGGTCTGGCTGCATCATAAGCGGTGGTCGCAGGGTTCAGGGCCTGGCTAAGGAGGCTCATGTCGGGGCCGTGCAGAGGGAGATATGCTGGCCAGGAGCTGGCATTACCCGCTGGCCCAGGGTGGGACCACAGAAGGGATGTGATGGGTGTTTATGTGACCTCGAGCCCTGACCGCTGAGATCATCAGTGTATCCTGTTAACAGCTGTTTCCAAGCTGAGGTGCCATCTGCCTGACTTAATTAATTATATCTGTTTCTAAACCAGCAATTAAAGAGCTAAAATTCTTTCATGTGGCCTGATTAGCGCTGGCAGGATGACCAGGTGTGGCGTTTCTGTCCCTTCTCCATAACTTCCTGGAACTTTTCACAGCCCAGATTTTGAAAGCAAATGCCAATTAGCAACAGCCAGGCAGCCAGGGCAGACCCAGAGCATTGCTCCTGATTAAGGAGCCAGCAGTTGGAGGGTGAGCCTGGGGTTCTGCCTTGGGTTTGAATCTCTCATCTCCCCCAGGGTGGGACATGGATGCACGTGTGTCTCTGTGTGTGTGTGTACGTACGTACAGGTGAGTGAGGACTTGGGGTCATCCTGGAGGTGTGCTAGGATGGCTCGAAGGTGTCACCAATGTGGTGTCACTTAAATGCTCCAGTAAACACACCTGAGTCCACTAGGGGGCGCTGGAGCCAACCTATAGTTCTATCTCGTGTGCTGGGTGTTTCATCATCGCTGTTTTAGAAGACAGATGGGTACTAAGAGACGTGGGGGGCTGGGGGTGGAGGAATGGGAGCAGAGATGGAGGAAAAGGGATGAACTGAGGGGGCGCGGGAAGCAAGGGGTGCTGGTGGCAAATCCATGTGTAAACTTCCTTGTTTACAGCATGTGATGCTGTTCTTGGCATAGGCTGGATCTTCAGGAATCGGTGCGTGAATAAATGAGTGAATGAGACAGGAAGGGTAGGACACAAGGGGACATATCAGACTCCCGCATGAAGAGTCACTGGGTGTGAGGCATCATATTTTGTGAGGTGAGTCAGTCTGCAGGCTACAGAGTGAGTTTCCATAGCCAGGGAAACTTCTCCGTGATGGTACTGACGCTGACTGTCCTGTCTGGGGACCATGACAGTCCAGGCAGGCATCTGGGAAGCTGGTCACATGCTTACAGGTGTCCTGAGTGAAGGTGTCATTTGCTGCTCAGAGTAAGCAGGACCTAAAAGGCCATGAGCTGGGTGAACCCTGGCAGTTCTGGGCTAGTCACAGCATTTCCTCTTTGCCTGTCTTTCAGAGTGAAACATCTTTCAACCTCATATCAGAAAAATGCGACATTCTATCCATTCTTCGTGATCATCCTGAAAACAGGATTTACCAAAGGAAAATCCAGGTGAGGCAGAGGGTGGAGAGAGGAGGCCCGTAAAGGCAGTGGAATGGAGTTGGCTGCACAGAAGTGGGTGCCACTTTGAAAGCTGAAAGTTTGGACCAGGTTCCCAGACCAACTATAGCACTCCTGGGATATTCTGTGTCTCAGCAAGAGGCCCCTTTTTTGCCTAAAAATATAAAAATAAAAATGAAATTCTTTTCAAAACCTGAGCATGGGGGCCAGGGATGTAGCTTAGTGGTACAGCACCTGCCTGGCAATGGGAAGGTCCTGAGTTTGCTTCTTAGGGCTTCATTTACTCACTGGAACTTTATTACGACCCTGTGAGGCGAGGACTTCTATTATCCCCCTTTTGCAGCTGAGGACACTGAGGCACAGTAACTGAGTGACTGAGCTGGGATTCAAACCCAGGCAGCCTGACCTCCTGGACTGCATTGCTGGCCACTGCAATAGTGACCTCCCAGGACAAGGGCGGTTGTTTGGATCACTCTTGGGACAAGGGCGGTGTGACAGCACTGAGGCAGGACGGGCCACAGCCACTCCTCAGCATCCTCATGACACAGGGCCCAGCCTCCCGCCCCTGACCTTTCCCGAGACTCCCACACGGGGGATGCACAAAGGGCTGCGGGAGCAGGGGCAGGGGCTAGGGCACTCCAAGTCCTGTCCCCATGTCTCCTGTCTTGTGAGCCCCTCTCAGCCAGCCTGCCTCAGGTGGCCCAGGCCTTCTCATCGCTGTGGTAGAAGCCGGGGTTCTCCAACCCCCTAAAAACCATGCTCCTCTGCCAAAACAAGGCAGGACAGGGGACCCAGGCCACAGGAGAGGGACACCGGCTGCTAGGAGCAGGGGTGCAGGGAGTGCATTGGGGACATTTCCCACACTGCTGAGAAACATTGGGAGGACTGTCCAGACTGCTGGGTCAGCCTGGGAGGCCCCTGCCCACTGGCCCATGCCATATGCTCACATGGGTGCCCACCACACACCCCACTCTGCTGCCAGCTGTCTCTTCTTGGTGGCCCATTCTTCCAGGAAGCCTTCCCTGACTTCTGGAGTCTAGTGTGGACCCCCTGCCCCATGGTACCCCTCTGTCACCGTCATCTAATCACTTGTCTCTTCCCCTGATTTTTGGTTATGTTCCTTCCTGCCTGATGCAAGGCTGATCATTGTGTTTGTTGAATGAATGAGAGCTGGGGAGGCTGAAGGGCAGGAGCAGGTGTGATCTGGGAGAGGCTGGAGCCTGTGGCCAGGACAGCACCACCCTTGCATGAGAGCTGTGCATGTCCTTCCCTCCCCACAGGAACTCAGCAAAAGATTCACCGCAATCCGCAAGACCAGAGGGGATGGCAACTGCTTCTACCGGGCCTTGGGCTATTCCTACCTCGAGTCGCTGCTGGGCAAGAGCAGGGAGATCCTCAAGTGAGTGGCTCTGTGCTGGCTCAGCCCCAGATCTCCAGGAGAGAGGGAGCCGGGGCTCCTGGCCAACAGCTTTGATGCTGGGGAAGCCCAGCAGCTGTGGTGAGACTGAGGGCAACTGGCATGGCATCAGTGACCTTCCAGGTGCTTCCAGCCCTCTGCATTGCCTGAAGGTCTAGGCCAGCCTGGGTGAGGTGCAGTGAGCACTTCCTCAGTGACTCGCCTCACTCAGAAAACAATAACGAAGCTTTACCTTGGTGCTTTGAATCATTGAGTTGACCTGGGCCTTGAGGGCACATAGTCCAGTATCTGCCAGGCCAGGCGAGGCCCGGCCCTGAAGTCAGCACACAGAGGGTCTCTGTCCAGTGCTGCCCCCTGTGGGGACCTGACTTCAGGCTCTTTGTGCTTTGGTCAGCCCCGGGCCTGCACGCTTGGACATTTGGATGTGTGTTATTCATCACTTAGGTCTGAATGGTTCTGAGGTTCTGCACTGCTGGGCTTTGGGTCACACTTAGGTACCAGGGAGCCAAGACCCACCTGGGGGCTCAAAGTCCTTTTAGGACTTGATGGGGACCTGGCTCCCCTCCTCAAAGACAAGGACCCCACACACTCTGGGGTTGTGACTTTATCCTCTTCTGTGAAATCCATCTCTCTGTGTCTGTCTGTCTCTCTCTCTCTCAGCCTTGTCAGTGGCAGAGCCAGCTGGCCCCACTGTGCCTGCCCACTTGTCCTTCTCATGCATGGCAGTAGCCCAGTTACTTAGGGCTGTCTCTGGTCTCCACTGCAGAGCTGTAGGTCCTAGAACCAGGGCCCAGGCTGGGGTTCCTTGCCAGGCCCCCTAGGGCAGGGATACAGGTCTCTGTCCCAGGAAGGGGCTGTACCTTGGGAGCCTCGTGGTGGGAGCAGAACTCACAGAGAAGGCCCTTTGGGTGAGCCTGGAAGTGTGGTTGGGTGCTAGCAAGCGTTTAACAGCAGGAAAGCCTAACTTGTGGGGTTCACCACTTCCTGCGGTGTAAATACTCCTGGTCATGATCAAGTTCCAGGTGCCAGCCCGAGGTCACTGAGCACAGAATCAGGAAGAACCCAAAATGCCACACGCTTTAATCCACACAGCATCCCACCAGGGGTTCCCTGTAGACTCTTGAGAGTGTAAATAATACTGAATAATAGAAAGCAATGAGTTTCGAGTATTTACCATCTTTGTTTTTTGGGTTTTTTTTTTTTTTATACTTTATTTCATTGCAAGTTTTGCTTTTGTTTTGTGGTACTGGTTATTGAACCCAAGGCCTTTACCCAGAGCTACATCCCCAACCCTCTTAAAAAATGTTTTATTTTGAGATAAGGTTCACTCAGTTGCCAAGCTGCCTAGACTGTGCTTGAACTTCGGATTTTCCTGCCTCAGCCTCCCAGAGTGCTGGATCACAGGCATGTGCCTCCACACCCAGCCCATTTGGGTCTTAAGTTTGTGGCCAGGAGACTTCCTGGAAATGTAGAAATTCAGTAGCTCAGAGGAGGAGCTGTGGCAAGGAACACATCCTCCAGAGGTCCTGGTCAGTGCTGCTGGGAGACAGTGGGAACAGGAAACTACTTCTCCATGTGAGTGGGTGCTCGAGGGTCAGGTAGAATGAGGTGCCAGGGACACGCATCTCTGAGAGAGCTTTGTGCTGGGGGTGGAGACCGGAGTGTTGCTGGTCACTCGGGAGGTCCCTGTGGACAAGGTAGGAGAAGGGAAGCTGGACACGGCCAGGCCAGAGGATGTGAGAAGGCAGAGACCATGGACACAGGAAGGAGGGACAGTGTCAGGAGATCAGCAGTCAGGGAGTGGGCGATGATTCCCCCAACTCCTTCATCTGCGAAGGGGGTGTAGCAGGCACCTCCTGGGTTGATTCACAGCGGGGAGGACCAGAGCGCGCCAGTGTGGGGGCCAAGTGGGTGCACTTTGCGAGGTAGAAAAGTTCTTCGCATGGCCCCTTCAGCGCGGGGCAGCCTGGATTCCTCTGTGACCAGTCTGCTGCCCTGCAGGTTCAAAGAGCGCGTGCTGCAGACCCCAAATGACCTTCTGGCTGCTGGCTTTGAGGAGCACAAGTTCCAGAACTTCTTTAAGGCCGTGAGTTTGATGTGGGCATGCTGGCTGATCCTGATCCCCTGGTCTCCAGCTGAGGATGTTTCTCCTTTCCTCCCCCGGGGCTGGGGAAGGACAAGGTTAGCACCTGCTGGGGGCTGCACCCCTCTGGAGGAGGAGGCTCCTCCTTCATTGCTTCCCTGCCCTGCTGATGTGTGAGAGGCAGTTGACCCTCCACCTCCACAGCTCTGAATGTGTGATGAAGGCCGTGGAGACCCCCACGCTGTCTCCTAGACATGCCTCTGGTCATAGCACTAGCCCCTGGCGCCCAGCTCTGGGAATCCAGTTGATTTATCCCATGGCCTGAGGATCTCGAAAAGAACATTCTGAGGCTGGCCTGGCGGGTGGGACAGGTCTTGCCAGGGTGGCCCCTGCTGATGGCCAGTGGTGTGCAGTTCTACAGTGTGGTAGAGCTGGTGGAAAAGGACAGCTCGGTGTCCAGCCTGCTCACGGTGTTCAATGACCAGAGCTTCTCCGACCGCATCGTGCAGTTCTTGCGTTTGCTCACGTCAGCCTTCATCAGGAACCGCGCCGACTTCTTCCGACACTTCATTGATGAGGAGATGGATATCAAAGACTTCTGTGCCCATGTAGGTTCTGCCAGGGCTCAGGCCTTGGGGATGCAACCCTGGCTCTTGCTGGTCTCCTGAGGTTTCAGCCACCATCTTTGGCCAGGGCATGTGGGTGTTACACTGGCAGTTCAGCCTCACTGGGTCAGCAGGCTGAATGTGTTTTGGGACAGGGCATTTTCCCTCCCTGGGGATTTACCATCTGGAATCCAAGCTGTAGATTGGTCTGTGTATAAAAGTAGCAGCTTCCAATTTGTCCCAAAATGTGTTTTTATTTTTAATCCAAAGGAGTGGCCAACATCTAAAAACAGCAATTTTCATATAAATATCTGGGTGTCTCTTTAGAAGGTTTTTTTGGTTTTTGGGGGGTTTTTTTGGTACCAGGGATCAAACTCATGACCTCACACTTGCCAGGCAGGTGCTTATGCCACTGAGCTAAATCTCCAGCCCTGGATGTCTCTTTAAAAAGTTAGATCAAATCTGCTAGACCCTGACCCTAGTTGGCCCTAAGTAGCAGCAGGCCCTCTATGGGTCACTGCATCTGCCTCTCCCTGTGGTCTCTTCAGAATCCAGATGTGGTCACTCATTGAGCCCCCGGCCTCTGTGTGCACTTACACTTGGGTTCACTGCCTCACAGAGTCCTGTTCAGCTCTGTTTGGTGCCAGGCTGCAGAGTTCCTGCCTCATTACAGATTAGTAAAAGGGCCTAGAATAAAAAAAGTTGCATGCTCAGTTTTTGCAACCCCCAAATTTTCTAGCAGTGCTGCTTCTGCTTGAAGCCTACCCCGATGCGAAGTGAGGGTGTCAGCAGCTGGCCTCCCAGGTGGCTGTGAAGAGCACTTCCCAGCACAGAGACTGTTACCACAGCCCAGGCCTCTGCCGGCAGTGCCTAAGCTGGCTTGTTTTTTCACCTTGGCTTTGCAGGAAGTGGAGCCCATGGCCATGGAGTGTGACCACATCCAGATCACGGCCCTGTCCCAGGCGCTGAACATCCCCCTGCAGGTGGAGTACGTGGACGAGATGGACACTGCCCTGAACCACCACGTGTTCCCCGAGGCTGCCATCCCTTCCGTGTACCTGCTGTATAAAACATCCCACTACAACATCCTTTATGCAGCTGATAAACACTGATTAATTTTAGGCCATGCAGCGGAACCTGTCACCTAACGGAACTGCATTCTGAATGGAACATTCCGGCTTTTCTATTTCTTAAGCAATTTAGGCAATAGATAGAAAACACATGGCCTTTTGGGTAAAGCCTCTGGAGACAAGGCTTGCCCATCATGGACTATGGTAACTGATGGTATTTTTATATTTATTTTGATGGAGGATCAAATGCCTTCTAATTCTGGGCCAGAAAGCCAGGATCCCTGGCTGTGCACCCCAGTTCTTGGTGAGATCCTGTACGGGTCACCTACCCTCACTGGACCTGTTTACTTACCTGGAAGAGGATTCTGTGGTTTCCCCTCACCAGGGGCACTGGCCCTCCTCTGCAGGGAGAAGAAAACTGAAGGCCAGCTGTCTTGACTCAAGCGACAGCACACCTGTGATGGTGTCCAGTCCAGTCATTTGTGGAGCCGCTGTTTGGTGGGTAACTGCACTCACCATGGGGGTGTGTTCCCATCCCTCACTTGAGACTTTTTTATGCCAAAGTCCAGAAAAGGGCCTTAGCCTTCTGCATGAAGAAAGCTCAGGGTGCGGGGCCCCCTCTCCCTCTCAGGGCCAGGAGGGCCTGACCTTTGAGGGGCGGGCCATTCAGGGTTCTGCCGTCTGCCATCTCCCCATCTGGATAAAGGCAGGTAGGAACTGGGGCCTACACCGTGTGCTTATGTCTGGGACCAGACGACTGCAGCTGTCCCCTGTCATCCCCCCACAGATCAGAACTGCAGTCTAGGTGCTCAACTGGTAGAGGCCTATGCCGCCGTGGACTCCAGTCGAGCAGAGTAGATCTTCTGCAAGGTTCTCTCGCCTTTTTCCTCCTTTTCCCTCTCTGATCTTTATGGCCTAGTGAGGGGAGAGTTGGCGAAGAGCAGGGACAAGCCATGGAAAGTGGCAGCAAGTGAGATTTCCATTGGTGACCACTGCCTGGCCAGCAGCTTCCTTGTTCATCTCCCTGCACAAATTCCCTTCATGTGTGCTCACCTACCCTGCCCGCCTGGGCTTGCAGGCAAGCTGGCCCTGGTGGGGAACCAGACACTGCCCGGGCCATGGTGCTCTAGCCACCGGCTGCCTCTGCAGGAGCACGCGGAGAACACAAGGTGCCTCGGGTCCCTCCCCTAACCAAGGCTGCCTTCTCAGCAGGTTCATTCTGCAGGGACTTGTTAGAATCTGTTGGTGCTACAACTGACTCCAATTCTTAGTGACATAAATCTACCTTGGTGAAAGCCAGTAGCAGTCAGGGTGATTTACTTCCATGCAGGGACCCTGGTTTCCACACTCAGCAGCGTTTGGATCCAAGGACTCAAGGTTTTCTACAGGAATGTAAACCTGACCCTCACCTCAGAATGTGTTCCGTGTCCCATCCTGCCCCGGGCAGCAATGTCAGCACCTGGATACATCTCCGGGGATCCACTTCCAAAGCGAAGTTCGTGAACACCCAGGATGCTGACTGATGTCCCCCCAGGCCCTCTCGACAGGTAGCGAGGTGTGCCCTGGGGCCTCCCTTGGGCTCTGAAGCACCGCAGAGGTGAGAGTGGCTGCCTGTCTGAGGTCTGTGGCTGTGTGGGGCTCCCTGGCGAGTTGCTGGAGGTGCTGTCTCCACGGCGTCCACACAGGCCCGCCTTCCGGCAGCGGTCAGTCATCCGGGCACCCACACCTGGGCAGGGACATGCCGTGCTGGTTGGTTGCATCCTCAGCCCTGCTGTTCTTTTTTCACAAAACCAAATCCAAGCCCTGCCTTACTCCCCAGTGTGCCTTCAGACCACGTCCCTAAGGCAAGCACTGTGGAGGGGACAAACACGGGCTGCTGAAATCCAGGCCTGGAGTCACCTGTGTCCTGCGGCCAGCCGTGCTGGGGCTGCCATTTCATGAGCAGCTGCCTCACACGCCAGACCCAACTCTTTTCAGACCAAAGGTTGCAAGGGCTCACCTTTACACCCGCCAGTGTGTTACTTTCTTTCCAAAGGAAGCACTGGAAAACAACAACCCAGCAGTGTGCTTGCTCTGATCTGGGTTCCTATTTTAAGCACAAAGAAGGGCTTAGAACCAAATATCCAGGTTCAGATCTCAGCCTTGCCATTAGCTGTGTGATCCTAGCTAAGTTACTCTGCCTCTCTGAGCTCTGATCTCCACTGTGTGGAACAGGGACATATGATAGACTGATGGCTTCAAAAGGAGCGAGACTGTGAAGGCAGCTGTAATACCTGCCCTATCATCAGTGCTCTGCACAAGGCCTGGGCCCCACCCAGTCACTCCTGGCAGGCACACTGTGGTCTCAGCACTGTGAGCGCCTGCTTCCTTGGGCAGCAGCTGAGGTTTCCTAAAATTAAAATGGTTTCCATGAACAACTTGTCCTGCTTCCTAATGTTGGGTAACTGGGATGTGCCCAAAAGCATCACCCCTCTCCTGGGGGCCATGAATGTTAGATTATGCAGGGAGGGACAGTCTTCGGGACTCAGGAAGCTGGGGCAGTAGGCCCCACCGCAGCCTCTCCATTTGGTGTGCAGTCCAACGGGTGGCTGAGACCAGGGCTTGGCCACTGCTTGGGACCATACGTTCACATTTACTGTCTCCACTGCACCATTTGGGAAATGCCAGGCCCCTGCCCTCCTGCTGGAAGGTGTCTCTTGTTTTCTCCTGGCAGGTCTCTAGCTGACACTGGAAGTGGCAGATAGAGGATATTTCCCAGCCACAAGGCTGCCTCCCAAGACCAAAGCACTTGTCTGAGTTGCCATGGGCCTAAGAGGATGCACAGAGTTCTCTTTCCACTTGACTGCTGTGTGACTGAGCCAGCCTTAACCAGTGTTTTCTCAACTACAAAAATGGGTATTAAGGGGCTGGGGATTTAGCTCAGTGGCTCGAGCGCCTGCCTGGTAAGCATGAGATCATGAGTTTGATCCTGGGTACAAAAAAAAAAAAAAATGGTATTAAGGGAAGCCAGGCACTTGGATCTTGGGGTACCTTGGTCCATGTGTGTACCCTCTTTACATCCTTAGGAACCCCTGAACCATGCAGCTGTCCTGTGTTCCAAATGAATGCCTCAAAAATCTAGCCTGACCAAGCAGAAAACCAGGGGCCCGAGGGCATGCAACCCACAGAGCTCAGCCAAAAGAACAGTGGCTAGTGCCACAAGGAGGGGAAGCATGGGCACTGTCATCCCTGCCCCACACAGTGCTCCTCCAGGGTGGGGACAGCAAGGGCATCCCAGGCACAGGGCAAAGCCTGCGCTGCAAACAGTACTGAATCCTTGGGCCTAAATGAGCATAGGCAGCCCTTCCTGCCACAGGCAGGGGTAGAGCTGGGTCAAGCCAGACACCAGCTGCTGGGAGCGCATGCCGAGGACCCGGCAGCAGTGCATTACGTAACCTGCAGCCAGAGCCTGTGACCCTCTTCCTGCCCACATGTTAATGAGGAAACAAACTGCCCCGCATCCCCATCTTGGGGCTGCACATACCAGGATGACACTGTGGCTCTGACCATGGTTTTTAATTCAAGAAAACAAGCTTAATACATGAGAAGCCTGTGAGCACTGGAACACAGGCTGGCGCTGCTGCACACAATGCTTACTCCAAAACACAGATCTGCACGGGCCTCTCCTGCTCCAGGGTGAAAGAGCAAATTCCCGTACTGAGGGGTGGTGGAGTGACACACGGGAGGCAGAAGGGACTCACATCGGCCAAGGGCTGACAGCACTGTGCGGGCCACCGCAGCCTGACTGCAGTGGTCACAGTGCACTTGTGCCTGGCCGTGGTGGCTCCTGCTGCTGCTGCTGCCCAGGCTGCTGCTTCCTCTGTCTGGAGATGCAGCTCAGCGCGGACTCGCCCTTCCCCGGGGCAGCTGCAAGCAGAGGCGGCCTGCCAGCCTGGGTGGGGTACTTGGTTTTCAGGTGCTCTTTGAACAACGGCTGAGAAAGCAGATGGCGCAGCTCCTTCTTTAGGACCTTCATCTGCTTTTGTCGCCGACGCTCTTCTTGCTGGTCTGCTTTGCCTCCTAGAGATGCAATAAAAACAAGATGGAACTGACTGTGTATGCAGAAACATTTTGCTTCCTTTAATGGCTACAACAAAGAAAAGTGTTTTGGAACTACTTCTGGGAGGCAGGGTTCCAAAGCTGTCTGCAGAAGCTAGCGGTGGCTCGATGGGAACTGTAGTAAACATCAAAAGGCATGGCAGGACCACTCTGTCCCGTATTCCACATGGAAACCAAAGGCAGGAGTTGTCTTCATTTTATAGATGAGGCAACTTGGGCTTGGAGGGGGCACCTGATAAGGTCACAGAGCCAGTTGTCAAACACAGCAACATCCAAGCTCTCTGACTAAAGGCTAAATTTCCTTCTACACCCACTTGCTGCCTCTGTCCCCCAGGGCTTCAGCAAACTGACAGCTAAGACTCCTTCACAAGACAGTGACACCTGTGTAAGCTCAGCTCTCCTGCACCTCACCAGCATGCTGTGACTGCATGTGCACAGGAAGGCCTGGCCAAGGGGTTTCCCCACTCCTGTGCCCCGCACCCCCCACCTTCACCTAATTCCCAGGCCTGAGCTGCTCGCTAACACTGAGCCCAGCGCTTTGGCTCCGGGCTCCCACGCTGCACAGACAGCGTGCATTAACCCTGCCTCTGACTCTGCTGTTGCTCCCTGAGATGCCATGAGTGCCAGGGCATCCACGATGGGGTAGAAGGAGCACTGGCCGTACCTCTGGTGTCACAGTGCTAGATGTACTTAACCCTGTTCTATGCAGACACATCCCTGAAACGCTGTCCCTAAGGCTTAGGCAGTGCCTGGTGAGGGCACTGTTTCTCTGCACAAATCCCTTCTCTGTGACTTCACACAAAAAGCACAGTAATTCCCGCTCTGTCTGTGTCAGGACACTGGAGATCAAGTGAGATGATGACATGGAAGTGCTCTGTCGGCTGAGAAGGTAGGCACAGCAGGAATGGTGATCCATGGCTTACTGCCAGGCACTGCTGCACACCCGTGATATTCTTCAGTCATCTTCACAACCCCGGGACGGAAGTAGTTCGGTTAGGAAACAGGTATAGCCGAGAGGTTAAGTTATCTGACATGTGGTCACACAACTGGTTAAGGAAATGCGCTAACAATAAATGCAGTCTGACCAGGGCACCTGCTCTCTGCACTGGACTCTGTGGCCCATCCTTGTAAGACAAAGGCAGCCAAGGGCTCCAAACAGGACAGGAGAGAGAGGGAATAAAGGAGGAAGGCATGAGGCTCATCAGGGATTAAGGGCCATTAGCAGCAAATGAAAGGGCAGTTAGCTGGTTCTGAAAGGACCCATAGTGTGGAAAGTCCCAATGTAATATGCAAAAGTTAAAGGGAAAAAGAAAAAAAAAAACCCCGAATGTCCCCTCCCCTACTCTCATCCAGCCCAGATGCTTACCTTTATACATCTCTTCTTCCAGCTCAATCTCCAGGGCAGCTGCTGCCTGCTCAATCCAAGAGTTATGCAGACAAGCCTGGAAGTTCCTGTACTCAGCTTTCTCAATCTGTCGAGCTAGGCGGATTCGCTCCTGGGGGAAAGGAACACAAAGTAGTCACTGTATAGAGGGTTCAGGCCTCTGGGAAGCAAAACTGTATGGTAAAAAAGCTCCCGAGATCAGTGGTCAGGATGCACTTAGCTGCCATTGAAACATATTTGTCTGACCTCTTCAAGGCTCAGAGGACAACTGTCACATGGACGTGCACAAGCACAAGACAGCTTTCCCAACACACCGCCCCCACGAGCCCGGCTGAGTGCCATCTGACGGGTGGGCCAGCATGAACTCTTCCCCAGATGTCACGGCTAGCTGCTATAACTGTCCTCCTCACCGGCTTTAAGTTCAGTGTGCAGTGACAAGGTCTCCCCCAGAATGGGAGCTGCAACCACGGAAAACCATGTGACTCCCGTCCTCTTTCCTAACAGTAATTCCGTATCATCTTCCCATTCCCGTCATCTCCCACCATCTTTTTTTTTCGGTACTAGGAATCAAACTCAGGACCTTGCGCTTGCCAGGTTGGTGCTGTGCCACTGCCAGCGGGATATATCCCGGGCCCCCTCTTTCCGCACAGCTAATATTCCCTTTGAACAGAATAGCTACAAGTGCTTCACTGCACCGTGCTTTTGCTATCTCCGTTTCTGGAACTCTATTCCTCATCTCTCCACTCACTGCTGCAGGAATAAATGCCTTCGCTTTCCAACATAACGTACTGTCCCTAACCCTACATTTTCAACCTGAACCCCTTACAAACTGAGCCCCTGGGGACACACACACACACACACACACACACACACACACACACCAGCCCCCTGCTTGTTGACACCTGAAACCGGCCTGCTTGGCTGCAGTGAACCCATCAGGCAGGATTTACCGGTTTCTACTTCAAGAATGCAGCTAAACCTTCAGTATCTCTCTCTTTACTCACAGTCCTCAGACAGGATGCCCAGCCACAGTCACTGCCCTGTCCACTAAGGAGGGCAGAGACTCGGGGCTGGACAGCAAACACATGGCTGAAGGAGAAAACACCTCCATCTCTGAGCCTGTTATCAGTTTCCAAGCATGAGGCTGCCAGAATTTCAGAGCATGGGGGTTTTTACCTTGACTACATCCATGTACTTTGTCTGCACAGGGAAGAGTGGGATGTCCTCAGCTTTCTTGAGAGTCTTGTAGATCTTCTTAAAGTTAACTATGTCCTCAGGCCCAATCAGCATCAGGCTGAGGCCTTCACTGGTGGCGCGAGCAGTTCGACCACTTCGGTGGACATAAATCTCTGAAGTGCGAGGGACCTGCCAAAACAGGAACCAAAGTCAGTCACAACTGCTGACAAATACTCCTCACCCCCCAGCGCCACTGCCCCAAACTGGATGCCTCTCCCTACTAGCTAGGAAGGCAGGCAGGCACCTCTGCAGCATTGTGGATCAATCTAACAGCGACCCCCTCCCCCATTCAAACCGTCCCAGGTTCCACCTGGTCACTGTGTAGCCACCTCTGCCCGCCCAGGCCCCACGCCCCACTACAAATCCTCAGAACCATTCAGGTGGACCTTGGCAGTCAATTTTTATTTGATGTCTACTCCTCCCACTCCTGTCCACCACGCCTTAGACCCACGCTGCCACTGTCATCTTCCTGATCAGGTCTGACCATAATAACCCATTCTATCTGAGGAAACCAGCGGGTTCTTCATACAGCACTCGGTAATCACAACCAGTGCCAAGTGACTGCACTATGCATGCATTACGCCATTTAACCCTCAGTATGGAACGGACACTTCCAGGTTATCCACATTTCACAGACCAGGAAACTAAGACACAGAGAGGTCAAACTTCCCGCCAGGTTACCCAGCTAAGGGGATGAGGAGCCAGGATTCAAGCTGAAGCAGTCCAGTTCCAGGTATCATGCCGACCCTAGGCTATACCGCCTCTCTCCAATACGTACTGGACACAGCACCCACAGACTTCATGGCATAGGCACCGACAGCCCTTCCTTCTCCTCCCATTGCACACCCCACTGATCAGGCACAGAGTCTTTTCCACTGAGCCCAGCAAACATCTCGGTATCTTTTCATCAATAAAGTCCTAGCCACTGGGAACTCGTCATAATGGTTCTAGAAATGAGATCTATTTGTTGTTCTTCAGTCACAGGATAAAGGTTCATCACCCTAACACTCAGGGACCCCAAGTCACCTGCCAGCTTCAGCAAACAGTCACCTACCCCTCTCCCAACACAGCCCTCTTCCCACTCTGGGCTGAGTCTCCCCAACACTGCCCAATCCTACATGTTCCCCCCCTTTCCCTTTCCTCCTTCTGTATATCCGCATCCTCTCAAGTACAATACTTTCTTATAAAGTTCTGTAGCTTTCTAGTATCTTCTGCCTGCTCACACCTCCCCACCCCAAGCTGGATCTGACACTTCTTAGGCACACCATGGAAATTCTCAGGGCCTGCACCTTGCTCTCTCCCCCAAGGACTGACCCAACCCTCCCCAAATGGAAGTAGGGATTGCTCACCTGAAATCCATACCCCAGAGATTTTTAAACTGCAAGGAAGGATTACAGAGAAAGACAATAAAAATGTCGTAACTACCATTATGGAGTATTCACATTGTGCTGGGTGCTTCACCATGAGCTCACTCCAGCTCTCGCTGCAACCCCATGGGGTAGGTAGCACTATTACAGTGACACTGAATAGGAGGCACCCAGTAACTCACTTACTCAGCCAGCTATGCAGCATCAGATGAGATTCACAGCCTGGCATTCTGGCCTTGGAGCCCATATTCCTGGCAACTACTCTTAAAATCTGTGTGCCCTAACGATACTGCTACTATCATCATGTAGTAACACAGCAAGTGTTTACAGTGAGCCAGGTAACTTATTAAGCTTTTTGTAAATAGTAACTTATTTTAATTCTTAGTTAGAACCTAAGATGTAGGCAGAATAACTGCTATTTAACCTATGAGAAAACGGAGGTGTAGGGAGATCAAATAACTTGACCAAGATTACACTGCTGGGATCTAAGCTAAGCGAAGTCTTTGCTACCATATTCTTCTACCTCTTGATGCCAAGAGCATGCTGCTCTGGTCTGCCTAAGATCTGTCCCTTCTATGGCTCATGCTGAGGCTTAATTCCTCACTGCAGCAGTGTTGGGACATGGAGCCCTAAAGTGAAGTGTTTGGGTCACAGGGCAGAGAGGTTAATGGCACCTCAAGGAAGGATGCTCTTGCTTTGAAGGGGTTGGGTTAGTTACTGCGAGAATGTGTTGTTACAAATCATGATTATTTCCGTTTGTCCTTCTGCCTTGCAGCTCTAACCAGAAGCTGAGCAGATGCTGGGGCCATGCTCTTGGACTTCCCAGCCTCCAGAAGCATGAGCCAAAACAAATCTTGTTTCTCTGTAAATTATCCTCCATTCTTAGACATTCTATTGTAGCAACAGAAAAGTAAGACACATGCATAACTGATGATCCATTTCACGGGAGAAAGAAAGACTCCAGCCTGACAATACCAAGTACTGCAGTCTGTAGGGAAGGCTAATTGCCATTAGAGTACAAACCATACCAGGAAGGTCTTCCTAAGACCGAATCTCACCAGTGTTCCAAAAGCAGCAGCAGTAAGCACTAGATGCCGGTGGTATACCTACTGCGGCGGGACTCGGGACCAGTGGCTCCTCTTCTCCCTTCAACCTTTGATTTAAAAATCCCTCTTTCAGTGCAAGACGCCTTCAAGCCCCCAGAGAGCCCTACCTGGTAATGGATGACATGCTGGACTTTAGGAATATCCAGGCCTCGAGCTGCCACATCTGTTGCCAAGAGAACACAACTATGGAGACAGAAAGCATATGCATAAGTATAACTAAGAGCAATCATTGAACTCCTACCACTTGCTGAGCACTTCAAACATGGTTACAGTACTTACAACCATCTTACAAGATGCTACCTAAAGAAGCAGGCGCCAGCTGTGGCGGTGCACACCTGTAATACCAGCACGCAGGAGGCTGAGGTAGGACGATCATAAGTTCAAGGCCAGCCTGGGCTACATAAGTGAGTTCAAAGCCAGCCAAAACTACATAGCAAGACCCAGTCTCCAAAAAACCAAGAAAAAAAGAGAAGGGGTCAGAGAGGTTTGCTTCCCAAGATGTATATAGGTAGCATCGGGACCCAAACTTCTGTCTCACTAACCCAATCGACAAGTCACACTGACCAAGGCTCCTTCCAGGGAATTAAACTCTGGTCAGTGACTTCACCTAGCACCATCACAAATTTCCTCACTCTTCCCCAGATTATTTGCACCCTGCTCCTTGAACAGCTGTCTGAAGCAAAGACAGAAGGACAAACAGCTCAATGAGAAGCATCACAGGCTCTGGGGTCTGACAGATTTGGCTGAAGCCCAGCTCTGCCAGTTCTAGGATAAGAACCCTTGGGTGAGTTAATCTCAGACCTGATTTTTTTTCATTTCTGAAATGAGAATAATGGGATTCAAGCCACTAGTCACTACAGCTAACATTTAGCGAGCACATACTGTGTGCCAGAGACTTTCCAAGCACTTGACATATATGAATTCTCAATTACTTTAGCCTTCTAACAATGCCATGAGGTAGCTTCTGTAACCATCCCAATTATGAGGAAATGCAGCACACAGACGTTAAATAACCAGGTCAGCTAGGAAGTAAAGGAGCCACAATTTGATTGACAGTACTTTTTCAGTCTGCACTCTCAACCAGAATTTATTCTGCTGCTTCTCCAGAACATTAGAAGTAACTGAAGGTGATAATGCACCTAAAGTGTCAGCACAGGACTTTATCTGTTGTCTAAATGCTCAATAATAGTAAGGATAGTCACTGTTATGTCACTATTACTTATAGGAATTTCAAGAGGGCATTAACAATAGCAAGCAAATACACTAGATGCGGGTGACCTGGCCAAATAAAACAATGGCTGCCTTCTGCTGTTAAAGACCCTGTGACAGGTGACTTCCTGCCATTTCCCTACCATCCTGAGTTCTCCTTGGCTCAGGGCTACAGGCTCAGCATCTGGAGATGGCCTAACTTACTCTTGCAGCCGGGCAAACTGCTCCAGGTTTCTGAGCCTCTGCTTCTGGTGCATGCAGGCATGGAGGGTCAGCGGCATGATATCCAGGACTTTGAGGAGTCCTGACAGGCGTTTGATGCAGGAGATGCTGTTGGCAAACACTAGGCTGCGGCCTGGGTACTGCATCAGGAAGTAGTACAGGTAGAAGTCCTTCTCCTCTGTTTCACAATGGATTTTGGTCTCTGTCAGGGTCTCCACTGTCCCCTCATTCCTTGTGAGATCAATGACTTTAGGCTTGCCCCTCAGGCCAATCTTCTGCATGAGGAGGTCAAGTTTGGCAGTTTTGTCTATTTTTTTAACATGCTTCTTATGAAGAAGTCGAGCAGGAACTTGATGTACCAGGGTCAGTGTAGCAGAAAAAACAAGTGTCTGTCTCTTTGGGTTGTACTGGGAGTCATTGAGCATCTCTACCAGCTGCGACAGCTCAGCAAAATGGCCTTTCTCAACCATCCGGTCTGCCTCATCCACTACCAGGCACCTGCAGATCCAGACAGAGTCCCATCACTGGTGAGTGGCACGTAAGAGGGATCACCTGCATACCCTACTCCCTCCTCAGCCACACTCTCACATGCAGGGTACCCTGCTATTGCCAGGAGGGCCTCGACTTAACTCCCTCATGCACACCTAGCTTTCTAAGGGCAGGGCCAGGATGGCCACACCATGGCATTCTAGGACAAGGAGAAGCCACTGCACACACCATCATGTTGCTTAAAGCTTTAGAGCAGGCAGGTACCATCCCTCACCTGAGCTGCCGAAGGTTGCTCAAATGAGAGTGCTTTTCTTTAACAAGCTCCCATAGCCGTCCGGGCGTGGCGATCACAATCTCAGGACGGCGGTTTAGCATCCTCTGCTGCTTCTGTGTGGACATCCCACCAACCAAAATAGCAGTTCTAATCCCTATGGGACAGAAATCATTAAGAACACTCACTCAGCTTGGTTATTATTTTCTCACATGTCTAAACAGCATCCCCCAATTAGCAAATGGTCACCAGCCCAACCCCCTGCTCCGGGGCAGTGTTAAATAAGCTGGCCTGGCCTGACCAACTCCTAGGGCACTTGAGTATTCTGTCATGTGGGTACTGTCTACTTCTTCATTTCTTTCTACTTCCTCCCTTCCAACTACAACAGATGCTAATCAGCCATGCTACCCCCAATGCTCTGGGAAGCACGAGCATTAGTTCACTATGATGCTGGGAAGGATGTCACCTGCAGTTGTGACAGGCGTCCCTAAAGAAGCCCTTCCCACTGCCCTCAAGGCTCCCCTGATGCTTCTTATTTTTCTGTCTAGTGAAGGACTCTGCCCAGCACCAGCACAGGAATTAACAAAGGACCATAAGGATGAAATGTTTAGCAAAATGTTGGCACACTATAAGAACCTGGCAATTAAATGCTTTTATTGTAACATCAAAATTCCCACTGTACAACCCTTCCACAAAAGAATTCCTCGGCAGAAATTCCGACCCCAGGCAGGGTCAGCAAACTTTTTCTTAAAAGATCACTAGCAAATGTTACTAAGCTTCATGGACCACACGGAGTCTCACAATTAACTTTATGCCACTTTGTGGTATAGAAGCAGCTGCAGACAGTATACACCCATAGGTGTAACTATGTTCCAATAAAGCTTTACATACAAGAACAGGCAGGTTGCATGCCCCTGTCTGAAGCATCTATATGCAATAAATTAACTAATTTCCTCTGTCTAGAATGGACTCAGCTATGCAGCATCATTGGGAGAATTGGGAAAATGCTACTCAGTCAGTTTTCTATAGCAGATGATAAAGATTTTTCCTAGAGGGTAAAAGTCACAGTTCATCGACCTTTACTACTGAGCAGTTAGGGTTTACTGAGGAAACACTTATTAAACAGAATTAAACCTCACCTGTAAACTTGGCCACAGCATCAATATGCTGTTTGACCTGGATGGCCAGCTCCCGTGTGGGAGTCAGAACCAGTCCAAGCAGAGGGCGCTTTGGATGTGTTCCACAGGTGGCAATTCTGCCATCCAACTCCTTTTTTAACTCGCCAGTCTGTTCTCCATCAAGTATATTTTCTTCAGTCTGTTCAGGGACAGGCTTCTCTTCCGTCACAGAAGAAGGCCCTTCCCCTGCATCGTCATCGCAGCACAGGGCCTGGCCTGAGGTGGAGGCACTGGTGCTGGCTCCGGCTGTAGACGCAGCATCACCTGGGAGTACTACAGTCTCAACTCCGGCCCCGTCAGGCAACACTCCAGACTCGGGTCCAGCCTCACCTGATGGCCCAGTCTCTCCAGGAGACACTCCAGTGCGACCTGTGATGATGGGTGAGGGCTTCCTCTTCTGCCACTGCAACACTGCATGGATCATCGGGATGGCAAAGGCAAGAGTTTTCCCACTTCCTTAGGAAATAAAACGAAATGGTCTGAATCCACAGATGCATATAGATTCTTGTTTGCACAGCATAAGGGACCTTAAAAAAGTTAAGAGCTACCCTGACCAACACAAAAAGCTCGTTCTCTCTGCACCTTCAGAATAAGGTGGTAGAGGAATCTGTAATTTGGAGCCCAGGGAAAAGTCTGGCAGAAGGGCACTGAGAACTGAGTTTGACAGTGATGAACTATAAACATGCAAGCAATGAAACCATAAAGAAAAGGATAAGTTTTATTGTTTTAAAGGAACAAGACACTCAAAGAAGGGGAAGACAAGCTTATATGATACTTTCCTAAGATCTTTCTTTGGTGAACAAGGGAAGAAAGGAAATTTTCTAAGTTTTTCTTTCTTTCTTTCTTTCTTTCTTTCTTTCTTTCTTTCTTTCTTTCTTTCTTTTTTTTTTTTCTGTAACAGAGATTGAACTCATGACCTTGCACTTGCCAGGCAGGCGCTTATGCAACTGAGCTAAATCCCCGGCTTTCTAAGTTTTTCATTAAATTTAAATGTAACACTTTTGTCCATGCTTGAAGATTTTTCAAACTGACCTGTAAATATGCAGTACATGGAACCCAATTCACATCACCTGGGTAGGCAAAACAAGCAACACATCAAGCTGAAAATTAGAGCAGTCTCTCCTTAACTGGCATTTTACTTCCCATGATTTCATTTACTTGTGGTCAACCATGTCCAAAAATATTAAGTGAAAAAATTCCAGAAACAAACGATTTCTAAGTTTTAAATTAGACAGCATTCCAAGTCCCATGATGAACTCCTTCCCTGTCCCGAGTGTTCACACTGTGTGTATGCCCCCACACTTAGTCACTCGGCAGCCACCTCAGTTATCAGGGCTAAAATCACCACCTGTATTTATGAAACCTCATTTTGCTCAATAATGGCCCCAGAGGACAAGAGGAGTGAGGCTGACTACTCAGATCTACCAGAGAGAACCACAAACATCTTAACTGAAAAGCTGAAAGTTCTCAAGGCAGGAAAAAAAAATCCCATGTGACTGCTAAGAACTAGGAAAGAATCTTCTTTCCTTAAAATTGTGAAGGAAAAAGAAATTAAAGCCAGTTTTGCTGCGGTACCTCAAACTGCAAGGCCACTGGTTGTTACGCGCTTACTTAAGATGTAAAAAGCTTAAGAGAGAGTGGGGGGTGGGGTTCAGGGCGATCTGTAGCTCCAGCACCCACCAGGGAAAGCCTGGAAGGCACTCTCCTCAGATGGGGGTATACTGCTGTAGTTCCAAAGTCAAAAGACCCTACGGAGAAGCAAATGAATGATCTCTGGAGGAAAACGATCATGATAAGCTTCAAAGAAGTTTCACAAATAATTCTGAAAGAAAATAAGCAGCTTTAAGAGTAGCCACACAAGAAAACCAGGTATTATGAGAGGTAGAAGAGGAAGAGGAAGATGACCATGACAGGGGTAAAACAGACCCAGGAAACTTCAGTCAAGAAAAACAAATTTTCCAACAGAAACAAAAAAAGCAGGAGGAAGCACAGTAACATTTTTATTTGAAAATCTGAAAAAAAAAATCTGAGAAGTTTAAGAAAAAACTCTTTAAAAATCAATGTGAAATAAAAGATTTTTAATTCACTAGCAAATAACTGGACTAAAAGAAATGCTAAAGTCTGTCACACAGAAGAAAAGATGGTTATCAGATGAAAATCTTGATCTACACAAAGGAATCAAGAGTATCAGAAATGTAACTATACAAATAGATATAAAAAAATTTCTTTTGGGATGTACAGAAACATACAACAAAAAGTACAAAGGAGGGGAGAAATAGAAAGGTACTCTTGTAAGGTTCTTATACTTCATGTGAAGAAGTGTGTCACTTGAAGGTAGATCAATATATGTAAGTTACAGAATACAAGGTTAATATACATTTACATAGAAATTTCAAAGATACATACACTATATTTATACATAAATGTATTTTATGTATTTATAACTGTCTATATTTTGTGTTTACGAATTTATAAATCCATATTTCTATCAGCAACAGTCAAATAGAAAGTTTTTATCACTTGGAACAGAAACAATAAACATACAAAACGTACACACTAAAAATCATTAAAACACTGCTGAGAAAATTTAAAGATCTAAAAAAATGAATATACCATATTCACAGGTTGAAAGATTTAATATTTTAAGATGGCATTTATCCTCAATTTGTTCTATAAACAATGCAATCTCACTCAAATAATAGCTTGCTTTTGGGGAATAAGTTGATTCTAAATTTTACATGGGAATGTGAAGGCCTAAAATAACCAAAATAAGTTTTATAAAGCTATTATCACTAAGGGGACAAGGTAGTACTGGATAGATAGGTAAACAGATCAAAAGAGTTCAACAAAAATGCAAAGCTAGTTCAGTGGAAAGTATAGTTTCTCAATGAATGTGGTGAAATAGTTATTCATATACAAAAAAGTTTTGAATCTTATTCAATAACATAAATGAAGATTAACTCAGCATCATGCACTGAAACATAAGACTTAAAACAAGATAAAAATCTTTGTGACCTTGAGTTACACAAAGTTCTTAAAAACCCCATCCATCAAATAAAAAGTTGATAATTTGAGTATCAAAATAAAGAAGTTATTTCCTTCCTTCTTCCCATCTCCCTCCATCCTTCTCTTCTGTGCTGGGCATGGAATCCAGGATCCTCAGCGAGGACTGCGCCTGCGCCCGAGCCCGAGCCCGAGCCCCAGCCTTTGTGACTCTTATCAGTCTGCACTGTCTCCAGCCCTAGAACATCTGCTCTTTGTAGGACACTGTTGAATGGTTAATTCAACAGTCAATGAAAAGATAAGCCAAACACTGGAAGAAAAATTTGCAAGTTATGTATTTGACAAAGGATGTATCTAGAATATATAAAAAGCTCTCAGCCCAGTAGAGTGGTGCACACCTGTAATCCCAGCATTCCGGAGGTTGAGGCAGGAGAATCAAGTTTGAGGCCAGCCTGGGCTCTGTAATAGGTTTAAGGCCAGCCTGAACTGCATAGCAAGGCCCTGTCTCAAACAAACAAACAAACAAACAAACCCCAAAAACCAACAACAACAAAAAGCTCTCAAACTCAATAATCAACAATGAGAGAACTCAATTAAAAATGGGCAAAAGAGCTGAACAAATGCTAACCAAGTAGATGGCCAGGATGACTCACAAGTAAACATAAAAAGATGCCTGACACCCTGGTCACTAGGGAAATGCAAAGTAAAACTATAGGAAATAATATTAAAATTTAAAAAGCTTAATAAAATTTAAGATTGACCATACCAAGTTAAGAAAAAATAGGAACCAAACCAACCTGAACTTGTAACACCTAGCATGTAATTATATAATACAGTAAAATCACTTTGGAAAACTCCTAAAAAGTTACATTTCCTAGAAAACTCTAGCCATTCCACACCCATATATTTTCTTTTAATCACTATTTTTTTTTTCATTCAGGCATCAGTTCTGGGTATGGAATATGAACCTGTAGCTCTCACATCTCCACCACATAAAACCCTCCCTCCACCCCTCAATAGTGACATCATACTTTTTAATGTCAATATATAAGGCTTGGTATATTTTAATTTTGCTCTCATCTGGCCATACAGTATATTGCAATTAAGTTTCTTGAATTTTCCATTTTCTTAATAACTGCTTTACTTTTGGTTTGCGTAGTTTGTTAGGGACCCCTTCTTCTCACAGCCAGATATTTACAGAAATTAAAGAATGTACCCATACAAAGACTGATTTATCTAAGTAATTTCCAAAATATCCCATCAATAGATGGATGAGCCAGGTGTGGTGGTGGACACCTGTAATCCCAGCACTTGGGAGGCTGAGACAGGAGGATCACTGCATGTTCAAGGCCAATCTGGAGTACACAGTGAGTTCAACGCCAGCCTGAACTGCATAGCGGAAACCCTGTCTCAAACACAGACAGACAGACAGACACATACACAAAACCAGATGGATGTCTAAATTGTGCTCTATGTCAGAATCTCACTCATTAATAAAAAGGAATAAACCACTGGTATTTGTGATAACATGGTTTAAACTCAAATTATGCTAAATAAAAAATAACCCAATACCCTCCTTCCAATGATACATATTGTGTGACTCTATTACCTAAAATTCTAGAAAATGGAAGCTCATTTACAGTGATTTAGCGATAGCTTATCAGTGTTTGTCCGCCCAGGAACACAGATGGGTGGAGGGGAAGGGGAGGGATTACAAAGGCATCTTTTTCAGCGCAATGATTATGTTCACTGTTGCACGGGCAGCCATTTATCAACAGTCCCAAATGTCCCATGCCTTTTCCAGTGCTGAACCTGCAGGTACACACTGTTCTGTGGAGGAACAGAGCAGTGTAGACCGGGCCTGTAGTCGGGCTTTAGTCACAGTGGGTCACAAAGACACTGACTCTGCATTCCAAAGATCTGCTTCCAGGCCTCTGCACACGACAAAGCAGCAGAGCAGAAGGCTTATGGACACAGAGAATGAGACTACCTTTTCAGTGAGGAAATCTAGTCTCTGTGAGGCAGTTTCTTCATTGATAAAGTGGGAATAATGAGCTGGTGTGATGAACACCTGCAAGGCTGAGGCAGGAGGATTTCAAGTTCGAGCCCAGCCTGAACAACTTAATAAAATAAATAAATATAAACAGGCTGGAGATGTAGTCAGTGGCCCTGGGTTTAATCCTCAGTATGGCAAATAAAGGTAAAATGAAAGAATTGCCTCAAGGCAGTTATGGACACTGAGTTCATCAATACACAGCACATAACACAGTTCAATGCACTTAGAAGTCCAATATGTGTTCCAAGTAACTATCACCTTCATCCCCCTTTCCTGGTTTTTCACCCATCTACAGGATTTTCACTCAGGACCTTATCCCAAGCTGCCTGTTTGCAGCAGTGTCTGGGTTTATATAACACGCAGAAACTAAAACTCTAGCTACTGAACACTTTAAATGTAATTACTCTAAATTGACATGTACTGTAAATTCAAACATATCAGATTTTGAAAATTCAGTGCAAAAGTATAAACACAAAACATTTCATTGATAATCTTACATGAATTACATTTTGAAATATTTTGATATAACTGGTTAAATGTTTGTGAAAATTACTTTCTGCTTTTAAACTTTTTACATTTGAACAACTCTTGAGAATTACAATTCTCTCCTATACTGATGAAGACACACCTACTTTTCTAGCAGGCTGATCTTGGCCCTACCTTATTCCTTTGAGCCACTTAGAAAGGCTTTAAAAAGAAAAATTACCATTTGCACATCACTTACAATGTATTGTATAAACTTTACTGTAGCTTTTATCTGTATTTTACAACAGGACACAGAGGGATAAAGCTAGGGTACCAAACGCAGGAAGGGGTGGGTTTCAACCCAGAGCTGGCTGACTTCTCAACACCTTCATTCAACACTGTCTTTGGCGTTATGGTAGCAAGAACTCTCTCCCAGTTCTCCAGCCTATTAACAGCTACAGATTCAATTCTGGCCTGTCAAGGCTGCCCTTACCTGTCTCAGCAGCCCCGAGGATGTCCAGCCTGTCACGAATGGCAGGCACCAAGGTCAGGGCTTGGATTGGGGTGGGTGCAGAGAAACCCAGAAAGCTGAGTGCTCGGAGAACTGGCTTGGGCACAAACAAGTCCTTCCAGGCTGACACATCTGCTTTCTGGTCATGCACTTCAGGCATCCATGTCTTTGCTTTTTTGGGCACCATTGGAGCAGTGCTTTGGGAAGGCTCTAACTTTTTTTTCCCCTTGTTTTTCTTCTTTTTTGGAACAGTCTGTACCAGGGTTTCTGATGCTATCTTCCCTTCCTCTGGACCAGAGCAGACTGCGCCATCTCCCTGAGGTTCTGGCTCATCAGCATCTTCAACCTCAAGCTCTTCCTGAGTAGAGGTTTCTTCAGTCATCAGCACCACACTTTTATTCTTCTTCAATTTGATCTTCTTCTTTGGGGAGCTAGACTCTCCTTCTTCTTCTGAAACTGTTTGTGCCTTTCTCTTCCTGGGGTCCTCTGAGAAGAGACTAGAAGGATTCTTGGCAGAGACCAACCGATAATCTGTCAGTTCCTCAAAGCACACTAAGTCATCCATCTGTCCATCTGCAAACACATTTGGGTCAATCTGCACCTGCTTCCATTTTCCCACAACTTTAATGCCCTTTGTCTGAAATCTACCATGATGTGGTAGCTTTCGCTTCGATTTTGTCTCTTTCAACTTCATGGTTGCTGAAAAGGAGAGAAATGTTCCTTTAGGTTGGTGAGAAGTACTGGGAAGTACAGGGTTCTAACGCAACAAATATTTTCTAAGCAACCTATCAATTACTGTGCCTCGCAAAGAACTGATCACAAAAAGATTGCTGTAACACAGCTGCACCCAGCTGGGCATGCTAGTACATGCTTGTAATCCCAGCACTCAGGAGGCTAAGGAAGGAGGATCGCTGCAAATTCAAGCCAACCTGGCCTACATAGTGAGTTCAAGGCCAGCCTGGTGAGATCGTCTCAAAAAGACAAAAACAAAAACAACCAAAACAAGAGCAAAAAAAAACCCTGCTTCCATCTAGAAGATATGCTGCTAACTGAAAAAAGACATACACCCAAGAATAGGCAAGTTGGCACAGAACGGAGAGAACATAAAGAGACAGAGCAAAGACATGAGGTAAACCTGCCTTGGATTCCAGATCTAACAATGAGTGTGTGACCTTGAACAAGGAAGTTTATTTCTCTCTGAACCTCAGTGTTTTTACCTATAGAGAGGGGAGTAGCCTAATAGTATGTAAGGTAAAATAATGTAAAAGGTGGATAACGAGGTTTGCTATATGGAAGAATGAGAAATAGTTTTGTTTGGAAGGGCAAATACCTGAGCCATCATTCTGGCTTTTGCCCCTTGAGTTAAAACCCAACCAGCTTTTTTCATTGCATTTTAAACAGTTTAAAGAACATTTAGGCACAACTCTTTGGGTGGAACTCGAATCATATTCCAAAGACAACAAATTACGCGGAGAACACAAAACATCTCGCTGAATGAAAAGCACAGAGTTCTGAGGCAACACACACTTCACAAGTTAAACTTTGCTTCAAACTCGGAACCATCACTTGCCAGTTCCTGCCAGCCCGCGGTGAAGGCATCGGTCTCTGTGAACCTCAGTTTCTCCACAGAGGGAACATCTGGTTCGCTACACAAAAAAGGTGGCGCACGCCAAAAACTCTCTCGGCTTAGAGCCAGGCGAGGGAGGCCGACGGACACGCAGCTTAGGTTCCCACCCGCCCAAGCCAAGTCACGCCACGACCACAAACCCCTGGGGTTCAGCTCCGATCAAGGAACGGGGATGTCACTAGAATGGGGACGACGACGCGGAGAGCGCGGCCCTGCAGAGTAAGTTCGGCAAGGCCCTTCTACGGCGCCGGCCGAACTACAGGCTTCTCGCCTCGTCGGGAGCACTAACCCGCGCACGCAGCCGCGAAGCCGAAGCCGCCGGGCCTGGAGACCCACAGGGCCCCGGATCTGGGGACCCGCGTGCAGCCTTGCTAGGCCCGCCCGGGACGGCGGCCTCCTCTCGATCCAAGGACCCCAAATCCGGCAAAGTCCCCCAGAAGTCTCGCCCCGCATCCCTACCCGGTGCTGGTCTCAGCCCACTCCCGCTCTGGTATTCACAGCGTGGAGACGCCGCACCGGCTCGCTCGGGCACCGGCCAGCAGCCTCGGAATCGTCCGAAACTGCCTCTCACCAGCAGCCTCCACTGCAGTTCCGGGGCGGGAGTTGTTCACGTGCGTTAGCGCTTCGGAAGTCCCGCCCTTTCACCAACTTTTGCTGCCTGATTGGCTACTGAACCGGACTTCTAAGGCGCAAGTGCAGAGAGCGCGATCTGCGTGAGTGTTCTATTTTGTGAGCAGTCGGCCTCATCAGGTGAGTGTGAACGGGGCGGGTAGCGCGAGTCCTCCATCCGAATGGTTGTGCGCAAGTGTTGTAGTCGCTGTCCGTGGACTGTGTGCCTACTTTGTTTCCTTATTTAACTTACAGCCCAACCAGCCAGTATAGAACGTGCTGTGTTCTCCAGGTTTGGTTTTGTTTTAAAAAGTCTCGCCTGTTGCATATGAATGGTTAAGGTAAAAACGAAGCTAAACGGGCTCCTTTGTAATAGAGCAAGAGAAATCAGCTTCACAGCCTATGCAGACCTTTTAATGTGGCTGTCACCAGATCACCTGGAAAACCTTTCTCCTATGTCCGTATCTGATGATGTGGGGAGATGACAGGGAATGGTTCTCTTCGGGGCCAGTCACACATATTGGAGCCAGGTGAGGTTTACTGCGCAGAACCTTTCCTAACACAGTTGTTTTCTGGGAAAAAGGATCTCGGCAGAGAAAGGCTGGAAGCAGGCCCCTGAGGTAGGAACTGGGGGCATCATGCAAGCTCAGAATGGTACATGTTGCAGAGGCGCAGTAAGGGCTTCTAAAGAAAGATGATCATCTGCGTTATTAGGGTTCCTCAGAGAAACTGAACCAACAAAATACATATCTGTGTGTAAATTGGAAAGAAATTGTTCTTAACTTTTTTTAGATGGGAGAGGGGATGATTCTGACCAAGCGCAAAAGGATGACATTACAGTAATGAGAATATAGGAATTTTCCCTTGTCAGTAGTATATTGATAAAATAGTTACTTTCTAAAGAAATAAAATACGTAACAATTTTAATGGAATTGTTGCTTCCTCCCACCCAACCTGGAAAAATTAATAAAGATCAAGACATCCAGTAAGGAATGGGACCTAGTTGCCAGGGGATCCACGCAGCAGCATTCAAGTGTACTTACAAATGTGAAGATCTTTTTCCAAAAAATATAGAAGAGCTGGGATGTAACTCAGAGGTAGAGTGCTTGTGTAGCATGTGCAAAATCTTGGCTTTTGAGGGAAACTTCCCTCAAAAAGTACAGAAGAGTGAAAAAAAAACAGAAGAGTGGATATGAGCTCAAAAATGTTGGAGCAACTGAGACATTTGCGCTCATAAAACTACCCCCTAGAGATGTAACATAGCTAGCCAGGGAGGCCTCCCAGGACAAGTTGAGAGTCTGAAATCAGATTATCTGGATTGAAATCTGAGTTCAGTAATACTCATTGCATGACATTGGAAAATTATTTACTCTTCCTGCGTCTGTTTCTTGATCTGTAAATTCAGAACAATGGTAACCCTCAGAGAGTACTTAAATGCAGTAATGTAAGGAGATCATTGTGGTTTCCAGTGAACCCAAAGTGATCTTAAAATTCCTTATCACACTATTGCTACCAAACACACCTGTGCTTTTGATGTACATATCAAAAACTAAATAGTTGGGGGAAAACACATTTCATCCAAGTGCCTCCACAGAGTTATTTCAAGCCTTTACTGTTCCCAGTGACACCACAGTAATCATTCACGTGCAGATAATTTTGTGCAGTCTCTCAATTCCTTCATTACAGTGGTTGCTAAGAAATAAAATTGCTGCATCAAATAGGCCTCTGATGTGTGCTGACAAATGACTAACCAGAAAAGTACACCTCCAAACATAACCTACCAAGCAGGGAATGAAGATGATTTCCCTTTCTGCTTCCATGGAGACACTGGGTACTTTCAGATACTTGTTTTTTTAAAATAATAAGGTAATAAAGTAATGAATGGATAATATATAGTCAGCATCATTCCATCCCCTACCATGAACATCCATCATAAAAACCTAAAGACCACATATTGTTTTGCAAGTGACCTGAATGTGCTCATGTGAGTGCTTTGTGCAAGAACATGAAGGTGGGAGGCATGTGCGGAATGTGCTCGTGCTGCCACATATATCAGGAAGTTCTTGATTTCCTGCAGCAGAAGCAGAACCCCAAGATCCAGCTTGTACTTTACTAGGCAAGATGCAGATACCAAGGCATCCATTTACAACCGTAGATGGACGATACCTTAGGTAGCTTGGCCCCAGAGTCAACAGATGGAGCAGTGCCTTTGCCGTGTCACAGCTTCTTGACCGTGGCACCCTCAAGTGATCCAGTCCTACAGTGTTGCCCTAGAGGCAGAGGACAATTCTATAACCTCCGCTGAGACCCTCCTTCCTCGGAGCTAGAACACTCGCCTAGTCAGTTGATTCCCTCTGTTAAAACCCATTCTACTTAATTTAGCTGAGTGATTGCTGTTACCTTCACTAACTAAAATAGACACACTATTATCACCATTCTTTTACTACTTATGACATCAAATGTCTTTTTGAACATTTATTAGTGTGTATATTTCTTTTTCAAAGAACTGGCTCTTCTGGGAGTTTTTGTTTTTGTTTTTTGTGTTTTGTACCAGGGATTGAACTCATGACCACACGCTTGCAAGGTAGGCACTTATGCCACTAAGCTAAATCCCTGGCCCATGGGAGTTTATTTTTTAACACAACTCTTTTTAAAAATCATTGCATAAGAACTCTCTTTACATTGGGGGTGCTAATCGTGCAAAAATACTTGTTTTTTTCCCCAAAATAGGTCACTTGTTTCTTAACTTTCTTCATAGTATTTTTATTTTTATTTTATTTATTTGTTTATTTATTTCAGTACCAGGGATTGAACTCATGACCTCCTGCTTGCCAGGCAGGCATTTATGCCACTGAGCTAAATCCCCAGCCCGTGGGAGTTTATTTTTTAACACAACTCTTTTTAAAAATCATTTCATAAGAACTCTCTTTACATTGGGGATGCTAATAGTGCAAAAATATTTGTTTTCTTTTTCCCAAAATAGGTCACTTGTCTCTTAGCTTTCTTCATAGTATTTTTAATGACACATGCAGCTTGATGCTGAGACAGTGAGGAGACAGAAGGCCAAGATCACAAAATAAGCCCCTGAGCATGATAAACTATTACTCCTTGTAATATGGGACTACATGATTAGCAGAATAATCATGAAACCTTGATAAAACCACCAAAGCAGAATGTTTGCATGAGATGAGACATTGTTTACAAATAACCTAAATAAACCCCTAGTATCTGCTCTCAGTCAACTTACAATCACTACTTTTGGTGGTCACACTGCTAGATAATACATTATTGGTTCCCACTGTTTGGGAACCAATAATGTATTATCCTATTTGCTGTAGGATAATACCTCTGTTTTGTGGGTAACAAAAACAGTTGCCTCAGTTACTTCCCAGGAACCTGAGGGCCACTTGTGGTGAAAACACTGACTCTTTAGGAGAGATTATAGAAATCTGATAGATGTGTAAAATGGGATAAAATCTTGTCATCGATGTCTTCTTATTGTCTGTCTCTGTTGCTGGGTGGACACGGGTCAAATTGTACTCAGCTCTGCACTTAGGTTGATCAATTTCTATTATTTGGTACAAAATTATACAGGATTAACTCCGTATTGCCCATTGGAGCAGCTATGTGTCTTCTTCTTTCTCTCGTCTCTCTTTCCTGCCCCCACCCTTTATGTCCTTCAGAAGCCACAAAAACCCAGGCACCTAAAGTCCTTCAGTCTTATCATAGGACTCAGACCCACAAGTCTCCCATGTTTTAGGCAGGTGATGGCGCCAGCTGCTCCAAAATTTCACAGCCTCTAGGATGAACTGACTGTGACCACCTGGTGGCGCAAGTCCATCACAAAAATAACCATCTCTGGAACTCTGAAATTCCCCTAAATAATGAGAATTACTAGAATTTAGTCCATATCAACAAATCAGTAAAGACCTGCTTTCTCTCCTTATTCTGGGTGCAGCTCTTTGGGCATTTTCTTGACTAACTGCTGACTGCCTTCCACTGAAGCTCCAGTTTGACCAAAACACCTCCCCCAAAATTTTATCTGTGCAGGAGTGTGTGTGCTTGCAATGTCCCAGTCTTCTTTATTTCTCCCAGCCTCACTTCTACCATCTCTCACTACCATCTCTGGGTCATCAGTATCATCATGAAACAAAGAGTTGTCTTTTTGTTTCGAGTCACCGATCAAGAGCTCTGTAAATATGTTTTAAATGAAAGAATAGAGAGAAGAACAAGGAAAGTGAGGATCTCATTCAGTCAGGAAACAGGAAGGTGGGAAATGCAAGAAATGGCCGAATAAGGGTGGAAGAGGCCTTCTGCTTAAGGTAGCTTCAGATATCTTGAGTTTGTCCCTTGTTCAAGACAAAGAAATGAGGTGACCAGTTTTAGTGCCTGATCCTCCACCCAACAACCTTCTTTATCTTTAAACATCATCCTAAAGTACTCTAGCAAGTATTGCTTAAATTTTCAGGCATCTTGTGATTTTCACAGCTGGGATGCAGAGTTACCATTGACCCCAGGGGGCAGCACTGATTCCAGCTTCATGGCCTTTAAGGACATCCCTCACTTGGAGACATAGGTATACAGGTTTCTCAGAATTTCCTATTACTAGGGTAGCTAGGGAAATAATCTGTGGATAGAAAAGAATGGTAGCATTTGTACCAAACGATGAGATCTTTTGAGCCAAAGATGGTCCAAATATTGCAAGCACACACACTCTGGTACAGTCAAGGTTTGGGGTAAGGACCTTTAGCTAAGTAAGAACTTCAACTGAAGGCAGTCAGTAGTTGGTCAAGAATGATCAAAGTGCTCCCTGAACAAAGCAGCCAGTTTTTAATGATTTGCTGATATGGGCTAAAGTCCATAATTCTCATTGGTCCAGGGCATAGTGTCAGAATTGTTTATTTTTGTGATGGACCTGGACCACCAGTCACCACCTCACAGTTGCAGTCACAGTATCAGTAGCAGTCACAGTCTGTAAGAGAAATTTTCTCTTATTAACAGTGCATGGTCTACACTGCTCCATGCTGCTCATCTCCCCGCAATATTCCAGGAATTGAGCCGTTATAGTTTAAAGCTGCCTAGGTTAAATTCAGACTAGGATAAAGCTGACTAGAAAACCTGGGTTGCGAGGTAGAAACAGCCCCATTCCATGTTTAAGGAATTTATGGAATGTATCTTCCCTGGGCATCTGCTGCCCATATTAGGAAGCACCCTCCGCCGCCCAACTCTAGACCACCCTATAGACGCCCCCTCCAATGAATGTAGAAAGCCATTTAAACTAACCAATGCCTTCTGCTTCTGTAACCGTGCTTGCCAAAGCCCTGCTTCCTTTGTTCGGTAGTTTTAAAAGCCATGCTCCGGCATACCTCGTGGCTCTCTGTTCCTGCGCGTTCATTGAGCCCCACGCATGCTTGGACAATAAAACCCCTTGCCTATTGCATGAGATGGCATCTGTTGACTTCTTCCTACACGCGGCGGGCGTCTCAACCCTCTCAAGTCAACTCATCCTAGAGGCTGTGCATGGAATTTTAGAGTAGTTGGTGCCACTGTCCCATGCAAAACATCACAGCCTTAGTCCTATGATAGAGCCTGGATCCTGTGATAGAGCTGAAGGACCTCAGGTTCTGGGGTTTTTGTGGCTTCTAAAGAAGCACAAGAATAGGGGAAAGAGTGAAGGAAAGAGGTTGAGAGAGAGAGATCACATATCAGCTCCAATGGCAACATGCCAAGTTAACCTTGTATAGCAGTCTTGGACAAAACGTGAAAACTGGGGACTATAACAGAGTCCACATCAGCAGCACCAAGTCAGTTTTGAGTTCAGTTTACAGACAGTTTGCAAGCAGGATGTGCAAAGCAGATGGCAGGTTATTACATGATTGGTTACATGAATTAAGTCACATCCTGGGGGCAAGGGGTTCAAGCTGAGCTGTGGAGAGGCCACAATGACTCCATTTTGTCCCAGACACATCTGGTTGATAGTGTTTTGGTAAAGTGCAGGCCTTGAAACATGCCCCCTCCCCCGCGCGCACAAGGTAAAAACATGAGATCCCATAAGGACAAGAAGCAAAGAAGTTATATAATCTAAATATGCGCAGTATGAGTTTCTTTGCTCTTTATCTCAATAAAAGCTGCTTGGTTATGCTGGCCGGGCGACAGCCATTTTACTGACCCTTAGTATGTAAGTCCCTTTATTTTCCCTTTGCTTGCAAAACCCCTACACTGAGCAAGTAAAGTTAAAGTGTCCTTGATTAGGCCAATCCCAATCAAGGAGTTACATACTCTTTTAACTAAGGAAAACAAGCTGAGAATAGTCAAATTGTCCCAGCACATTATCAGAAGAAAAGCATCTGGACTCAGACAGTCAAGGTTGGCTGAATTTAGCAGGGTGCTTATGTGACAGGCAGAGGAAGATAGGCAGAGGCCGCTACTTGACTTTTAACTTGTTATAATGTGTATAAATACGCTATTCTATAACTGTGTCTTTACTAAGATTACAATTGTTCCCTTACACTGAGAGACTTTAGCCTCCTGGTTTGTAAAGAGTCAGGGCTGAAAACCTTTTCCTCTGTAACATCTTTTACTAGACACATAGATATAGTTCCCACCTATCCTTGTACTTTGTAAGGGTCTCTCAATGTCTAATCTAAAGGGGGTGACAATGCTAGTGGCAAGGCCCTTGGCTTGGGATGGGTTGGAACTCTTTGTGACCACAAGCTTTACTTGAAATTGTTGCAGCCTGAAAACACAAATTAAGCAAATAGAAGCCTAAGATTACACAGGCCAACAAGTTTTGAAACCCAGTTTGTCTTTAGTATTTGTGAGAATCTTTATGAATCCGACTGCAGATGGTCTAGAGGAGAATCAAAACTGTGAATGATGAAAGACTCAGAATAGTCATAGTATTTTAATGAACATTTGACCAATGATAAGACAATTTAATTTTTCATTATATATAGCATTTCTGGATAACAATCATGAAAGCAGTATTATTAGAAATGCTACTGAGAGTAAAGGTCTTAGCAAAGGTCCCAGCTACAATTGTTTTATCTATCCTAATATCTTGTTTTTTATCTATCCTGTATCTTGTCTTTCTTGATCCCTGCTTAACAAAACTATTTTTAAATCTATGAGTATCCTAGTCTATGGTTATTTTCAGAACAAATCTTAGATCAGTTTAAAACTGTCTCAGGATAATTTTACGAGTCTGACAGAAGTTTTTTGTAATAATTATTATCGGACACTTATCCATAAGAACTTTTCCTTTACAACCTCTTAGCTCTATTTATTTTTTGATGTGGTTGACACAAGTGACACCATCTTGATATTGACAACTCTTATGTTTTTCTTATGTTCCTCCCTGGTCTTTGAGAGAGTCTCTCTAAAGACTTCATTGATCAACCATCCTATAGTTTTGTTTCAGTTGTTCCACTTTGTAGCAATGGACTGGTCTGGATTGTTGGTTCCTGATCTAGTTCCTAGTTAGAGAGGAACTGGTTAACAGTTGAGCATCAGTGTCAAAACTTTCTGAGCCACATTTTTTTGTTTGTTTGTTTTTTTGTTTGTATCAGGGATTGAACTCATGACCTCACACTTGCTGGGCAGGCACTTGTGCTGCTAAGCTAAACCCTTGGCCCACTTAGCTACACTTGAGCAACAAGGAGGTTTAGAAAGAGTGGCCCTTAAGCTAAACTTATCTTGGGTTCATTGTTTAATTTAATCTCATTTGTTTTGAAGGTGATGGCTAATATTTTAAAACATTGGATCAGATCATTTTGTGATGAGTGATACTTCTGCAGAATTTCGAGATACAACAACCATGGAGTTTTAAAGAAAAAAATCAACAAGAGCAAAACACATTTAGTTCATAAGTAGGAACATCAATTTTTAGTCATACCTCATTTAACCAAAGATAATCAAAGGAAACCCAAATTGTCTATAGTACCTGGGAGAATCTTTTCCATGAATTTGAATGCAAATGCTTTAAGAGAAGAGTCAAAACAGTGAATGACAAAAGACTTAGAATGGCTATGGTTAGTAGTTTAGTGAGAAGTTAATAATCGACAAGACAATTTAATTTTTCATTGTATACTGCGTTTCTGGATAACAATCATGAATGATAACATTGTCTGAAGGCCAGTAGGATTTTATAAATTTCATAAAATCTTTAGATTATTAATATCAATACCATATATCACATATTACCATTAAATAATAGTTGTTCATCTGATCAGTTATAAACCAGATTTAACGAGAGTTATAAGTAATCACTTGAAAGACTTTAAAGCAAATAGGTGCTCCTAGAAATTCTCAAGAGCATCCCAGATCCAAAGTGTCCCTGTGACCATTTCCTGCCCTTCTGTTGCCCACCCTTCATTCTAGCTCATGTTTCTTTTGGGTTTTTGTTGTTGTTGTTGTTGTTGTTACTACTGTTGTCTTGTCACAGAAAACAGAACTCTTCTTCCCTGAAGTTGAGTTGCTAGACACATGAACCTCTCTCTCCCCACTGTCTTCCTCCATCTTTCTCCTTGAGACATTCAGTCCAGCAGAATCTCACCCCTAACCTCCTAATAGAGAGCAGGAGCGCTACACAGAAAGTCCAAAAGACCCCAACAGATAGACCTCGCTGGACTCCACTTTCAATCTATTCTCATTGGGTCATATTGTTTTATTCAATCACATTTCTACATAGCTGTGCATTCTTCATCAGCATAAGTATAAGAATGGAAAGTCTCCCCTACATCTTTATTTCTGAAAGCTCCTGTGTGTTATGTAAAATTTTAATCAAATAAATGTATTATTTTTCTTTCATTAAAAAAAAAAAAAGCAAATATGGTTGGGAATTTAGCTCAGTGGCAAAACTCTTGCCTGGCAAACACAAGGTCGTGAGTTTGATTCTTGGTACCAAAAAACAAAAAAACCAGCAAATAGGTGATTTTAAAACTTCAGTTGCTTAAGACTCAATTTTTCTAAATAATCAAAATCTAATGAAGATAGTGGGAAACACAAAAATGATCTCAATTGTTAGGTTTTCAGTACAATAAGAAAGAAGACATAAAATAAAAGGTAGCCTTTATTCTGAGGATGTTTAGAGAACTCCATGACCATAGGCAGCCTGGTATTCTCTGACTGGAACGTGGGATATGGGAGATATATATATATATATATATATATATATATATATATATATATATATATAAAACCTGTGACGGGGTGACGCTTAGGGTGAACATAGACGACACACAAGGAGCTGATTGGGACCTTTTTCACACCACTGGGAAAGCAAAAAGGAAGTCGTCATAGGGAAAGGAGGGAGCCTTGATCCAGCCTCCCACTGCTGTAATATCCTGTAACTTATTCTAGGGCAAAATCCTTTCATTCCCCTCTTTATATTGTTAGGAAAAGGGCAAAGTCTCTCTCTTACTACTTACTGTTGAAAGGGGCACCATATTAGGGTTTAGGAAGATTGACAGGATGATGGTTGATGCCCATGTAGAAGCTGGTACCAGGTGTATTAGCCAGGACAACTTTATCATTGGTAAATGCCCTCATCTTAGACTGGGGGAAAAAAAGAGACAAGGTGCTATGAGGAGGCAGGCCACTATCATATTTAAGGACCCAGGAAATGTAGAAGGAAAATTGCCCTTGATCCAAATGTGTCATTCCATCAAGACCATGATGAGGAAGATCTGAAAAATAAGCATGTTTGGGAGGGGTAGAGTTATGAGAGGTGATTATTCCCCATCCGAATGGGTAAAAATTAAAAGTGTAGGTAGGCAGGGCTTGTCTCTGGTCCAGGAGTTGAGCTGGAAAGAATAAGAAGTATGAGAAATATAAAGCCTAAAAACAAAACACGACTTAACCTGAGAGCTGTGGCTGTGAGGCCTTGGTGAGACAGAGACGGGTGGGTGACAGAAGATGAGAGGACCACTCAGGATGGTTAGATTTAGGGTTGGGAGGGCACTGCTTAGCTTACATGATGTGAAACCAGGATGGAAGTCCAGCTGTTTGACCATTGTTGGGGTTGCCAAGAAGACCAGGTAGGGGCTGCTCTGCCATGGTTGCAGTCCTTGGGATGATTTTCTGTAACAGGACTTTAGTAACTGCATCAGCAGTCATCCTGGTTGTGGGAAAGGCTTTTATCCATCCTGAAAAAGTATAAACAAAGGTGAGAAGATATTTGAGAGTTTTGTGGTGGGGCATGTGTGTAAAATCTAGCTGCCAGTCCTGACCAGGGGTGTATCTGCAAAATTGATGAATAGGAAAGGAAGGGGGTGGTATGTGTCCCTGACGAGAGGTTTTACTATAGAGATGACAGGTGTAAGTTGTTGAGACCTCAGAGCGTCTGGGTCAGTCAACATAAACACAAAGGAATCCTGACAATTAGGGTGTAGGGGGATGGTAAAAAAGGCATTTTAAAGAAAATGGAAAAGATAAAGTGAGTGGTGGAGGGAGGGATATGAGAGACCATGGTACAAGGGTTTGGCACCCCTGGGTAGATTGGGGTAACAGCATTATTGATTATCCTAAGGTCCTGCACTAGACAATAAGACCCGTCAGGCTTGAAAATCAGGAGAACAGGAGTATTATAGGGTGAATGAGTAGGTTTAAGAAGACCATTATCTAAAAGGTGCTGGATCTTAGTTTGAAGTCCCTGTAAATATTTGGGAGCTATGGGATACTGGGGAACACAAGGAAAAATTGAAGGATCCCTGAGACAAATTAAAATAGGCATGGCATGGGTAGCACGGGTGGGATTGGAGGTACCCCAAACTATGGGATTGACCAGAGAAGAAGGGAGGGGAGGGAATGGCTTTGTGGTGTGCTCTGAGGGTGTCTGGAGGACTAGAGCTGTGGGGAGGGAGAAGGTAAAGGAGAAGTTAAGCTTTTGAAGATCTCTATCTAAAAGGAGTGTGGGACTTGTTGGAATTACTAGGAAGCTATGAGTAAAGAAGAGAGTTTGGAACCTGCATGGAATAGGCCCTGTCTGTAAGGCTGCGTAGGTTGGCCGTCAAAACCCACTATAGAGACTGCGGACTTAATACAAGGGCCTGAAAACTCAGGAAGAATACTATATATGGCCTCTATGTCCACAAGTACAGAGAATGTCTTACCTGAGATCTCCAGTGGGATTTGGGGCTTTGAGAAGGATACCTTAATGGGGGGCTGTGGACCCTGAGCCCCATCAGTCTTCAGCAGCAAGTCTGAGTAGATCAGTCAGCGATAAATCTGGCAGAGATGAAATCTCCTGTGAGGGCAAGGTGTTAGAGGATGGCTTACCTGCTCTCTGGCGGCCAGGACAGTCGCTCTTCCAGTGGCCCTTGAGATGGCAATAGGGGCCAGGCCCCAGAGGAACACCAGGGTTGGGGTACTCTCTTGCCCAATGTCATTTTTTGTTGCACATGAAGCATGGCCTGGGAGGGGCTTGGTCAGCTCCGCCTTGTCTTGGTTTACCTGTCTCAGAGCTCTAAGTGTCACTGCTAAAAGATCAGATTGTTATTTTTCCTTTTGATTTTTATCTCTGTTGTTGCAAACATGAACAGCCACATTAAGAAGGTCTCCCTAGGGGTCTGAGGGCCAAGTTTAGCCTTTTGTCTTGGGATCTGGCTCACAGAGGAAGGTATCTGTCTCTTCCACAGTCACAAGACATCTGGTTTTTATCTTGGGTAGGTGTGTAGCTTTAATTATAAAGGAGACAAAGGCAAACAATCAATTACGTATGCAGGAGTCAAATAATAGAATCAACAGGGTATTTATGAGTATAATTTTAGTAATGGCTTTCCATAAGGAGGATAAGGATAAGGTCTAGGGAATGTTAGAAATTGACATGTTATTTACTTGTTATACACACATTTAGGCTTTACAATTGTGTAAGTAGCTCTTGTGCTGTTAGAATGTCTAATGCCATCTGATTTTTTGAGGATGGCCTGTTTTATTAATTTTACCTTTTTATTTAGGAGAGAGATCTCAGCTGCAGTGTCATTTAAGGCCAGTTGAGTATAGATAGTTATGGCCCCAATATGCATCATATAACCTTTTTCTGGAAAAGATTGGGTGGATCCCAGCAAAAGGAATCCAAAAGGAATCTATAATTATCTCTTAATTTTAGTTGTTGAACTAGATTGATAACAGTATAGTGCAGTAGAGGCAGTAAGCTTAACATAGAACATTACATACATTTTTATTTAAAAATTATTATTTGACTGGTGACCTAGTGTTGTTCTGATTTGAATCTCCTGGCTGGAGCACAAGAAAAAGGCAGATGTCTGGATCTGAAAGAAAACACTTGTCCTCATAAACAATCTCAATTCTACATTTGAAAGGATGAATATATCATCAGATCAGCAACAATGAATTGTTTTAGCCATATGAACTTTAGTTGAGGTGTCTCCCATAGGGCTATGGAGATTATTGGGGCCTCCAATTAATGAACAAGAGCTGGTTAAAATTACCAGGTGGCCACTTTCTTATTCACCAATTGAAGTTCTGTCCAATGTCTCCTCACTCCCAGGGATTTTGTTTAACCAATTTTAGCATCATTTTGACCAGCTGCAACCTAGGTGGAAGCATGCTTTTTAAATCTATAACCCAAATAAACCTTGATTAAATGATCTGAAAATGTAAAAGAGGAGGAAAAAATTGTTGAACTCAAATAAAAGGAACAGCTATTTACAGAGTAGGCAAATGGACAAACGTGGAGAGGTGATCTGTACAGTATAAACATAAAACAAATAGATATATAGACTGACAAATGTTACAAAATCAGAGTGCACTCAAATATATTTGGCCAATTTGAGCTATAATAAATAGACTTGTGTGAACCTTTTTGTAGATTAGTTAATAGAGATCTCTTGAAATAAGAATAGCAGAAAAGGAACCTAATTTATGGCTAATCTGAGATCTGGAAGATACAGGGGAGAGTTCCTGGTGGAGCAGAGTGAGCCAGAAGTATTTGAGCCATTATACATTATATATAGAGTGAGAGAAAGACATGTCCTCAGAGTAAAAAAAAGGCCTAAAAATGATGGGTTTTTGTCAACTTGCCGCCATTGTGAGAAATGCATAAATAAAGATCAGCTTTTTGTTTTTTATAGCCTTCTTGAGGCCAAGAGCACCAAGGTTATGAACCAGGCACCCCAAAGGTGTGTTTTTGGGGGGGACAGGAAGTGGCCCCCAGGACTGAATTGTAAGCGAGCTGAGAGAACAACTTTGCCTCGGGACATAAGAGCTTTTGGCTCCCCCCACCCAAGAAACGTGGAAGCTGTCCTGGGCCACATCTATCAAAAAAAGTCATCACCTATTTTGAGAGTGTGACACAGAAAGTCCCAACACCCATTCTCCCGGCCATCACTGAAAGAGTTCGAGGCAGGGTCCTGGGAACAAAATTAGCAGTTTTGTCTCAGGCTGTACGGTCTAAGGATCATGAAAACTGATATCTCTGTCCCAGTACAGTAAGCATAGGTTTTCTGATGCAAGCTTGCAGATTTTAGGAATGGAAACAGAAAACCCCCCATAGTAGCTCACCTTTGATGAATGAGGAAAGTTGCTGTTGTGTCAAGTAAACAGGCCCACAGGAAAAAACAGTGGTTCATAGGCAGGGTGGCTCCAAATGGGAGCTAACATACTCTGCCATCCGAGTCAGGTGGCACCATTATGTTAGGTTTTCAGTGCAGTAAGAAAGAAGATATAAAAGGTAGCCTTTATTCTGAGGACATGCAGAGAACTCCATGACCATAGGCAGCCTGGTATTCTCTGACTGGAACGTGGGGTATGGGAGATATATGTAACCTCTGACTGGGGTGGCACTTAGGGCAAGCATAGACAACATGCAAGAGGCTGACTGGGACCTTTTTCGTGCCACTGGGAAAGGAAAAAGGAAGTTGTCATAGGGAAAGGAAGGACCCTTGATCCTGCCTCCCACCACAGTTATATCATGTAACTTATTCTAGGGCAAAATCCTTTCATCGATAAAACATGAAATCTTTGCTTTCTGTGCTAGTTCTTGCAAATTTTACTAAGGGCAGGTCAATGTTTTAAGAAAACCTTGTTTTAGACAGAGAAATAGAATTAGATTTCATATCAATACATTCAAATTTGATTTTTAGAAAACTCTTTAAATAATTTAAAAAATTATAACCAAGTTCATCCTATCATGAATTTCCTTTCCTGAGCTTCAACCATTATAAAACTCCAATTTATTTGAACTTTGTGTGATTTACTTTAACTTTCTTGTTTTGTCTTCATCTCCTTTATTCATTCAAATAGACCAAAATCTTAACATAAAAATTTTCTTGTCCCAAAATATTATTGATATAGGGGAGTGAAACTTGTGACCTACTATGTCTGCAAGTTTGTGTTCTCTAAAATTGAAGAATGAACTTTAGGAACAATGGAGGTTAAGAGTAGAATATATTTATTGAGAGAAAGAAAGCTTCCATCTGAAGAGAGACAGAAGGGGTCCCAAGCAGGTTGCCCAAGACTGTCTTTTCCGGGGACTGTTATAGAATAAAACCGTGGGTTGGGTGGGGGGACAATGACAACGGATAGACTGGGAACTCATAAGGCAGATGGGCATAAGGTGGGACATAACTATAGTTAGCCAATAAGATCAATATTTCAGGTAAAATTGATTACATTAGGGACAAATGGGAAAGCAAGTCACATAGGAAGTGGGCATTTTTAGTGTTGTGACCTTTACCCTAGAGGGACAGGATAGTGACTCCAGGGTGGGAGGGAACTAATTAGAATAACAGTACCCAGGATGTAGATGCATTTGTTTGATCCTTTGTCTTGAGGCCTGGCCCACAGCTGGAGGTGTCTGTCTCAGTTGTCAGGTGTCTGCACTGGCTCCTTTGAGGGCCTAGCCCTGTTTCACTGCCTATAATATTTCTAACTAACTCAGCTGCCTGCAACATTATCTCTTACCTTTTCTTGCAAAACTTTTTATCTGTATACCCATATTGTTCTTACATCACTTTCCCTTCTACCTAACTGTTCCCATTTCTCGTTTACTTCCTTAAATTCCATTTGAAACAGCTCTTATAAAATTTTTTAGTTTAGACCAAATTATCATTTTTCCAAAAAATACTGTTTTTATAGTTTTTAATCAAAACATAGCCTAAGTTTTTATAGTATGTTGTATGAACTATTATACATTAATTCAATTTTTAACTTTTAATAATTTTACTTTTTACTGAAGACCCAGGAAAGAAAATGAGCTGCTTTTACATATATTAACAATTTCTGAAAATACACTTAATAGATCCAAATACACTGTCCTTTTACAGAATCTAAGAAGATAAGTATACCTGGATTTGTATTTAACAATTGATGGCCCACATGTTTCATTATAAACATTTTGCCTCATTTATGTTTACCTACTTTATAATTTGATAGTAATGTTTAGCTTCCTTATGAAAGCTGAGACATCAAACTAGCATAGTTATCATTCTAGGTTTTCTTATCAAAGAATAACATTAAAAGTTAAATTGCTGTACCTGAAATAGGCACCAACTGAATTCATATAGCTTTATGTTAAACTTCAATAATAAGAATAATCTAAGCACACTTACTGATTTCTAAATAAGAACTGAATCCAAGTTATGACAAAATGAAACAAGTTAAAGCCATTTGTCTACCACAGCCAAACTCTAAGGTACTTTTCTGCTGTTAGTCTTATGTAAACTGTATTGCAGAATAAATTTTAAAATGTCTCCCTTCCATCCTTTTTTCTTTGGTCTAAGAACTAACAGATGTTTACGTTCTAATTATGATTGACTGAGGAACAGATTTCCAAGTAACTTTGAATAACAAAATAATCTTAGTAGGGGCAGAAAGCAGCAGAAGAAAAGAAGAAAATTGACAGCAGAATGCAAACACAGACAAACAAAACTTTATGTTGGTTGATCCTGTAATTATAGTTTAAGATCTGTTTTAAAACTGTTCACAGGAAGTGTTGAGGCATGCTAATGATCTACCCTGTGAAGGATGACAGTAGGCTTCCCCAGAGTGATGGTCTTTTGGGTTCCTGAAGCCACATGCCCATTTGGACCCATTTATTTTTGTTCCATCGCAGAACCATCTCTCAGTGGAGTCTTTTTTTTGCAGAGGATAGTGGCTTGTGTGTCAGCTTAGTCACCCCAATGGGGACATCCAGGGCCTTGCCAGTGCCCTGGATGCTAGTGACTCTCCATGTGACAGGTGGCACACTGTTTGGATCCCAGGGGCTGTGTCTGGCAGCTCCTAAACTTTCTATACTGTCATCTAAATGAGGCTGGATCAAGACAGCAAAAACTGGGTTCTTCTAGTTTTCTCATATCTAAGACCTCTATAAACTTGGAGTCCCACAGTGAATGGTACTCAGGAGGGGTATAAAACCCAACAGCAAATATCTACATGAATATTATAATGTTCTCCTCCCATATACTCGGATCAAAGACCAGACACAGCAGGCTAAGTAGAACCTATGACCCCCTCCCCCAGGGAATCCATTCAAGTTTTCTAACCTGGAAGAAATCTCACAAGTTGTTAGAATGCATCAGTTGTGGTCAGAAGAACAGAAAACAAGGTGTTTCAAAAGGGGGAGGGAGAGACTATAGGTAGAGAAGCAAATTACAGAGTTTGTATTCTATACTATGTAGAGGAGGATACCAAGAGCACACAGGCTGGCCAGATTCCAGGGAAACTCAATCACAGCTTTGGACAAGGAAGTCAAAATTCTCTTCCCTGGTGGAAACAGCAATATGTGGGGAAAATGAGGGCAGGCTTGTCAGCAGGAATTAAGAACCAAAGAAAAGAGGATGATCTTTTGCAAAGTAATCATACCATGCCAGGAATCAGCATAAATCACAATGGAAACTTGAGTAGAGAAATCCTAAACAATTTTAAGCTTCTGTTGCAGCCATTTGAGGGGAAGGGTGTGCTTGAACACTTTTCCTCTTGGATCTTCTTAAGGGACTCATTCTCCTTCAAAGCAGGATGTTTTCTTGGATGGCCTGCCCTGTTTGGGACTTTTATGAGAGTGGAAGGAAAAAAAAGATCTTTGACTTCTGCACAGTTAGTGTCTGAAAACTGTGCCAGCTCTCAGGGGCAGCATCAGTCATTGACCAAGTGCCACTTGAGTCTGCATCACTAGGGGAATTCCCCAGTGACTCACAAAAGGGAAACTGAAATTCAGGGCAAATAGAACTTGTGCCCTTTTGTCTTTGAAAACAAAAAGAGGTAGAGGGAGAGGGAGAAAGGAAAAGCAGGAATTGGGGGAGCATAGCCTGTGAGATGGGAAAATAAAGCAGGTCAAAGGAAGTTGGAATTTACCTGCTGCAGTGAATTTCTGGGGAAAATAAATCTGAGGCAGCTGCATAGTTGCTTACATGGGGTCAGTGTCCAGGAGTCCTGTCCTGCCAGAGTCACCAAAGATATGATACTAGACAGTGGGATGTCTTAACCTAGCAACAGTAGAAATGAGACTGGTCCAAATACTGCAAGCACATGCACTCTGGCACAGGCAAAGGGTTACAGGGGGAGGAGGACTTCTGCCAAACTGGGGCATCAGCTGAAAGAGTCAACAGTTTAATTGGGCAAGAGAGTGACTAAGCAGCTGCTCCTAAGACAAAGAGAGCAGCTTGTTTTTATTGTTTTATTGACATGGGCTAAATTCCAGTAATTTCCACTGGTCAGGGAATGTTTTTAAAGATGTTTATTTTTGAGTGGTCATGGTCAATTCATACTAGAGGGTGTGGGATTTTGGAGAACCTGGTGCTGTCATCCTGTGCAACACATTCCAGCCTAGATCCTATCTTAGGACCAAAGGATTTCAGGTGCTCAGGTTTTGGTGGCTTCTAAAGAAGCAGAAGAGTAGAGACAGAAAAGAGGGGAGGCAAAAAGAAAAAGAAAACATACCAGCTCTAGTGTGCCAAGTTAGTCCTGTATGATAGTTTTGAACCAAACATTTGAAAAAGATCAACATGTGTATGCAAAGCTGAGTGGAATGTGACCCAAGACTTCAGATAGCAAATGGGACAGACAATATACAAATAGAGATGACAAGATTTTATCCCATTTTAGACACCTATCAGATTTCTTTAAGTTCAAAGATCAGTGTTTTCAGCAGAAAAGGCCTTTACATCCCTGGAAAGTAATTCAAGCTATTGTTACCATAATTCATATCTCAGAGATATAATTTAGAGCAAAGCTAGTGGGAAATCAGTTGTTTATTGCCCAATGGTATGACCTCCAAAGTTAATAATTTTAGGTTGACTAAATTGACTAAGAGCCAGTGAAGCTAGAAAGCTTATTTAGCATCCTCGTTGTAAACAATTTCTCATCTCATGCAAACATTTTGATGTTACGCTTTTATCAGCATCTCATGACTGATCTGCTGAAACTTGCCATTCTACAAAGGGTAATAGTTTACTGAGCCCAGTGATTTATTTTCTTATCCTGGCCTTTTTTCCCTGCCCTGTCCTACAGTTGGTTCCCAAATGTGTCACCAAGATTTATTCCAGTAAGAGGAAGGGGCAGAAATAGTTAAAGGTAACATTGGCACATGTTTACTAAGTCTGTATGTGTCACTAAACTAAGTTACATCAAGGCTAAATTTGCTTAAGGTCACAATTACAGTGATACTAACCCAGGCCACTGGAAGAAATTGTAACAAAATGCAGTGCCCCTTGGTGTATGCAAAATTGGTAAGCACAACTAGGAGATGAAGATTGAACAAAAGTTTGTTATTTCCAGCAAGTAAGGAGTACACTAGAATTAATCCTCAAAGCAGTTCCTCCCCAAAGAAAGCCAGGAGCTTTTATTGGAGAAACTCGTACATACTCAAATAGGAAAGACTCTCAGTCATCGTTGCAAGCACCTCCCTGAGCGTACTGCTTGAGGTCATACTGTGAATGTTCAAAAATGGTGGGTGGGAATACCTTGTGAGTAGAAAATTTAGTAAAAGTTGAGCAGCTCCCCTCACATACCTCCAAGCATAGGTGATTTTTCCTGCCTAGTGACTGAAAGATTGTGGTTACTATCTGTTATGGTTTGTGTCTGGATGTTCCTCCAAAGCCTCATGTGGTCATGGAAAATGGACTTTTCAGGGTGACTGAATCTAGGCTTTGTGAATGGTTCACTGGTTCAGGTCAGATGATGGGATTAACGGTGTGAGTGATATACCACTTAAGGCAGGTAGCCTGCATAAAACATAAAGGACAGAAAGAGTTCTCTCTCCCTTCCTCCCTCCCTTCCTCCCTCCCTCTCTCATTGCCTTTGCTATATTCTGCTGCCATGTTCAGTTGTCCTGCTATGTGCCACCCTGCCTTGGAGCCAGCCAATTATGGACTAAAACCTCTATAAACTGAGCTAAATAAACTCTTCCTTCCTTAACTTTGGTTTAAATTCACTGCAGCAGGTAAATTCCAACTTCCTTTGACCAGTACTTCATCTCAGCAATTAGAAAAGAAAATAACTTTCTTGGTTACTTTTCTCTCATTGCTGAGATAAAATACCCAACTCTCAAAATTAAGGAAGGAAAGGTTTAGTTAGCTCACAGTTTGTGGAGGTTTTAGTTCAAAATCAGCTGGCTCCAAGGTAGGGTGGCATGATAATCACAAAATCTCCATGCCCCCTTCTTGCACAGACTGAAGATGTTTACAAAGAATCCTGGCTCCCTGCTGGGTGGCTTAGTTAACTTCTAAACTTCTCAAGTTGATACAATGTATGAACCATAACAGTAACTAGGACAGAATTTGATACTGAGAGTGGTGTGGTTGTTCTGGTTATACCTGATCATGTGGTTCTAGAACTTTTGGGTCTGACTTATGAAAAGAATGTAAAAATGATTCAGAGATACTGACTGAACAAGTAGAAGTAAAATACCTTAGGTTGTACTGTATGGGAGATTGTTCAGAGTTCAGAATGCCAGAAGAGGGATAGAAATCTTGCTGATAAAGAGCAGGCCCTGGAGGTTTCTGCTGGGAAGGAATGCATTGGTTGTTGGGCTGCAGATGATGTGTATTACGTCTTTGCAGAAAGTCTGTCTGCATTTTGCTTATGTCCAGAGACTTTGCCTGAGATTATGGCTAAGGGTTCCATCACAAGAAGCAGCAGGACTCTACCTTTTGGAGCCTCAAAATTGCAAATGTAAAAGACTTTATTAAAAAAAAAGGGGGGGGTCCCAATGTATTATGTTCTAGAACTGCAGCAGTACAGAGAATTTTTTCCTCAGAATTGGACTCAAAGTGCTCAGTGATTCAGTGGTTCAGGTGTGAGTTTCAAGACACCCGCCGTGTGTAGGGAGAAGCCAACAGACGTCCTCTCATGCAATATGCAAGGGGTTTTATTTGTTGTCCAAGCATGTGTGGGGCCCACTGAACATGCAGGAACAGAGAGCCACGAGGCATGCCGGAGTATGGCTTTTAAAACTACAGGACAAAGGAAGGCAGGGCTTTGGCAAGCGCGGTTACAGAAGCAGAAGGCATTGGTTAGTTTAAATGGCTTTCTACATTCATTGGAGGTTGTGACTATAGGGTGGTCTAGAGTCGGGCGGCGGAGGGTGTTTCCTAATATGGGCAGTAGATGCTCAGGGAAGGTACATTCCATAAATTCCTTAAATTCCGGGTGGGGTTGTTTCTACCTTGCAGCCCAGGTTTTCTAGTCAGCTTTATCCTAGTCTGAATTTAACCTAGGCAGCTTTAAACTATAACGGCTCAATTCCCAGAATATTGGGAGGAGATGAGCGGCATGGAGCAGCGCAGACCATGCACTGTTAATAAGAGAAAATTTCTCTTACACAGGCACTCAACCCCTCCAACCAAGAGAGAGGGAAGCCTGGCTACTGCTGCAGCTGGCAGTAGACTCTGGCATTATCCACATGGTGCTGGTTTTAAGTATACGCAAATTGAGAGTTGTAGGGTCAGAAAGACTTCCGATCAGATTTGAGAAGGCCTTGGCAGGCCAGGCAGTGTACTACTGAGAGGGCAGGGTGTGAAACTGTGAGTGTGAAGCCAAAGGTACAGTGGAACTTCCAAAAGTTTGGAAAAGCTAGAAACATGGATCATTTGAGAAAAGTTGCAAAGTGGAAGCAGAGTGAGCTAAAAATAAAATTTTAAAAAAATCCATGGAAGCTTCAACCACTGGAAATGCCATAGGAGTAGAGCCACCCAAATCCTTTGAAGTTCACATCTTGCTAGATTGCCCTAGATGTTGCACATGAAGCTACGGGACTTAACGTTTGTTCTACTAGATATTGGACTTGCTCTGGTCACGTTCCTTTATATCCCTATTTGTAACTTTGAAATGAAAATGTTTGTTTTATACCACTGCATGTTAGAAGTGTTTGCCTTTCGTGTCACTTGTACATGGGCACAGAGAAGAGTTTGCCTTAAATCTCAGAGGAGACTTGGGACTTATATTTCTCGGCAATGCTGAGAAGTTAGGATTTTGGCAACTCTTAGAGATGAACTAAATGCTATTTGTGTAAAGTAATATGCATGAGTCTTTGGAGGGTGTTGGGGTCCTGTGCCTAGATCCCCAATCCCCCAAATGTGTGCACAGTGAAGGCCCAAAGGAGTGAGACAAGAAGCATCTTTAGGGCTCTGGGAGGACTAAAATCCTCTGCAGAGTTTGTAACTCTGATAACCAGCCCACTGACTGTCCCTGGGTAGCCCATATTTATTCAAAACAAGGAAGGAGTTAAGTGGAAACACAGGAAACCTGAGCAGGATCTTGGGAGGGATTCAAGGACCCCTCAGAGCAACAGATGATGCTAATTAAGGAATTTTTTTTTAATCGGTACCAGGGATCGAACTCACAACCGCATGCTTACAAGGCAGGTGCTTATGCCGCTGAGCGAAATCCCCAGCCCTAATTAAGGAAAACACAGAAAGTCTCCAGGTAGCCTCAGCTGTGGCCTATCTTACCCCCTAAGGTGTCTCTTTGTTCTCAGTTCAGCCATGCCCAGGCCATGCCACAGCCCTGCATGTGTATTCAGCTTCAATGTCTCCACCAGTGTGAGGATGGGGGCAGACTTTTCAGAGGTGGCTGAATCTAGAGTTTGTGATTAATTCATGGTCCAGTAATGGGATTAAGGGTGTGAGTGCTGCACCCACCCTTGTGTGGGTAACCTACATAGAAAGACACAGAGAAAGAGCAATCTCTGTCTCTCTCTTTATCTCTCTGGCTGACTGCTGTTGCTGTTTTCTACCACCATAAACAGCTGCCCCTCTACCATGTGCCACTGTGCTGATCATGGACTAAAATTTCCACAAACTGTGAGCTAAATAACCTTGCTTCCTTTAATTTTGGAGAAAATTTTGTCTGGTATTTTCAGCAACAAAAAAGTAACTAAGACATTACTTATGTCAAAACATAGAATTATAGGAATTTAATTGAAAGATCTTAATTGGTTTTATTTGCAATTCTAGAATCAAATAATACTTTATTCCATAAAATAGAATAAGTGTTCTAGTGAGCTGAACCTTAGTTTTCTAATCAGAAAAGGGCTAAAGAAAGAAGCAGAAATAGAGAACAAAAAGTGGATTGTTCATTTAAAAGTTATTTTCCTTGTAAGGTGAGACCAAGGAAATGAAGCAATAGGGAGGTTAATAATTAACTAATATCAGGTTGCTTCAGGTTGCTTTTTTGAGGTAAGGATTAAAGGAGAGGGAACTTTATTATCATGCTGAACAGAACTGGCTTGATAGAGAAACTGGCTGTCAAATCTATTGGTATTTCAGAAGGTCAGATAACTGTTTTATTTTGGTAAATAAAACAGTTACTGGAACTTACTTGTGAGTGACTCCATTTTAAATTTAGTTTGAAAAAAAAAATTTTAGTTTGCTGTATTGAGGTCCAGTGTAGGAGCTTACTCCAAAACAATGACTTCCTATACTTTTCTTTTTTGGTACCAGGAATTGAACTCAGGACCTTGTGCTTGCCAGGCAGGCACTTATACTACTGAGCTATATCCCTGACCCCTATACTTTCTATTTAATGCAGATATAGGATTCGGGCTTTGTGATTTGTCAGCAAATATAGAATGCTTTATACTATAAATTTGGGTTGGAGGAAGGAATGATCCCCATATAAAATGGAGTAAGGTTTTATGAATTGGAGGACTATGAATTCCTTACATGTTCATGAGGTATTTTTTGTTTGTTTTTGCTTTTGTGTTGCTGGGAATCAAACCCAGGGCCTCACTCATACTATGCAAGGGCTCTACGGAAGCAGAAATCCTGACCCAACTGCAGCTGACTCGTGGAATAAGGCCGCAGTCATGCTGTTCTCTGCCACTGAACTCAGTTAAATCATGATTTGTCGTCCAACTGAAACTTCTGTGACTGTGCTGAACACAACTTTACTATGTACAACTATGCTCACCACAAAATACCCATTATCATAACCTTCAGCTGAAAGCATATATGGCCTTGTAACTTCTGTTTACCATTCTATAAATAAGACAAGCTCTTTGTAATCTTCACCTCAGACTTTGGAGATTACTTCGCTGGAGCCCGCTAGCATCTATAAAATTTTCTTTCTTCTCTAGAGCTCCTGGCTACTGTGGATTCAATTTTTCTTGCAACAATATTAGTGAACTACAGCCCCACTCCCAAAAAGTGGGTTTTGAAAGGACAAGTTATGGTCTTGACCTTGGGATATGTTGGAACAGAGTCTCTGTGTCACCTATAGTCAGAAACAGAGTATGAGGTGGGTGATACAAGGCTACTGCTTTGGTCTTGGGCCTTGGTTAGTTCATTTCTAAATGCAGAGGCCATGCTAGTGCTGAGTGTCTCCCAGCACCGGGGCATAGCTGATTGGGTGGCATGAGACCCTTCACAGTGGCTTCACAAAGGTCTTCTGGCTTCTGGCTTTCAATGGCACAGGCTGGGACTTGCTTTATTCGTCAGGGTCCACCACCAGCCCAACCTGTAGGACCAGCCCCATGGCCTGGTCAGTTTCTCTTTTCCAAGTGCCCCTCCTACTGCCCCAGGGCATGGTCCATAATACCCTCCCCTTCCCCAGCACACCTGTGTAGACACTTCCCACCTCCCAAGTGGGACCAGCAGAGAGAACACAACAGAGGGGATGATCCTCTGCTTTTAAAAAATAATATAACCATAAAAGCCTTACCATGTTAGCAGTTTCAAAATGTACAGTTCTCTGGTGCTAAGTCCACACACCCTGTTATGCAACCATCACATCATTCATTTCCAGAGCTTGTTTTGTCTTGCAAATCCAGAACTCTTTACCCATTATGCAACAGCTGCCTGCTCCTTCTTTTTCCAGGTTTGGCAGCCAGCATTCTGCATGCCATCTCTACGAAACTGCCTACTCTAGGTACCTCATAGAAGTGGGATCGCACGGTATCTGTCTTTTTGTGACTGCTTTATTTAACTTCATATGAAATCCTCCAGGTCCATCCATGTGATAGCACAGGTCAGAACTGCCTCCCTTAACACATCCAGTGAAGCTCTTGAAATCACAGGGTGAGGACAGTGGAGGATGAAGAAATGAAGACAAGAGTCAGAATGTAGAAAGCTCTTCAGACAGGCTCCACTTCCTAACACAAGTCAGCTAAATGCCCTCATAATCCAGTCACCTTCCACAGGTCCCACTTATGGCCCCTTGAGGCTTTAGGGAGACATCTATGTATAAACCCTAACACTCAAGTTGCTTCCACCACTTGGGGATTGTGAATAAGGCTGCTACACACATGGGTGCATAAACATCTCTTCCAGATCCTTTCAGGGCTTTTGATTGTTTTGTATATGTACCCAGAATTAGACTTCCTGGGTCAAGTAGCAATGCTACTTTTAATTTTTTGAGGAACTGCCATATTGTTTTCAATAGCAGCTGCACCACATTAATTTTCCACCAACAGTGCATAAGCTTCCAATTTCTCCACGTCTCCAATGCTTGTTATTTTCAGTGTCTTGGATAGCAGCCATACTAACAGGTTTGAGGTGGTTTTGATTTGCATTTCCCTAATGATTAACGATCTTAAGCATCTTTTCATATGCCTTTTGGCTATTTGTAAATCTTTGAGAAATACTTATTCTATTTGAGTACATTGCTCATTTTTAAAATCATTTTGTTTTCTTGTTCTTCAGTTGCAGGAGTTCTTTATACAACCTGAATATTAAATCCTATCACATATATGATTTATAAACATATTTTTCCATATTGTAATTTGCATTTTCACTCTGATGGCCACATCTTTTGATGAACAGAGGTGCACTCTTGACCTGGGCATCTTTTTCTGAAATTCTTGGTACTTTTTTTTTTATCTTGGGCTCTGAGGGAGGCAAAATGAGGGAAACTTGTTCCTTGATTTAGACACGTTAAAATCTGGTAAAAGAGGCAGAAAATGACACTGCCTTGTGGGAAATTCTGTGGCAGATGGCGCACAGGAGACTCAAACTTGAATGAGTAGAAAGACAGGCAGTTGGGAGAGACCTGAAAGGTGTAGTGAAAATTTGCCTGGATTTAGCATACAAATGGTCGGGGCCTCAAAGAGCACTGCAGAGCTTCTATTGGTCCCCACTCCAGGCTCACAGATGGATATTGATAGCAGGAGCGCAGGGAGGGAGCCCTGAAGGTTTAAACTGTAGCCAAAGGTTGAGTTTAGGCTTTCTGGAGAGAACAAAAAAGTTTAAGCTATTCCACTGCAAATAAAAATAATATGTTTCTGTTTCTGAGAAAGTTGTACCAACTACAATGGTTTTAAAGCCAACAGGGTAGCATGAAGCCTTTGTAAGGAGATGCGCTTCCCTGTCTGGAGTGCCACAGAGCTCTGAACTATTCTCCGTCTACCTCTGAATTCTTAGTAAATCCAGTTTCTCTGGAAGCACAGAAGAGGCATGGGGCCACCTTAGAAAATGGGCCCTCCTAAGGGAAGGCAGCAGCAGGGAACATAGCAGGAGGCTGGCAGCAGATATATACGCTCATATCAGCTCTTTGTATCTCTAGCCAGGCCGGCAGCAGCTGTGATCTGTGATAGTATTACAGGCAGCTGAGTCAGAAATATTATAGGCAGTCACACAGGGCTTGGTCCTCGAAGGAACCAGTGCAGAAGCCCAGGTACCTTGCAACTGTGGGGGAGACAGACAACTGCTGTGGGCCAGGCCTCAAGACAAAGGATCAAACAAATGCGTCCCTATCCGAAGGTCTGATATTCTAAATAGCTCCCTAGCACCCCAAGAAGTCAGGAGTCAGCATCCTGAGCCCCCAGCCTTTTCGGGGAAGAGTCACTGCTCTCTAAGAATGCCCACTTGCTTGCTATGTGTGACTCATTTCCCCATTTGTCCCCAATTTAATCAATTTTACCTGAGCAATTAATCTTATTGGTTTACCACAGTTCTGTTCCACCTTATGCCCAACTGCCTTGTGAATTCCCAGCTTTCGGCACCTAGAACCCATCTCACCTCATGATTTTACTCTTATAAAAGTCCCTAGAAAAGACAGTCTTTGACAACCCACTCAGGACCCCTTCTGTCCCTCAGACAGAAGCTTTCTTTCTCTCAATTAATATATTCTCTTAACCTCTGTTGTTCCTAAAATTTATTTTTTTTTTTTTATGGGTACCGGGGATCAAACTCATGACCTCTTGCTTGCCAGGCAGGTGCTTATGCCGCTGAGCTAAATCCCTGGCCCCCAAAATTTATTCTTTGATTTTAGAGAACATGAACTCATACCCAACATATAGCAGGTTGGGAGTTTCATTCCCCTATATCAAACAGAGGAAGTGTAATGTTTGACATTGTTGTGTGTAAAGCTAAGCTCAGCTATTTCAAAGAGAGACATTATGACAGCTACTGTTAATATTCAATTGTCTTGTGAAGTGCTGTGTTGCTTACATTGTTCTGATCTGCTTAGATCTGTCCTCTTTCGGTTTTATTCCTTTTAAAATAAAAAAAAAGAGGAAGCATAGAGACCACTGGTATTTCCGCCTATTTGTCTTACCCGAGAGGGACTGAGGCAGGAGCGCCTCAGGAAGGGGCAAGGGAGTCTCCCAGGGAGTCCCCGGAGCCCATGCACTCCCTCGTGTTCATGTCCACCAGCCCCCCTCTGCCCCAGGACTCCAGCCCTGTCCTGCTCCTCCACCTTCCCTTAGCAGGAAAATGCCAGGAGGAGGGGGCACAGGATGTCTGTGACATCAGTCCTTCCACTTAGTGGTGATCCTGTCCAGGTTGTGGCTATTTGAGCCTCAGTTTGCTGCATTTTGGATGGGAGGGTTGGACCACATTGCTTGGAAAGTCTTAGAATCAGGACCCTCAAGGACCTAAGGACCTCTCCCTAAGCCACACCTCTTAAAGGTCCACAGTACTTCCCAGGACTGCTGCTCAGGGACTCTCTATATATGGAATTGGGGACACTCCCCCTCCAAACCACAGAAGTATGCTTTGGGCAAGTTTTGATTCAACAGCTCAACACTGATGCCAAGAATCTGTTTGCTGGTACCTTCTCTGTTCCCTGAGGTTTTCAGTCTCATCTCAGCTGCTAACTCCCATGCTCTGGAGAAGGCTGTCTTCCTCACTTTGGTTTCTACCCAAGAGCATTTCTGCAAGCCAACATCCTCCACCATAAACCTCTCATAAACATTGATGGTCTTTTAAATGGAGCCACTGATGCACTGTAAACCAGTACTTTGGCCCCAGGGATGGGAGTGATGATTAGTTTAAAACTGTTTGGCCTCACCTTTGGAGCTGGAAGACACAGGGTTCAGGGCAGGAATCCAATACTGGAAGGAAGTTTTTATTTTTTGATTTTTTTTTTCTTTTGGTACCAGGAATTGAACTCAGGACGTTAGGCTTGCCAGGCAGTGCCACTAAGCTATATGAGCAGCCCTCAAGGTTTTCTGTTTCAAAGAGGAAAGGATCAGGGAGAAAAAAGGAAAGAGGAAGGAACTCTGAATGCCTAAAGCTAGTGAATGTCCCCTACAGAGAGCAAGGGGCTGTACAGAAGGAGGCTGGGCCTTCTGGGCCCTAGGTGGGAGTCCAGGGCATCTCTGCCCAGGTGTGTGCCTCCCTCATTCTCCCCATTTTCTTACATCTTATCTTTTGGGAGGAGCACACTGAATCTCCAAGCAGTAGCCAGGAGGGTAGAATCTTTATATTTTTTAATTTATGACATGGGATTTCTGTTGAGCAGTTTTTCATTGCTGGGACAAAACCCCTAACACCTTGAATTTAAAGGACAAGGGGTAGAGTTTGGCTCATGGTGTCAGGAGTCTCGCTCCATGGTCAGCTGGCTGCAAAGCAGAAACATCATGGTAGAAAGGGTGACAAGGAAAACCGCTCACCTCACAGCATCCAGGAAGCCGAGAGATAGGGGAAGAGACACAGAAGAAGGGTCAGAGTCTAGAAGTGTGCTTTACTAATCTCTTTAGCACCTCTAAAGCCAATCAAGTTGGTCATCCAAGAAAATCTCCTGAAGAAAGAAGAAAATTTGGAATATTTGAATCACAACCTGTTTCCTCACTGTCCAAGCTCAAAATCAGTAGTTTCACTCTAGACAGGTCAAGACATAGATTCCCTGTCTCCCTGGGTGTCTGGCAAGAGGCAGGATGCAAACTTTTATCCAACAAACCAGAAATATTTTGCAACTACAGTATTTTTGTAACAAAAACCAACAGTTTATTACACTCAAATTAACTAAGAAATCTTTAGGTACACTTTTAAAATTCTAAGTTTCTACAGATCAGGCTAAATTTCCTTTGCATCTGATAATCATCCTTCCCTATCTCATAGTGATGTGAAGCAGTCAGTGTGCAGGAACCCGGGAGCTGCCTTGACTTCAGATCGTTTTGGAGGTGGGCTTAAGGGAAAGAAGAAAGAGGGAGTGAGAGATTGGGAGGGGGGGGCTTACCTGATCTAAAACACCCAGCAAGATCTGGCATGGCAGAAGCAGCAGGAGCTGCAGACCTGGTCTAAGGATGTTGCTAGGCCATCTCAGCTGCAGTGGAGGTTTAAGAGCTGAAAGCCTTCCAGAGAGCTTGACTCCCTTCCCAGGTCTCACCACCACATATGGCATATGGGGGGGGGGTTGGGAGACCAGCAGAGGCCACCAGGCTTCTGTAAAAGCACGTGGCATGGAATTTATTTTGCATGGGTGCAGGCAGGCAGAGACTGATAAGACCATCTGCAGTAACAAAAAGGAGTATTTCCTCTTTACAGGGATGGAAAGAAGGCAGGGAACATTAGTCAGAAGATTTTGATAAACACTTGTGGTCAAAGTTCTCTGGCAGCCTTGCACCTCATTGGGCAAAGTCCTTTCAGTGTCTGGTATGCATTTTTGGGTGTCTCCAGATGTCCCCAGGATCTGCAAAATTCCTTGTCCTGTCTCATCTCCTTCATGACACCTTGTACTTGCTGATGACAACTTCAGTACTGAGATAAGTTCCCCACTGACAGCAGTGTCTCTGTTGAGAGGCAGGTTGGGGGCTGGAGGATACAAGTCTGATTTGAACCTTCCAGAAGGAAACACAGCTAAAATTTGATACATCCCATTCCATACTCCTCTTTTTTTACAATGGCAAAAAAGACTCATTACCAAAAAATGCAGTATCTTAGTCTTAGCTGCTTTCCTGTTACTGGGACAAAATACTCAACAACCACAATTTAAAGGAGGGGAGGTTTATTTTGGTGCATGGTCGCAGTACGTGCACAGCTGAATCAAAGGCAGAGATGATTTAGTGCAGGGGAAGTTCAGCCTTGGCAACAAGGAAGCAGAGAGAAGAGGAGGAACTAGTGACAAGACACACTTTTCCAGCTCACGGCCTTCCCCAGTGACCCATCTCTCCAACCAGGCCCTACCTCCTAATGGCTCGCTCAGCTATGAGCTCATCAGGGGATGAATATGCTGATGAGTGTAGCATCCCCAAGGTCCAATCACCTTCCACACACAAGACTTCTGGGGGACATTAGAGCTAAGCCGTGACACAACCTTAACCATTTTTAAGAGTACTGCTAAATGTATTCACATTGTTATGAAAAGGAGCTCCAGAAGTTTCTCCTTGTAAATCTGAAACTCTATACCCATTAGTCAGCAATACGCTTTACCCCCTTTCTTCTAGCCTCTGGGGTCCCCCATTTATTCTCTTTTATGTCTCTATGAATTTGACTGTGGTAGGTACCTCATATAAATTAAATCCTATGGTATGTGTCTTTTCAAACTAGTTTATTTCACTTATTATCATGTACTCAAGACCTATTCATGTTGGAGTTTTTTCAGAAAGCTAAATAACATTCCATTATATGGAAAGACTGTGGTTTACTTAAGCTTTCTTCAACCTTTGAATACTTGGGTTACTTTTATTTTTTGGCCATTATAAATAGTGCTGCCATGCACATGGAAAGAAGGACAGATTTTGAATATTTTTTTTTTATCGAGAACCTGGCTAAGAGTCCCGATTGTCTGTCTCTAGAATGCCATGAGAAAAATAAAAAACAGAGACAAGTATTCCTTCAATGGCTGAAAATCGATGTCTCTGGGTCTGATCTTTCCACCCCCAAAGCGGCCACCATTTATTAGCTGTACACAGTGCTAGGTGGGGCTAGCAAAGGATTACAACTCATCCCAAGACTCTGACTCTAGAGGGTGTAGATAATCTTATGTTTAGAAGTATATTGACCCAGAGTATAACCCTGTGATGACTCAAAGAGGCATAGATGATTCCATGCTTAGAAGAGTAAATGGGAAACCCAGTTGAGTGGTACCAACAATCCCAATCCTTCCTTTCGTCCCCCAGGGAAATAATGCAAAACCAGTCACTGTGAATTTGTGTTCTCCAATGATTTTTGCCATAAAGCCATGAAAAATATTTAAGATGATGTATGTATTTAACTCAATTTAACCATTACATGATGTATGCATGTATCAAGTTATTGGGAACCTGTGAGGAACCACCCAGATGACTCTCCTTGGAAAGGTGAGCAACTCTCTCCATTTTGGATAAACTTGGCCCCATCTCCATGTATGGATATGTACAGAGCTGGCCAGGCTATTTCTCTGTCCCTTCAATTGGCTTTAAGCAATGTAAATCGAGTTAGCTGAGGAGCTGATGTGTAATCTCTGAGGCAAAGAAACAGGTCAGTGTTACCCCACCCAGTGACTCCCCAAATACATGGTTGAGCTGGACGAGATGGAAAGCCATGGTGCATACTGTCAGCTGGGACTGAGCCTGTGACTTCTCAGGGCAAACAGGATTGTACATCAGAACTGAAGCAGTGACCCCAAATTATTAGAAACTACCTCAGCTGTGTTATGCAGATTGCTCTTTCTGCATTTCTTGACCTCTGCGTATCACAGAGGTGAGCTCAGAGCTAGCCCAGCTCATGGTAGTCATGGCAGTCACATATCTCTCACCACTCTCACTGTCACTCATCCCTGAACCACTCCCCTTATGACGAATTAATACAACCTGGGAATGGCTCTGAGTCAAGGCCTTTGTTCCAGTGAACCACTATCTTGGCTGGACTTAGGACCTCTTGGCTCCTCATAAGTGTGTACATGGCTTAGGTGTCTTTCTTCTCACCCTGAATTGCACTGGAAGTGGTAGATTAGAATTAACTCACTGCAATTCCAATAACTTCTTGGGATTACAAATATCAACTTTCCTGGATCGCAACAAGGATGGGAAAGGAGTCTCTATAGGACCCCTGCAGCGAGCCTGCAATCTCCTGTGAGGTGTACAGTGCAGGGTGAGGGAGAAAGAAAGAACACGAGGCAAAGTGGCAGTACAGCAGGGATGGATCTGAGATGATCAGTTACTCACGAGGAACAAAAGGCCATGAGGAAGCCAGAAACTTGGTATTATTGATTGAGGAGGTGACTTGAGGAGGGGCTTATTGGATGACTTAGAAGGTGGCATCGATCTAATGCTGAGAAGGAGTTTGCCTTGGACCCTCTTTAGTCTTAGTAGTTTTAGTCTTAGTCCTAAGAGGGAGGACTCTTAGGGATGGGAGAGGACAGTCCACCCCTAATAGGACAATGGAAAATCTCAAAAGGGTGATAACAAAACTCTCAAGGCCTCCATTTATCCCTTAGGGAAATATGTAAAACTAGCCATTGTGGATCTGTGGTTCCCTAACATCAAGATATATGTTACCCTGTAAGTATGTACAATCTTTAGGTGTTTAGATATCAGTTAAAATAAATTTAATTTTAATTTTTTTAAAAAAGAAAAAGCTGGATGTTGCGGTACCTGCCTGCAATCCCAGCACTTGGGAGGATGAGGTAGAAGCATTGCCCCAAGTTTGGGGTACATAGTGAGTTCAAGACCAGTCAGAACAACATAGCAAGACCTTGTCTCAAAAACAAAAAACAGGAAAAAAATTCAAACTTTATTCAAAGAGGTAAAAGTCTGCAAATGCCAAAGAAATGGAAGTTCTACTGGTGACAGAAAAAACAGTGCAAAGATTGATTGTAGAGGCAAGGGATGGCAAGTGTATTCTAATGTCATTTTGTAATTGATGGGGTCCGCCCCTGAGAAGCCCAGCCAGGCTCAGCGTCATGCCTGCCAAAGGCAGGACAGCGCACCCCTTCAATACTGACTTCCGGCTCCTCTTCCAAACCTGAAAACTGACCTCCCTGCTTTTTGCACCTGCCAACATTCCCCCAATCAGCTGTCAATCGGTCATTCCACCCACCCCTTCAAACCCCAACCCTGTCAAACCGCATAAAAGCCCACCGCCTCTTTGTCCACCTCAGAGGGATTTTGCATTCTTCTGTAGTCCTCCTGTGCCCACAATAAAGGCCTTTTTCCTTTCTGCTCTTGCTTCTCTGCCACGCCAAGGGAAAACTTTTCAGTAATCTGCCTTGAAATTTCTTAAAATTGAACATAAATTGTATTGTTTGGCACCGTAGTGCTCCATGTGTGATCAATCCTTAATAAGTACGGCTGGCAGATAATGTTATCTGTATATGAGTTTATTATGTATACCTATCAAAAATCTATGCAGAAATAACTAAAAGATTTAATAATAAAGAGCATTATTTTTTCTGTTTAGTGTGCAATTTAGTCTTACTAAACACCATTAGAATACTTTGGATCTTTCTAATCCTCTGTAAGTTTTAACTTTTTTTGGAAGTAATATCATAAAAATTATAGCATCCATTTTCACATTTGAAAACTGATCATCTAAAGATGCAGAAAATGATTTTATAGGAAGCTAATTTATCCTATCAACTTCTTTAAGTTTTTTTGACACCCATCCAAGAAAATATTTACTATTATTTTGCAATAATCAATTCTGTCTTCCTCCCTTCACCCTCCCACCCCCTATACTGCAGTTATAAAACAATGCCAACTCATTTTATTTTGAACAGAAATTATTAAAAAAAAAGACAAGAAAAACTCTGAAATTTCATCCTTTAGGAAAAATTAATGTAACAAAAAGTAAATTCTGGAAAATATGTAATATCTCTACAATATATTTATTGTAAGGATTCTTAAAAATTATTAAATTCTGTCATTGATAAAATATTTAAAATATGAAGAGGCATCTTATAGTAATGGCCAATGATTGAGTGGCCAAATTCTGTTTCAACAATAATGAGATTTCCTCCTCAACCAGAAAAAAGGAGAAAGATATTCATCTCAAACACAGAACAAGCAAATATTATGCTTACGGTTTCAGTTTCCTGAGAAAACGAAACTTGCATGATTGGTTCTTGGACATGTTCCTGCAGCTAGAGTCAAGCCTCATAAATAGCTGGCTGGAACCACTCTCCATTGAAAATTCAAAGGCAGTTGTCAGTGCTACATCCTCGGAAAATTCCACTTTGCTTGCTGAGTCCAGGAGCTGTGGCCAGGGCTCCTCTTCTTGTGATCCCCAAATTCCAGAGGCAGTACACTCTGTGTGTAGTGCCCCCTGTACCTGTCTTACTGTTCCCATCAGCTTAACCGTAAGGGAAGGTGAGTATTGGGAGGGATGGGTCTTGAGCTCCTGCACTTGGATTTGAAAACAATGCACATTGCCCATGAGGGTTTCCCTCAAGCCTGGAGAGTAGGTCAGTGTAAAGACGGCACCGGGGAGGTGAGTGTTAGGAGGGGAAGAATCACAGATAGCACAAGTCCCTTATTTGGAGCAGCTGCTCCTGGCTGGGGTCTTACATGCTGTGGAGCCTTTGGACCTGGAGCAAATCCTCTATCCTCTCTGGGCTGGACTGTTTCCACACTAATAAAATGAGGAGAGTTTTGTGAGCTGGGTCTTAATTAGGTTGATGGGTTTTTTTTTCTTTTTCCTGAGGACTGGGGTCTGAAAGGAGAAGTTTTGTCCATTTTAAGAGACTTGGAGACCTCTAGAGTTATTTAGGCAGTAAAAGCTGATCCATTATCTGATTGGATTGAAGTGGGGAGACCAAATCGGGGGATAATATCAGACAGAAGGCACTGTATGACTGCTTCAGCCTTTTCTGAAGTGGTAGGGAAAGCCTCAATCCATCCTGTAAAAGTGTGTAGTCAGACTAGGAGATACCTGAATATTTTAATTCTTGGCATGGACGGAAAAGGGCGCCACACTTGGCATATGTGTAAATTAGATTTGCCAGTCTTGGACAAGGGTAAATCCATGGGCTTGGTGAGTTGGGTTGGAGGAGGGGACAGAGAAAGCCATGGGGGGCTATGGAGTAGCAGACTGGTGATCTGTCTTAGTGTAGCCTTAGTGTAGCTGAAATGAGAGGTTAGAGAAAGTGACGGAGGAAGCTATCATGGAAGAGGAAGAGAATTTGGTGAGTCTGGGCAGAGGAAGGATATATTTTCCTTGTTTAGGAACCATTCCTCTGAAGTGGGAAGAGTCTGGTATTGTGAGTGTTCTGCGGAATAACTGGGGGTGATGCCTGTCAGGGAAAGGCATTGACCTGGGGGGCCGTGGAGTGCTGGCGAACGTAGCACCCTTTCTGCTGTCTGGTCTGCAAACAAGTTCCCTCATGTGATGGGCTGTGTGGGCTTTTGGTTTCTCTTGCAGTGGATTTCTTCTGCCTGGGAAGGTTGGAGGGCCACCTTTAGGAAAGGCTTTATTAGATTCAAATTGATGATAGAGGATCCCCCGGTGGTAAGAAACCCTCTCCTTGCCCATTTTGCTGCATGACTGTGAAGGACGCGGGAGGCATGTTTTGAATCTGTGTAGATATTAATTGCAGCCTTTGCCAGGGCTCGGGCTCGGGCTCGGGCTCGGGCTCGGGCTCAGGCTCAGGTTAGGGCTATGAGTTCTGCCTGTTGTGAGGTAGTGTTTGGGGGAAGAGCTTGGGCTTCAGTTACCTTGTCGGTTGTAACTATTGCATAGCCTGTGAACCAGGTGTTTGTGGGTTGTATGTAGGAAGGTCTGAGATGTGAGGGAGGAGGCGGGTGTGTTACTATATGAGGGGAAGGCAGTCATGCTCCTAAGTGGGGTGCATATTGTCTTTGTCTCTGAGTGGGATCAGGGGTGTTGCAGGGTTGAAGCTGGGGCCTGGGGCTAAGGTGATGGTGAGAGAAAAAGAGCATAGAGCTGGAGGAGTCTTGAGGTTGAGAGTACGTGGGGGAGATATAAGTTGTGAGGGGAATACAAGATAATGGATGGGGGTGTGGAGGGTGAGTTTTGGGGCTTCTAAGAGCATAAGTGCAGCAGAGGCTGTTGTTCTTAGGGAGGCCACTCTTTAAGGGTGGGGTCTAATCATCAGGATTAAAAGGCAACAAGGTGGATGTCAGGCTTTGATTCAGGAAGGGTGCGGCATCTCCCTCGTGTTCTGTTGTGTGTAGGGAGAAAGGATGAGTGGGGTCTGGAATAGACAGAGTGGTAGTTAAGGTTAAGATCTGCTTTAATTTCTGAAAGAAGCATGGAGGAAAGCCTTTTGGTCTAAGTGGCCTGAGGGGTTGTCATGGTAGCTTCATAGGAAGATTTGGTGTGAATGGAGGAGCCTGGGGTCCAGAGGTGGAAGTAGCCAATAATTCCCAAGAAGGAGAGGAGCTGCTGGACAGTGGTGGGTGTTTGGATTAGGGTAATGCATTGCATGTTTTGGGGGTAGGAGAGAATTCAGGTGTTTTTTGATAGCAGGATGTCTAGATATAGGACTAATGGCTTGTAAATCTGGGCCTTTGAGGGGGAGACTTGATTATTTCAGTATGTCTAAATATTGGAGGAGGGTGAGGGTATCTTTTTCTTTTTCTTTTTTTTTGGAGGGGGGTACTGGGGATCATAAGCTCATGCTTGTCAGCCAGGCGCTTGTGTCACTGACCTATATCCCCAGCCCAGGCAAGAGAATCTTCTCTTCTCTGCAGCCCAGGCTGCAGAAAAGTAGTCAGCTACTTATCGGAAGAGACAGGAAGTGGTGGGGCAAAAAGAAAAGAGGTCTTCAGCGAGGGCCTGGCTAACATAACGAGCGCTATTTCTGAACTCTTGCGGGAGGACTGTTCAGGTGAGTTGTTGTGAGGTGGGTTTCTGGGTCTGTCCAAGTGAAGGCTAAGAGTGGTTGTGATTTGAGATGCAGGGGTATGGTAAAAAAATAAATAAATAAAAATTTAAAAAGCATCTTTGAGATCTAGGCCCGTGTCATTTGTGGTGGATGGGGGAAGGGAGGACAATGGAGGGGTTAGAGACCATGGGGTGAATTGGAAGTACAATCCAATTGCTAGGTTAGAGATCCTGTAGCAGACAGTATGATTAATTAGATTTTTTGATGGTGAGGATGGGGATTTTGAAAGGGAAACTGACAGAATGAGCAAGCTGTGTTGGAGAAGACAGGCAATGGAAGGTTGAGGTCCTTTGAGAACTGAGTCAGGCAGAGGATCTTGGTGCTGAGTGGGGTATGGGTGATTGTCTTTAAGAGGAATAAGGAGGGGAGTTTGGAGTGTGGCCATAGAAGGGATAGAGATATGGCTGGGCAGGGGGCTAGTTCAGAGACCTGACATTTAGGACCCCAGCTCTGACATTAAAGAGAGATGATGAAAAAAGCAAAGCCTTAGCACCTCAGCCAAGGTAATTGCCTGACAATGTTATTGGTTCTGGTTTCCTAATTTTGATGTCTTTAAATTGCACCAGCAGATTTAAGGGTGTCCCAGAAGTGTCTAAGACATGAGCACTGGGACTTTTATGAAGAAGGAAACAGTCATCTGAGGGAAATAAAATTCCCTGAGACCCTGCACAACCCGATTTTCACAGCCCTCCTTCCCTCGCCCAAGCCCCATTCCAAACACAGTGCCCTGACAGCACAGAGCAGCCTCCCACCTAGCCTGATGCAGTGCAAGATTTTCAAAGTGTTGTGGAAAACGAATGGAAGACACGCAGCACTGAGGAACTTGGAAGGCAAACAGCTTTATTTACACCAGTGGACTAGTGTAAAATGGCTGTTCCAAGTCACCAGCCTCATCTAGGGGTTAAACAGTCACTTATATAGATTGTTAGGAGAAAGTACAAAAGACTGAAAACAGGACATTCTATAGCTGCCTACATATTGTGTTTCAGGAAAGTTAATGGGGGTTACTTACCATATAGAATGGGGGTCAGGGACTAGGGTGAGCAGGAAAAATCAACCATTGTCTAAGACCAAGCAGGTCTTCCTCTAGATGACAAATCCTTGAAGAGCTGACATAATAAGATGCACTCCCCAGCTGAGGTACACTTGTAAGCTGCAGCTGGCATTGGAATGCCAAGGTTAGCTGACTTGTTATTCTCTAATTACTGGAACGAGGCTGGGTTTGCTTGGTCTGTTCTTGAATCTAATGTCTGGTTATAATGTCTGGTTATAAGTTTTAAAATCTCCTTTGTTAGAGTATTCTGGCACAATAGAGAAGCAAAAGTACAAAAAGAACAGGTTTATTGAGGTGAGAGTATTGGAAGGAGCACAACCCAGGGCGGCTGGGCTGTCTCCTTCAACCAGAATATGGGGTATGGGGTATATGTAACCTTTGACTGGGGGTGGTGCTTAGGGCGGGCATTGATGATGCACAAGAAGCTGATTGGAATTTTCTTCAATTCCACTGGGAAAGAAAAAAAAGTTGTAATAGGGGAAGGAGGAAGTAACTTCAGGGTCAACACCCCTGATTTAGCCTTCCATAGCCATAATGTCCTGTAATTTATTCTAGGGCAAAACTCTTTCACCCTTTACAAGAGAAGTGGATGAGAAGATGGTTCTGGGTCCTCTCTTCTCACCAAAGTAACATCCTTCTTGCAGGTTTGGCGTAAGTTGGGAAGCTTCACATCTTTGCCATGAAGTTAGCTGGAGCAGGTGCTCTGGCTTCATCCCTAGGTGCTAAGATAACATCAGCAGTGACCATGGCTCAAGCTGCCGGGACGACCACTGGTACTTTCTTAGCTGGCCTTTCATCACAGGGTGAGTATTCCTAGGAGAGGAAGTACTGGGGGTGAGAGAGCAATCGGAGCAGGCATCTTTCACTTAATGCTGCCTGCAGTTGTCCAATCTATGTTCCTGTTGCAAAGGTCCTGGGGGAGGCAAGACCCTGCCTGTGGCCTGAGATCTGAGCCCTAAAGACTTATACCTAGATGTCCCATACACCACCCCCTTTCTGTTCCTCCTTTTGCCTAGACTGAGGCGTCTGGGGGTGGGTCCTGCCCTCTCATGGCTCTCTTGTCTCCTGAATTCACCACCAGAATTTTCTATCTGTCAGAGACCCTCAAATGCCTGTATGAGGGATACAGAGAAAGCATGAAATAAGACAGAGACAAATTTAGTACTGCATGAAGGAGATCTGGGAAGTAAATGCCTCCAGGAGGTTCAAGGGCAGAGACAAAAATACTCCAAACTAGCCATTATTTATTGGGTGTATACAATGATAGGTGGGGCCAGCAGAAGATTCAAGAATATTAAGAAGTTAATGACTCAATGGGCAACAAAAATCCTGTGATAACTCAAGAGAGTGGAGTTGATCCCATGCTGAAAAGAATCTTACCCTGGAGTGTTCTTTAGTCTTAATGATTTTAGTTTAGTTTTAGTGAATGGGAGGAGATGGCCCATCCCTAAAGAGTTCATGGGAAATCTCAGAAGAGTGACATCAGTAATCCCAAACTTCCATTTATTCCTTAGGGATGTGTGCAGAATTAGCCATTGTGAATTTGTGGTCTCCAACACCTTTAGATTTTCACTTAAATAACGCTTTGTGAGGCCCTTTTCTTACAGTGTGTCCTGTGGGTTACCCAATCTAGAGCAATGGTTTTGAACAGAATTCTGTATGTTAGCATCTTCCTTTGTAGGATTTTGCAGACCTCCCTCCGGTTTTATCTGTTCCAATCATATGTCCTCAATTTCCCTCTGTCAAAGTCAGCATTTCTCACACAGTTAATGTGTGAGACCTGTGTGTCTGACCTGCAGTTTTGCAGGACAAGTGTTGGCATTTGCCTGTGTTTTAGTTTACACACAGGATAGACTGTTTTATGGCTTATTCTAAAGCTGTTTTTCACATTAATCACTCTGATTGTGGAAGCCCTCCATGGCCTTAGGGGAGCTTCTGACCCTTACTTCTCTATGCTGCCAAGTGTATGGACACCCAGAGATTCTCCAACATTCACCAACACAAACACATAACATTGACTGGGGGACAAGTCTGTGACCCTTGCCCAGATCTTTGACTCTCTATGTCTCCCCAGGGCTCGCACTGGTACCTCAGGCTGCCCTGGCCCCTGCAGCGTCTGCCCTGGGCTCTGCAGCATCTGCGCTGGGCTCTGCAGCATCTGCCCTGGCCCCTGCAGCATCTGTCCTGGCCCCTGCAGCGTCTGCCCTGGGCTCTGCAGCATCTGCGCTGGGCTCTGCAGCATCTGCCCTGGCCCCTGCAGCATCTGTCCTGGCCCCTGCAGCGTCTGCCCTGGGCTCTGCAGCGTCTGCGCTGGGCTCTGCAGGGACTGCTTTTGGCGCCATCCTGCCAGAGTCCTCTGCTATTCTCACTATGGCATCTTCCTCGGTTGGAGGTAAGTGGTCCTGGGTAGCAGACACTCCTCCTTGGGAACACAATTCAGCAGGAACAATGTGTCAAGGGCTGGGGCCAGGATCATGAGCAACATTCCCTTCTGCTTGTCAGAAATGTAAACAGAACCTCACTGGAAGATTAAGAAATCCACATGGTTAAGGTAACAATAAGCCAGAGATGTGCCAAGTTTCTGCTGAACTCAGTTGACCTTGACAGTGTCTAAAGCCCAGCTGCATACCTCTGATAAGCACTGAGTGGCAGTAACTTGGTTGAGTATTTTTGGCACTTAATCAGAGAGATAAGGAGGAGGCCTTTAATGCGGGCATGGGAGAGTTTCATAGGGGTAGAGTGGCTCTCAGCCAGAACTGTTGTACCCCAAAAGGCTGCACCCCAAAATAAAACGAAAATTGTAAAAAGGCAAAAAGAATAAAAAGGCCAAGACGTCTTGGAGGAAAAAGAAAAGAGCGCTTTATTTTTTATCCAGCGACTCTGGGTGAGGATGGAATTTATACTGCTGTGCAACTGGGCTAAGATTTGGGGGTGGTTTATAAAGGGAAAAAAACCCCAAAGATGTGGGGGGCCCACACCTGTGCATTGCTGAGGAAATGGGACATCCTGTTTTCTCCTTTTTAAGGGTCAAGGGGCGTGGCGCATACAGAACAGAATGGCGGAGCTAAGAGTTAGGCTACAAGAACAAGGAACTGGGACTAGTTTTACCAGTTCTGGCTGGGGGTGGAGTTTGGGAGGTGGGCAAAATGACATTAACCACTGATTTGGAGGAGCATCTGCCTGTGGGAAACAGGAAACAGATTTAGGGGGGCTGGGGGTGGAGCGCTTGGGTGGTCGTGGAGTCTTGGGATGGGAGAGGGCTCGGTGCACACGCAAAAAGGGAGCGGGAGGTTTATCTCTGGAATAAGAAGGAGAACTGTTTCTCTGGATCCTGTACCAAGCTGGGCAGATGTCATGCTTTCTTTCGATAGCTAAGCCCAGGCTAGCAGAACCTGTCATAACTGTCTATACCTTAGGGCACCCTGGGCTAGTGGAGGACGCCGTTAACTATGCTCACCCTGTCAGGGCCCCTTCCCCTTGTTCCCAGAATGTTTCTAGATTATGACAAACAAGTCCTGTGTTTCAACAAATCTGTTCAAGACTAGCCTGCCTGTCAATACATGACTCAATGCATGTAGCCATTATGTTTTTTGTGTGTTTGTTTTTTTTGATACCTAGGAGCAAACTCACAACCTCGTGCTTGCCAGGCAGGCACTTGTGCCGCTGAGCTATAACCTCAGCCCTGTGGAACCCTTATGTAACATTATGTCACTTGCTTTGTACCTCCCATTTCTAAATTCTTTTTTTTTTTTTTTAATCGGTACCTGGGATCAAATTCATGACTGCCTGCTTACAAGGCAGGTGCTTATGCCGCTGAGCTAAGCCCCAGCCCCAAGCTCCCCATACAGTCAACACTGTTGCCTTTGAGGAACTATCCTGCAACAGTCCACTGGTGTGAAGATTCAACTCTGCCTTCTTATCTCCTTGGTACAGTTTGGTTTGGCTTGGGAATTTTCCCACAATAGAAGTACATAGCTAGACTTTGTCTCAACAAAATAAAACAAACAAAAAGTAACAGATCCATTATATTTTATCAAGTGCTTTTTGGTTTTACTGGCTGTGGGTAGCACCTGACATTTATTAATTCCTTTAATTCTCCTAACCACCACGGAGGAAGGTAATATTGTCCCTCATTTACCAAGGAGGATCATTTATCAAAGTTCTGGTGCCCTGAGCAGGAAGGTGGGGGTTTCCCTTTACAGCATAGGACTGAAAATAAAGCAAAAATGGAGAGTTGTTCCAATCACAGAGTGCAAGGAATTGTTCCAATCACATCATGCACAGCCCAAAAGGGCCAGCTATGCCCCCCACCCATGACTGCCAGTGAGCTCTGCAGGCCATCAGACAGCCCCCATTGCCTCTGGGCTTTGCACGTGCCACCCTCAGCGGGCAGCCAGCTGGCATCTCCTGTCCTGTCTGTCAAGAGAACAGAACAGTAAACACCTTTGAAACAAGTTCCTGTTTCTTGAGTTCAGCATCCATGCTGTATCCACATGTCCCTTTTGGCCACTCAGGATTGGTCCACAGACACTAGTGTCTACTTCCTCCATTGAGGAGCCAAGGCCTCTCCCCAAGAGCTGGCTAAGCCCACTGCACTTGATACTCTTTTCAGAACTTCTGGTCCTGGTAGGCTCAAAGAGTGCAGTTCAAATCCCTACAGCTGCAGGAGACCAGGATCTCGGCATCTAACACACCACAGGCTCATGATGGTGGGGATTCAGTCCCATACAAACCCAAAATTGTCCGAAGTTGGGAGTACTCCAATCACAAAAGTGCAAGAATGAATTCTGGTTGGGAGAGTCAAGAAGCTTCTGGAGGAGGCGATGTGCTGTGCTCCTTGACTCTGGTGCTCTTTCCTCCAAGCATGTGTCTCAGGTGGCACTGGAATCAGGAGTGTTCACCCTGTGGGCACACAGAGCAGAATGCAGTGCGACTCTGCCCTTTGCTGTGCTGTTCTTCCGGGAGCTCCTGGGCTACAGGGCAGCGTCCTGCAACCTCACTAACAAACACTGAGCCTGGGTTACAGGAACTCCCAGCTTTGTGGCTTCTCTCTGTCCCAGTTAAACCTCTAGGCTGTCAATTACAGTGCCCGGTGTCCTGTGCTCATTGAGAAGGGATGTCATAGTCTCACAGTGTGTTTCAACTAGTCCTGGCTTGGGAAGGAGAGACAGGGCAAAAGGTGACTTCTGATTTCCCCACAAAATCCTCAGTCAACCAGCCAAGCAGCCCATGGACAGGTGAACAAAGAACAAACAAAATCTGGAATAGATGTTGGATTTTCTGGAACCAGGACCCCAACTCTGTCTTTAGATCCTTCTGGCTTGGGCAGGCACTTCACTGGGGACCATTCTGAGTCTCCACCGGGTCTTAAGTGGAGTTGAATGGAGGATCCACTCCACTCTGTTTGCCCTATTCTCAGAGCCTCAGGGAGGGCAGGCAGGGGCATTCCTTCCTGGGAGCCCTCCCCGGGGGCAGCCCCCATTCTGAGGGGGTGGTTGGCTTGGAGAGGAGAGGACAGGGCAGTGTGGACCTCTCCTCACAGAATCTTCTTTTGATTTCAGCCAATGTTGCCATAGCTGCAGCTGGAGGAGGTAAGTCTCTGCAGGGAGGGGGGTCTAGTCCTTCCCTGGCTGGCACGCAGGGACCAGGGAAGCAGCCATGCTGTCCTTGCCAGGTTTCTCTGGAGCCTCAGGAGTTGGTGGAGGAGTTGGGAGGAGGGAAAAGGCAGGAGAGAAGAGACTGGAGATCAGAAATGGACAAGGAACAGGTGCAGTGTACAGGCAGGGTAGCAGTGTCCTCCACAGGGGCCATGTCCCCACTGCAGGGCATCCCTGTGATCTTGGCATGACTTCGAACTCCCCTGGGCTCCTATTATATCCCCTGCAAAGCAGGCCAGTGATGCCCATGCAGTGGCCTCTCAGAGGTGCAGAGCTTGAGTTAGAACAGCAGAGGTGAATCACACAGATGCCCTGCACCCTGACACCGTGGGTCCGCTGACTTCTCACATGCTTCTGGAGATTCAGAGAACCTAAACTGCCACACTGAGTGGTTGTGAATTGAGTCACTCAGACCAGAGTTGCTTCCATGTGAGCAAAGCTTCGGAACCATCTCTTGTCCCATCACTGCACCAAGACGGACACTGAGGCTGGGACAAGAGATTTCCTCAAAGCTCTTGCTGGCCATGAGAGCCTAGGTCAGGACCTGACACCAGGGACCCCACCCTTCCTTCCACTTCCCCCTGGCCCTGCTGTTTGGCTGGCCACTGCTGACCATGCTCAGAGCCCATCTCCTACACACCTGGTAAAGACCCCAGGCTTGACCCATGTGGGGTCCCTTGCCATGAGCCCAGCCCCACCAGTTCTTTTCCTCACAGGACTGGCCGTGGTGTCTGTTCCCCTGGTGCTGAGTGCTATGGGCTTCACGGGGGCAGGAATCACTGCCTCCTCCCTGGCTGCCAATATGATGTCTGTTACTGCCATCGCCAATGGTGGTGGGGTGCCTGCCGGGAGCCTGGTGGCCATCCTGCAGTCCGCGGGTGAGTGTCCAGCTGGGGCTTGCTGTGGAGGAGAGGAGGGAACCAGAGCCATGGAACACTGAGGCCAGAACTCAGCACTGAGTCTTAGGGCCCTGTGCCTGTGTCACCCTCCATGTTTTCTGGGTTTTTCCAGGGACCTGAAGAGGGCAGAGAGGAGCCCAGCCAGTCATGCCAGGTTCAGGCTGGGTTACTTGGGTCTTCTCCTCCCTGCCAGTGGATGCAGCCCATTCAGCCTCCTCCCCTGCATGACAAAGTGGCTTCCAGCTGCATTCAGTGCTTGAGTTTGCCTCCATCTGCCCCGTCCCGAGACAGAGACTCTCTAGGTTCAGGAACAGAGGGGATGCTGTGGGGCCCTTGGGACTTGGGCCCTCCTGAGGGGTAGTGGGACCTCCGAACTGTTGGCCCTGTCCCTTGGAGCGCTCCTAGTCTGTCCAACTCTGTTCACCCTCTGTGTTTTCCCCCAGGGGCGGCCGGACTCTCCACGTCCACTAACGTCATCCTGGGCTCCATTGGTTCTGCTGCTTCCATCCTTACGGCTCGTGCATTGGGCCGCTAACAGCTCCCTGTTCCCTACAGAGACCGGGACCACGGGAGCAGAACTAGTGCCACCCTGTGGGCTTGAGTGGGGGAGTGACCAGACCTGAGGGGAAAAGGCACCAAGGGAAAAGGAGGAATAAACATGAGTTATACAACTCTGCATGGAGCTGTTGTATCCCGTGTGTGGTTTGTTTGGGAAAGGCCAAGGCTGGGCAAGGAGCTGTCCCATAACTGAGGTGAGCAGGACGCTCAGTTGCTTCTCCTAACTTCTTACAAGGAGGGACATGGCATGGGTGGGTGAGCACTGAGCTGGAAAGGTTCTAAAAGGAGAGACAGAGCTCACCCTGCCCTGCCACTGACTCTACGGAACTCTGGCCAAGTCGCCTCCTCCCTGGGCCTCGCTTTCCCAGCCATCGCCTAAGCTGCTTCAGAAAAGGGGCAGAGGCGATGGAACAAACCTTTTCAAACCGTAAGTGCAGAGGTAAAACACCTCAGAGAGTGGCAGGTGTGATGGGATAAATCTGTCGTAAAGGAGCAGGAGTATTTTAAGGCGGACTAATAGCAATGTGTCTTTCAAGGCAAAAAAAAATTGTAAAAATGTCAACATTCACGGTGTGTTTCGAGCACGCCTCACTATGCTGCCTGGCTGCTCTCTGTCCAGCAAGGCCCTTCGGCCCTCCCCTGCCCCCATGAGCTGGGCACCTTTGCTCCAACACCCGCTCTGAGCAGTGACCAACTGATGGGCCCGGAGCCAGCCCATCTGAAACCTCAAGCCAAGGAAGCCTTCACTCCTTCTGAAGTGGGTTCCTTAACAATACAGAGATCCAAGCAGCCAAACTGATAAATTTGGAATTTTATTAACTGAGCACAGCGACCACCCGTAGACTCCTGCTTCAGGGTCCAAATGAGTGGCACTGAACTGAAGGGTCACAGGGCATTGAAAGGAGAAAAGTGCAAGGCAAGACATCCTGAGGGAAACAATTTAGCCAGAATCTTAATTTTGGTTGACACCTGTATCCTGCTTCTTTGTTGAGCAGATTGACTTTTCTCTCTCGTGGGTGCAGCTCATTCTGCTTTTCTCATGGGATTTGTACTCTGAGTAATTTTTCACTCTTCTGGGTCAAACATGAGTTTGGGCATGAGTTAAATACAGGGCCCAAGATGGCATCAGTTATGCTAAGCCACAATGCTTCAAGTTGTGATTGTCACAACAGCAAGAAATATGACTAATACCTCACATCATCACAGTATTAGACTATATTTCACTGAAGAGCAACGATTTGTTGTATCTAACTCTTCTCAAGAATCTTCAGATCCACTGCTTGCTCTCTCTCTCTCTCTTTCTCTCTTGTACCAGGAATGGAACTCAGGACCTTGCCCCTACCAGGCACTTACCAGGCAGGGACTTATGCCACTGAGCTATATCCCCAGCCGCACCCTTCTCTTGAAAAGCCTGGATGTCGGCAGGAAATGCTGCCTTCGCTTGGATCTGATCATCATCCTCATCCTCCTCTAGTGGCTCAGCCCACTCACAGAAGGCTGAGCTGCTGAGATGAAAGTGTCTTTCCACACCCTCCTTATGACTGTAGCAAAAACAGCCCATAACCCCAAATTTCCTGTCTTCCCTATTTTTAAGTGTAGAAATCATCACCATTGAGCATGTTCACATTTTTATGAAAAGGATCTCCAGAAAGGTTTCCCTCGCAAATCTGAAACACTACACTCATCCCACAATGCTCCCTTTCCCCCTTCCCCCAGCCTCTGGTGTCTGTCACCCTCTTTTCCTTTTCTATGGACCAGACTACTCCAGACACCTTCAACAGGTGGAATCCTGTACTATTTGTCTTTTTGTGACTAATTTAGTTTGCTTCATATCATGTTCTCAGGGTCATTCGTGTTAGGGATGTGTCAGAATTTCTTCCTTTTTAAGGCCAAGTACTAGTCCATCGTATGGACAAGTGCACTTACCCATCAGTGGATCCTTGCGTCACTTCTGCCTCCTGACAATCATGAATTGTGCTGCCCTGCACATGGGTATGTAAATATCCCTTCAAAATCCTGTGTCTTTGTCCACTGAGGCTGCTGGGACAAAATCCCACAGGCTGGGTATTCTACAACCAAAGAAATGTATGTTTCCCAGGTCTGGAGAGGGAAGTCCTGGTGAGCATCCAGGCGGATTCGCTGGCCAGTGAGGGCACACTCCTTGGTTCACAGAAGCTGCTTTATCTCCTCCCATGGAGAAAGAAGGCGGCTTTCTGGTGCCTCTTTTAGGGGACACTCTTTCCATTCTTTGGGGCTGTGCTTTTACTTCATAACGTCTGAAATCTCACCACCTCATTCTGTCACCTCAGGATGAGGACTTAAAAACTGACTTAGTGAGAACATATTTAGACCAACCTCTCTGCTGTCCGTTCTCTGTATACACCCAGATGCGGCATGGCTGGATCACGTGTACTTCTATTTGCAATGTTTGAGAGCTTTGCATACTGCTTTACCTAGTGGGTAGGACACCGCATAATCCACTAACAACACGGTTACTGTTTCTCCATATGAAGCCCAGAGCTTGCTAGTTTCTGGTTTTTGGACAGTGGTCGTTCTAATGGGTGTGAGGTGGCAGCTCTGTGTGGCTCTGTTGACATTTCCCGAATTACTGATCTTCAACACCTTTCTTTATACTTTGTCATTTGTCCACCTGCTTTGGAGGCATGGTTATTGAAATCCATTTTTAATGTGCATTATTTGAGTTTGCTGTGATTGAGTCGTAGCCATTCTTTGCATGATCTGCCACTAGCTCTTAGGCACATGCCTTGCACCTTTTCCTCTCCACTCTGTAGGCTGCTTTTTATTCTGCTGATCCTGTGCTGGGACTCGTGAATGCATTAAGCTTCTTAAAGACACATTTATACATTTTTGCTTTTGAGGCCTGTAGTTTTGCAAGTCTAATGTCAAGAATGTTTTTTTCTATTTTTTTGTTCTTTTGTCTTATAGCTTGGTGTCTCACCTAGAAATCTTTAATCCTTCATGCCTTGTAAAGTTATTTCTGTCAGTAGAAGACAAAAAAGATATATAGATATCTCCAAAGAAAACACTATGTAGTTCTGTTTTTTGCATTTCTTTTAAATTCTGGAGGTTGAACCCAGGGAATTTGAGCATGGACCCTCAACTCTGTACTTTTTTTTTATTTGGAGACAAGGTCTTGCTAAGGTGCCTCAGCTAGCCTGTAACTGTGATCCTCCTGCTTTGGGATTTTGAGTAACTGAGTGTACAAGTTGTATCACGGTGCCTGATGTTGTATATGCATTTATATTTGTAAGGTTTTCTTTTACTCAATAGCTATTTTCTGCAGTGGACCTTTTTCTAGTCTATAGGTCCATTCCTTTTTTAAAATAATTTATTTTATTTTATTTTGAGACCGGGTTTCACTATGTAGTTGAGGCTGGCCTTGAACTTAGCATGTAGCACATAATGCAGGCTGGTCTGGAATCTGCAGCAACCTTCCTTACTCAGTCTCCCTAGTTCGGGGCATGCACCACCACACCCAATGCATTTCATTATTTTTAATTTGTGCCTCAATTTCCACAGTAATAATACCCCACATTTTATAGAGTCATTTCTCTATTTTACTAGGACTTAACTGGATGGTGAAGAAACATTTTCTATTCTGTAGAAGTTTTAGTGTGAACCACAAATCTGAAAATAGTAGGGGACAGTGACCCTCACTTTCAAAGAAAGCTGCTAGGGCTGGGGATTTAGCTCAGCGGCACAAGCGCCTGCCTTGCAAGCACACAGTTGTGAGTTTGATCCCCGGTACCAAAAATAAATAAATAAATCAAAGGAAGCTGCTGGGCTTTGGGGTCTGCCATCAGAATGTGGCACCTCTGTGACTTTCAACGGGTCAGCTCCAGTAGCTTGTGTAGGAAGGTCTTGGGACTCATCAGGAAAGATACTGGAAAAGGAAGCCAATCAACAGTTCTTCCCCAGGCCTTACCCTGGCCTGAGTACAGTGACAAGGCTTTAGTAACTCAGGGAACTCTAATTTGTGTTTGTTCCTCTCTGGGAGCCTCAGGGAGCTCAGCTGTGTGAGAGACCATCAGGCCTCACATTTGACTCCCCTGACCAGAGGCTGTCTGGGGTTGCCCATTCCCAGCCGAGCACAGGACAGAGGCCAGGTGGGGCTGCTCTGCCAGGCAGGGTGAAGAAGCCCTCACTGGAGAAGGTGACATGACCAGGAAAGAGTGCTCTTTAGGGCTCAAAGGACCCAAAGCCAAAAGGGTTGCCGCTTCAGGAGAGAAGGCTCCCCTAGGAGGCAGTAAACGCCTTGCTTGGTGAAAGTCAGGAAAAGAAATTGTGTCCAGAACCCTCAGCTAAGGAGGACGTTGCCACCAGCAAAACGGTACAGTACATGAGGAAAATCTCTTCCAATCACTGAGGATCCCAGCTGGGATGAGATCATGGAGAAACCAACAGATAGGAAAAATTAGACAGGAGGGGGATGGGTTGAGAAGAGTTAATCTAAAGTAAACTAAGGGCTTAAGTGAGACAACCTACCTAACCCAAATCAACTTACACGGACCCTCAGCGCCTAATAGAGTACAAGGGACAAAACACAGGTCCTTACCCAAATGGTGTAGTGAAATGCAATGGAGGCAGCCAGCTTTCCTGTCATCCAAGGCCTGCTGGCAGCCAGGAGCACCCCGCGCTGTCACGTCCTCTGGCCCCGAAAGCTGTATAGAAGATCGATGAGCTTCCACATCTACGATTTTTTTACCCCTCCTCGACAATCCGGGAGCTCTTTTCTATTATTCTTTCTAATAAACACGCACTTGGACATTCCCCACCGCTTGCTGCCTGCTGTTTTGTGGGCTTTAATCCACATGGCTCTGAAACGTGGAGCCGAGAGCAGGAGCGACCCGGTTACAACGGCGCTTCCTCAAGGGGTTGTTCAGAGGATGGAACACATCGGGTCCGCGAGAGCTTGGTCCGATGTTTGTCACCCACAGTGGAATATGATGTCACTGCACGCTGTCTTTGGCGCCCTCTTTTGGGGAATAATCACACTGCTCGTTCTTCTGCTGGGATCATCCAGCTGCAGGGTCCTTGGCCAGAAGGAGGCGCTTGCCCTGGCTGACACTTCCCGTTCTGTCCCTAACCTCTCCTCATCAGTAACAGTCCGCCACTCCTAGGGTCCTCTTGAGCCTCACCTTTCCACACTGTTCACGGTCAAGTCGTTTGCAGCTTCTCTATCTCGGTCTGCTGAGCTGGCGCCAACGCCTCCCGCTGGAGAAATTGTGCCTGTGCTGATTATCAACAGAGTATTTTCTTGGTATTCACTAAACACTACAGTGCAACTCTTTACACAATATTTGCATTGTATTAGCAAGTATAAGTAATCCAAAGATGTTTCTAAACATATAGTATGGTGTGGGCAGGTTAAATGCAAGTACTGTGATTTTTGTATCAGGTACTTATGCATGGAGAATTTGTTTAGGGCTGGAGACCTGCAACTCGTCCCTACCTGATATGAAAGAATGATTGCATTTAGTTGTCTGTCTTGTTCAATTTCACCTCATTTCCCTGTGAACTCTGCGAGAGAGCTGTTTTTGTAATGTCTTTTGTCCCTGCTGTACACCAGTACCTGGGGTATCTCCAGCATAACAGGCCTCGGGTGGAGACTTTCAAACACTGTACATCATTGCAAGGATGAACATACTGAAATTCACTTTTTCATTTCCATGAAAAATTAAAGTGTATCTTTTATTGTATAATCTTAGTCCTATTTCTCAGGCACCCTACCCACTTTGCCGATTAAATGACAAAGTGCTGGGCAAGGGATTTTCGAACAAGACCCACAATGTACAGAAAACAACAACAAAAATGGAAGGGCAGGAGATTTAGCTCGGGGGCACAAGTGCGGGCCTTGCAAGTGCACAGTCATGAGTTCGAGCCCCTGTACACACACACACACACACACACACACACAAAGACCAATGAATGACACTGATGAAACAAGCTTCTGCATAGACATGGACACAACAGTGAAGAGACAGACCACAATACAGGAGAAAATATTTGTAAAGCAGACATCTGACAAGGGTTAATACCCAGAATATAAGAAGAACTAAAACCTCAATAGCAAAAAAAAAGTACTGGGTAATAGCCTAAATAGACATTTCTCCAAAGACAACACACAAATAGAAGATATACAAATGGCCAACTTGTGTTTAAAAGTGCTCAACTTCAGAATCAGTGAAGTGTAACTTCATTGAAGTGTAACATATTGTTGCAAGAAGAGATGTCACTCAAGTAAGATTGCTCTCTAACAGACAAATAGTAGAAAGAGCTGGTGCCTATGTGGGGGAAGGGGGCCCCTGATCGCCTTGGGAATGGAAGCTAGTACAGCCACCAGGAAAGCAGCTTCCCGAGGTTTAAAACAGACCTAAAGGTGATACAAGGGAAAGAAACTCACAACCTGCTGGATGTCCAGTGTGTGTTCTGGTTCTCTCAAATTAAAGAATGAATTTTAGGAACCACGGAGGTTAAAGAACAGAATATATTTATTGGGGGAAAGAAAGCTTCTGTCTGACAGAGAGGCAGAAGGGGTCCCCAGTGGGTTGCCAAGGACTTTGCCTTTTCTAGGGGTTTTTATGGAGCAAAACCACAAGGTGAGGCAGGTCCAAGGTGGGCAAAAGTGGGAAATCACAAGATGAATATGAGTGGGACAGAACTGTGGTCAACCTATAAGGTTATGAGCATACTGTAAAATCCCAGCACTCCAGAGGCTGAGGCAGGTTGCAAGTTCGAGATGGACTTGGGCTACAAAGTGAGTTCAAGACCAGCCTGAACTACATAGTGAGGCCCTGTCTCAAAAGGACCAAAGTAATAATAAGAAGAAACACATTACCAGCATAATTGCTCAAGTATTATTGACGAAATCGGGATCAAATGGGGAAGCCAGTCACGCAGCATGTGGGCATGAACCAGAACAAGGGCTCTTCAGGAGGGGTTGGTTTGGTGGCAGGTCCTGGCTTTCCCAAGGTCATGATGCCTACTTAGAATATCAATCACTGTCCCTTATCTTTAGGGGAAGTATGTGGGTGCTTTCCTTCCATCTTTTGTCTTGAGGAGGTGCCTTGTGGAGGTCCCCCTCAGTTGCAAGGCTTTTTGCACTGGTTCCTTTGAGGGCCTAGCCCTGTCTGACTGCCTATAACGTTTCTACATAACTTAGCTGCCTATGGCAATGTGACCCAGCAATTCTGTTACTAGATAATGATCCCAAAGGAGTGAAACCAGTCTGTGGAAGAGATAGAACTACTCACAATACCCGAGAAACAAGCCAAGCATCCACCGACCGATGAACGTGTAAAGAAACTGCCGTTCACGTGCAGAGTGGCACACAGTTCAGCCGTAAAAGTGAGTGGAATCCTGTGAATTGCTGCAACTTGGGTGGAGCCAGAGGTTCTTACCTGAAGTGAAATAAACCAGGTACAGAGAGCCGAGGATGCACGGTCTCGCTCATAGGTAGAAGGAAGAAACAGAAGTTGAGGGTGAGTGGTAGTTCCTAGGACCACTAAATTACAGTGAGGCAGAAAAAAGTTTCTGGGGTGCTATTGCACAGCACGGTAAGGTGGGTACAGGTAGCAATAATGTAAAATATAATGTATTATATATATATGAAAAAGCTAATGGAAAAAGATTGTAGTTTTGCAAGAATCCCATGATAAATGAGACAATAGATACATTTAACCTGACTTTAAGTTTTTTTTTTTTTTTTGTCTTTTTGAGACAGGGTCTCTCTATGCAGTTCAGGCTGGCCTTGAGCTCACTTTGTAGCCCAGCCTGGTTTCAAACTCCCAAGGATCCTCCTGCCTCAGCCTCCTGAGTGCTGGGATTACAGACGTGAGCCACCATGCCCAGCAAGAAATGATTTTTAATGGTGAGAGAAAATAAACAATAATGGTAAAATCTATACCAGAAGGCAAATATCGTTCCTTTGTTCTAATGTCATTCTTTAGTCTTATCCGGAAATTTCTTAAAATTAAACATAAAAATTATACTTTATGACACTTTTATGCTCCATATGTGATCAATCCTTAATAAATATGGCTAGTAAGAAACCGGGCATGGTGGCGCAGTCCTGTAATCCCAGCATTTGGGAAGCTGAGGCAGGAGGATTGTTGTGAGCTCGAGACCAGCCTGGGCTACAAAGTGAGTCCAAGGGCAGCCTCAACTGCACAGTGAGACACTGTCTCAAAAAGACACACACACACACACACACACAAAAGCTAGTAAACAATGCCTTCTATATCTGATGATATTTCATTATGTGTATTTATCCCAAATCTATGTAGAAACAACTCAAAGTTATTTCTTTAAAGAGAATTATGGCTGGGGATTTAGCTCAGCGGCATAAGCGTATGGTCGTCAGTTTGATCCCTGGTACCGATTAAAAAAAAAAAAAGAATTATGTTTTTTTCTGTTCAGTGTGTAAATTAATCTGAATGAAAATTTTGGGGATGTTTTGGATCCTTCATGGCTCTGTGAGTTTTAGCAAGTCATTAAAGCAATAGCATTAGTAAAATTACTCCAACTGCTTTCACATTGTAAAAAGGCTTCCTAAGAAAGTGGAGATGAGTTTACAAAAGGGGAATTTATTCTACCAACTTCAACCACTTCTCTAGCTTTCTTACACCACCCCGGGAGAAAGAATATTTCACATAATTTACATGGTCTCTCTCTATCTCTCTGTCTCTCTGTGTCTTTGTCTGTCTCTTTCTCTTTCTGTTATAAAATAATGCCTACTCATTTTAACCTTGAACAGGAATTGTTAAAAAAAAAAAGAAAGTATTTAAATATCTGCAGTGTTACCCCTTTTTCAAGACTGTGATTGACATCAATAAAAAAACCCCTAAATAAACTCTGGAAAAGAAATGTTTGTATGATGTATTCCAAATACAGCCAAAATCCTTTAAAATCCTTACAAAATGTCATTGGTAAATAATTATGTAAAGACAACAAAGCGTCTGATAGTAACTGGCAGCGATTGATGCAGTAGTCAAATTCTGGCTCTGAAATAACTATGTTTCCCCATCAGCCTGAAAGAGAGGCGGCAGTTGGTTTCGGTTTCCTGGGAAAATGAAACCTACCTCCTTGGTACTCTGCTTCCCGGGATGCTTTGGCCTGAGCGAACCTTCTCTCGCCGCTAGGAGGAACCAGGCCCTCCCCCTCCCTGCCTGGGGAATGCAAAAAGAGGTCTGGGAACTTTGCAGAGGTGCCTGGGGCTCTGCCACCCTGGGTCAGGGGGCTCCCTCGCTCTCGGTGGAGACTCCTGGATCCCGGAGCTGTAGCTTCCAGCAGCTCTGTGCTGTTCCACGCTCACCCTGTCTTGGATCAGACTTCCTTCTTTGAAATCAAAGTTCAAGAACCATCTCTGTCCCAGCATTGCACCAAGGAGGATGCTGAGGTCCCAACAAGTGGCTTCCCCCAAAGAAGCTGCTGCTGGCAATCTGAGCTTGGGTTAGGGAGCAGTTAGGAGACCCTCCCTCCCCATTGCCCTTCCTTTCACTTTCCCTGCAGGGCCCTTCTCCCTGGCTGGTCAATGCTGACCATACTCATGGTTTCCTGTTAACTCAGAGCCCACCTCCTCCTCTGTGCTGTGAGGACCCCAAGGCTTGATCCACTGTGTCAGTCCCTTACCCTGAGCCCACTCCTGCTAGCCCTTCCTCCAGTGGATGCCAGGCTGGGCACCGTGGACTTCAGGGCAGGAATCACAACCTCATCCATGGGTGACCAAGATCATGCTGGTGACAGCCATAGCCAATGGGCAGGGGTGCCCTTGGGCAGCATGGTGCCCACCCTGCAATCCTTGAGCAAATGGCCCGCTGGGGCTTGCTGGGGAAGAAAAAATGGGACAAGCCCTCCAGTTTCCTGGTGGGCTTCTCTTGTGGAGGGGAGGGGTCAGGAGGGGTCTGGCCTATGGGGTTGGATTACCTGGGGCATCTCTTCCACCCAAGCCTCCCTCCTGCAGAGGGAATTGGCTTCCAGCTGGATTCTCCTCTGGAGTTCATTGCTGTCTCCAGAGACCCTGCTGTGGAGCCTTCTGGAAGGTACTGCAAGATGCTCACCACATGCAGGGGCTCTCCCTCTAGGTCCCCCAACTAGGGGCTGCTCTCCACCTCCTGCCTCCCAGCAGTCCTGAGCTGAAGGCTGTGGATGGAAGTGACCTGACTTTCTCAGTGACTGGACTGGCAAAGGAAGTAAAGTGCTTGTGTGTCCTCAGCCTTGCCCTGTCCTCAGGTCTCCATAGCAGCTTCTGAGATGCATATGGGACACCCTAAATAGCCACAGAGCACTCTGGAAAGTAGTGGAACAAGAGGGTAAGAACAAATGACATTTGAAAACTAAATTCCATGCTCAAGCTGGGGCTCACGGCTCAGCACGTGAAAGACCAAGAAAGACCAGGCCAGCAGCCTCTACATCGTGAATGTTGCCCAAGAAGTTGTAAGAAATGATCCTAAGCGTCCTTTGGGTACAATCCTGCCATTGCTTTCGGAAGCACAATTTAGAGTTGATGAAAAGATTTGGGCAGAAATGGGGTGCAGAGTAGTCCAGAAGTTTCAGCTCTACACAAGTTTCTCAAATATCTTTGGTAACAGGGAATTTGCTAGTGGAAAAAGTAGCCCGGGGCAGGAACATTTTCAAGTTGAAATTAGGGCTTCTCTTGAGAAATTACAGATTCGGGGTCCATATATCATCAGTGCTTGGAGTAATTTATCCCAGGGCCTTTGTGCCTTGGCACATGCATGATATTTTCCCAGGGGATCTGAGCAGATGGGTCACTCTGCAGAGACCAGAGTCACATCCTGCAGCAGCTTGCTGCGCCCACACTTCTCTTCCCCTGGTGGGCTTGTAGGTATTGGACTTCTACACTCATTGCTATGGAAACAGCTAAAGTTTCAGTTTCTCTTTCCAACTTTCCTGCTGAGCCCCTGGGACCTACCTGGCCCTCCCCCTTTCCCTTTGGCTCCACCTTCAGGGCCAGGCTTCTTGGGCCCCTCATTGCCCCAGCCACCTGGTGCCCTCCCCAGGTCCCTCCAGCCCTCCCCCTGCCTCCTCAGCTCCCTGCTGCTGCAGCATGGAGCTTGGAGTCTTGCGCCACACCCATTCTTCCTGACATCCTAGACTCCCGGGGGTCAGGGTGGACCCCTCCTGTCCACTGTAGAAGCTGTCACACAGACAGGGACTGCAGGCTTTGGGGAAACTGGGATTTTTAGCCTCTCTTTCCACTTCCCAGTAGTGTAGGGGCGACTCTTGATCCAGTGTCCTTCCCTAGGTGCCTGGAGCTCTGCCCTAATGCTGGACAAACTGTCTTGCTGATAGCTCCTTGGGCACCCCACAGGTCTATGGGCAAGGAGAGGACAATACGGTATTTTTTCCTTTATTTTATTTATTTATTTTTTATCAGTACTGGGGATTGAACTCACGACCATGTGCTTGCTAGGCAGGCACTTATGCTGCTGAGCTAAATCCCCAGCCCCTACAGTATTGTATTTATCCCAGGCAGGGAGTACCAGGAGGTCTCATTCCCGAGGAGCACACTCCCCTAACAGAAACACAGGAGACAGGAGGCATATGGGCACATGGCCTTTATTCCTCATCTTTCTCTGATCTGAGTGAGGGTTTTGTAGGGTTGCATTTTTTCCTGGCTGGACCAAGCTTAGAATCCAGTTGAATTCCCCAACAAGGCCCCCACAGCGACCCCGACGGAGCCCAAGACCACGTTAGAAGATGCGGAGAGTCCAGCAGCCCCTGGAAAAGAGACGTGGATGAGTACACGGATAACAGCTGAAGGACTCCCCCCTCCCCCGCCATGCCTTTGTGCAACGGCCCAGGGCTCTGCTTTGGACAGAAAAGGCTGCAGAGAGCAAAGGTGCTGGCTGAGTTCCTGGGAACGGAGAGCTACAGGGCACTACAGGGAAGTAGGCCCAGGTCACCCAGGCTCCAGATTCGGCCAGGGCTGAGCCCAGAACCCAGGCATCCTGCACCCTGACACGGTCTCCTCCCTTCTTCTCCCTACCTAGCACCTCGTCAGCCTTTTAAGTCACCCCAAACCTCCCTCAGAAGCAGCCAGACTGTCGGTAAGGCGATGGGAAGACAAAGAACCTGGCATCCACGATCCAGGAATTTCGGAGGAAGGTGAGGAAGGAGCCTGTTCGCGGCTCAGGTGGGCTCCCCGCATCGGGTCACTTACCGATGGACTGCAGGGTGGCCACCATGCTGCCCGCCGCCACCCCGCCTCCGTTGGCGATGGCGGCCATCGACATCATCTTGGCGGCCAGCGAGGAAGCTGCGATCCCGGTCGCGGTGAATCCCACGGAGGTCAGGACCAAGGGCGCAGCGCCCAGGGCCACAACTGCGGGAGAGGGAGGCGCGGTCGGTGCGGGCAGAGAGGCCCTCGGACTCCCCTAACAGTTTCTGGGGACTGCGCTCTGAGCTTGGGGCGGGGGTGCAGGCTAAAGAAGAAAGTGGACATGGAGCCAGTGGGGATGAAGTCCCAGGACGACCAGCCGTGGATAAGGGCTGGTTGCCCCAGCCTTCCTGGGTCTCAGGGTGCTAAGTAAGGTGCAATTACGCAGGGTGAAACCCGTTTGAAGCATCCCCCGCCCCCACCCCCGGGGCCTGATCCCCGCATCCCCGGGCCTCTCCGGGGCGAGGCTGGGCGTCTCTGCGGTGTCCTAGCCGGCCGGGTCCAGAGACGAACCTCCTCCGACAGCAGCGGCCAGCAGCGCTGCGGAGAGGAGAGCGCGAGAGGGTCACTGGTGAGCGGGGGTGCGGGGCGCGCAAGGCCCGGCCCGGGGAGGGGAACTCACTGGTCATGGCGAGGTCTCCGGCGGCAGCGGCTCGGTCTGCTGTCTGCGGTCTGCAGCTCTGCTCGCAGCCTCCCAGCCCCGCACCTGGTGCGGCTCCTCGCCTGGCTCCGCCCGGCGCTCGCCGAGCAGCGGGCGGTGGGGAGGGGCCTCTCCCTCGCCCCTCCCCCGCTCCCCCTCCAAAGCCTCAGCTGGGAAAGCAAACCATTTTCTTTTCCTTTCTTGTTCTTTTCGATCCTGCTTTTATCATCAAGAATATTTGTGACAGATTTTGGAGAATCACGAAAATAATGGATCCTGTCATTCTCAAATGGTTTGGGTGCTTTCTTTCACCCCTCCCCCTGGTTTTCTCTCAGTAGTGTGGATTGAACACAAGGCCACTGGGCTGCATCCCCAGCCCTTTTATTATTATTATTATTATTATTATTATTATTATTGTTATATTTTGAGACAGGATCTCTCCAAATAGATAAATCGTGCATGCTGGGCTGGCACTTGTAATTCTCCTGCCTCGGCCTCCCTAAATTCTGGGATTATAGGCATGCACCATCATGCCTGGCTTGAACAAGATTGTCAGACTCAAATGTATTGAGGTCTAATTTACAGTAGACCCAAAAATAAGTTAGCCTTTCAGCGCACAGTTCTATGAGCCGGGTGAAGTTTTGCAGGTACAGAATCCCTCCCTACCTGGCCTCCCCGAAATTCACCCCTCCCCCATGGCCACCACTAATCTCTTTGCAGCCCCTGCACACCTGCCTCTCCAGAACTTTAACTTGTTTATCATCAAGTATTCTCTCCTGTGGACGTGCTACAGTTCAATGTGTCGGCCTCCTTTTTTCTTTCCTTCTTTCTTTCCTTTTTTTTTTCTTTTTCTTTTTTTTTGTGTTAGGAATCGAACTCAGGACTTCATGCTTGCCAGGCAGGGGCTGAGCCCTTCAGCTATATCCTGACCCTGGCCTCCTTTTCTAAGGATCTAAATTTTGCTTCATCATTTTTGTTCTTATGGATTCTCTTGGCGTGAAATGCTGACGTCGTGTTGCCCGGTCTTGCATCCCTGGAGGTGGCACTGCTGGGTCAGAGACCGAGCTTCTGCACTGGCTGTACAGAGCATAGGCAGAGTTTGTCTAAGATGATCAGGTTTTCAGAGTGCGTGAGGATCCGCCTTCAAGCGCCAGCTGGCAGAGACACCAAATGAAAGCTCGGACTCCCTCTGTGATAAAGGGATCTACAAGGAATCTCATGTTTCTTCCTCTGATGTCATTGTTCTTTTGTGAGGAAAATGGGCCTCCCTGACCAGCATCAGAGACAAATTTCCTGCCTGTTTTCCCCAAACCCTCATCCTGGGGCTGGAATGTGTATGGGCCTTGAATTTTATCAGACTGCTCAAAGGTTACACGCTTTGGGGCTGCAGTTTGAAACCATAAGCACGTTGGATTTTATCTGTAGTTAATGATTTAGAAAATGAAGGAAAAGGGAGAAAAACCCTATGTCCTTTGTTTTTCAGGTAGCTGCCAAATGCCTGTCTCCAGGCCTACTAATGTGCAATTTTCTGCCTACCCCTAGCTATTACCTTGCTCTTCAAAAATAGTGTATCAATGTATACTCTCTTAGAAGTACGTGGGAGAGGCCTGGGATTTAGCGCAGCGGCTCAAGCGCCTGCCTGGCAAGCACAAGGTCGTAAGTGGGAGGGCCTATTTCTATTTCTGACCAACTTTGTCATTTAAAAAAAATGTTCGATGGCTCAAGGTGTAGCTTGGTGGCAGCATCTTATCTAGCATGGAGGAGGCCTTAGCTTGTATCCCTAACTCCCCCAAACAAACATAAAAGACCCCCCCAAAAGCACTTTGTTGCTTGAATAGGTGGAATTTTAATTTACATTTCATTATACCACAAGCGAGGCTAAACTATTATTTATTAAGCGTATGCAATCCTTATTTTGTGTATTATCTTCTCATATTCTTTTGCCTTTTTTCTTGGAGTATTTTTTCTTATTAATATACAGGAATTAAGTGATATACATTATTTAGTGTACATCTGCCCTGATCCATTCTTATATAATGTTGAAAACTGTTGTTTCTGATCTGTTTGCAGTTTCACTGCTTGAGTGTCCACTTTGTGTGCTTTAATTTTTAACTTGAACAACTATTTCTAAAAGAACAATATGTAATTTATCAACTAGTGATTTCTTACTGTTTATCTTTTTTTTTGAAATTCTGTAATATTTCTATCATTTTTCTGGGTTTTTTTTCTCTTTAAATAAAAAAAAAGAAAATTGTTTCTATTTTATCATTGTCTATTTTTTTCCTTTGTCACTGTTGTTTTGGTGATTTTTTGTAATTGAGAAAAGCTTTTAGTATTTATTCAAAATTTTCAATATTTTATTTTATTTGGTACTGGGAATTGGACTCAGGACCTTGCACTTGCCAAGCAGGAGCTGTGCAACTGAGCTATATCACTCGTCCTCACTTTTGTTTTTGTGTGCCTAAAAGTGTTCTGCTAGGTGTGGTGGTACATGCCTGTAATCCTGCATATAAGAGGCTGAGGCAGGAGGTTTACCACTAATTCGAGTCCAACCTGGGCTACATAGTGAATACAGGCCAGCCTGAACTACGTCATGAGACCTTGTCTCAAAAAAAAAAAAAAAAAAGTTGTTCTTACTATCTATCAGATATCACTGGTATTTCCTTTGGATTATTCTGGGGTTTCAATTTTTCTAATGCACCTGGAATTTAGTTTGCTAAATATTACATATTTATCATGTCTAAGCCAGTTGTTCCAACACTATCTTTTTAATTACCTGTTGTTTCATCTTTGATTTGACGTTACATTTTTATATTCAAACCTCATATGCTAGGGGTGTGTGTGTGTGTGTGTGTGTGTGTGTATGTGTGTACACACATGCTAGTATGTATCTATGTGTATGTATAAGTGTATACCAGTTTTGGAATTTTTACATTCCAAACAGCTATCTCTTCTTATTGGAGACACCTGCAGTGAGCCCCAATCTGCCTCAACGGAAAAACAGAGAGTAAGAGACAAAATCTGGTGCAGCGAGGATCTAGGATAACTAGGTGTTCATGAGGAGCAAAAGGCCACAGGGCAGCCAGAACCTCAGCATTTATGATTGAGGAGAGGATTATCAGATGACTCAGAGGTCATGATGATCTCTTTTTTCCACTTTTTTTTTATTTAAAGATTTAAAAGAACATGTAAAGGGTGGAGATAATACAGAATTTAAAAAAAAAACAGTAAGAAATCACTAGTTGATAAATTATTGTCTTCTTAGAAATAGCTGTTTAAGTTACAAAATTAAAGCATACAAAGTAGACATTCAAACAGTGAGACTGTAAACAGCTATGCATGCATGAGTCTCTATATGTATTTCTATCCTTTCTGTATTAGAGGGAAAAACAAAACATAGCAAGACAAAACAAAACAAATTCCTATAAAAACATGAAACCAAAAAGTTGTATAAAACCATAGTACAAGGTGATCTACAATGATTACTGTGTTGTTTCTTATTATCTTCAATAGAATTGTCTATATCATCAGGCAAAACTGAATATAGCAGCACATAACAATATTAGTAAAAATAAAACATATAGACAGTATAAAACTTCAAAGGCAGGTAATAATCAAACCAGAGTGGATATTCTAGTGATTCTTGTCATCTTCAGTGCAGTTGCCTATACTCTCAGACTTCATACTATCAATCATAACAGCTTTGAATAAAATCTATCAATACAAAACAGCGATCCAACAAACCAGATTCAGCTATGATCAGTCATGGCAAAACAGTGTAGGTTATGCAGAGCTTTAGATTAAGTTAATAGGAAATTAAGGATGGTTACTGTAATATATCCTGTTATTTTTGGGATAACTGTCTGTGCCCTCAAATCTAGTACAGGTAGAATGACTGGAACAGAATATAATACATCTAAGCAGAGTGGTGTGAGTAATGTGGGTTTTAAATCCTGGTGCACTATTAACAATTTAGTGTATCAAGACCATCTATGTTAGAGATTCTAGCCATCCTTCTCTGCCTCATTTCTGCTATGCTATTTTTCTGCCTTTGTTTAGTTTTCTCCTTCATTCTACTACCTGCCCCACTCATTGAGGCTTTTCTGCCACTGTTCCTAAAATCCTGGTATTT